>QVRM01001266.1:0-333112 GCA_003439945.1 Dermanyssus gallinae | reverse complement strand
GTCGTTAATGTTTTAAAAATTAATTAAATTAAAGCTACACGAAGTGGACGTTGCTTTTCTTGCTTCGCGCACTTCGATGTAAAGCGGTGGGGGTTACGTAGCCTATGATCTGCGAGCGCTTTAGTTCCACGCGTGTCCAGGCTCCAAAGAGAATGCCCCCCGACAATCTGCTTGCCATGTATCTGCACCGTGCTTGGCTTTCTTTTCGACCATAAACATATTCGCCTACCCACATGTGTAAGTTCAAACTTGGCTTTTACTTTCTTGCCACAGACCTTGTTTATATGACCTATCTTACTGTAAATGACATGTACACTATATTGTTTGACTACTGACTAAGTGCTAAATGTGTAACTTAAAATGTTCGTTGCGTGAAATTTGTGAATATTATGGTTTATTAACACCCAGGTTGGGTAAAATTATAAACATATACATCAGACACAACTAGTGCTTCCTTCACGTCATTGGGTCTTCTCTCATCTTGCAAGCTCAGCTATTGACTGAACTGCAGGACATGCTGCGGCGTGGTATCTATCGCACTGGGCAGAGCACCTCGTGCACCTGCAACACTCCTGAGGATCGTGGAATTCTTCCGTGCTACATAACACGTGATGAAACCCGTGGGCTGCAAACGCCGTAGTTAAATGTCTGCCTTTATACCCCGCTGCTCGCCAGGCCGTGCTTGTCATCGCTACCGTATTATATATTCCTAAATCGATTCCCTTCAATTTTTCCGTCCACTTCAAAGTATAAGCCTCAAACGCTTTCGTCCTAGGTAAACCCCATCGAAGTTGTAATTCCTGTGTCATTAAACTCCCCCCCTCTAAGATATGAACTATTCTATTCTTACTTGAATTGGCTAAACCCAAAACCCGTTTCATAAAGAAAAATCTGGCTCTATCTAGTAACTGCAGTTCTGTTTCTCCCAATTTTTCCCATATAAGTGATATACCGAATGTTGCTATTGGTTCTATTTTAATTTTGAAAAGAGCGGAGGCGGTATGTATTGACAACATTTGCGGGCTCTTAATTGCTGCTGCCGCTCGGATTGCTTTTCCCACTCTGCTTTCTATATGTCTTCGGAAACTGCTACCATTCGACGTTATAGTGACACCCAGATAAGTAAATTTATTTACAAATTGTACTACATTGCCCCTAGCTTGAATAACGTCGTTTTTTTGCTAATCGACCCCCTCGTCGAAACTTAACTGCTACTGTCTTTTGCCAGTTTATGCTAAGCCCCATCTCGTCCATATAATCAATTATTCGTTCCAGTCCCTGTTTAACCCTAAATAGACTCCTACCATAGATTACAATGTCATCTGCATACATTAAAGTACTTGCCCACTCTCGAGTCCACCCCTGTCTCACCCGGTTGGGTAGTTCTCCCAATAATACTGAAAAAAGCAACGGGCTAAGCCCGTCTCCTTGAGCCACGCCGGTTGTTTGCTTTACTGTTCCCACAATCCCTATACCGTTGTCGATGCATACTATGCTCTCCCTAAGGATGGCCCCCAAAATTTTTAACAGCTGATTCGGAACTCCCTCCAAGGCTAGCTTCTCCATAATTATGTTTCTCGGCGCTAGGTCAAAGGCGGCTTTAAGATCTATAAATACCGCATATAGCGGTCTTCTTGGCTCGGCTAGAGTTTCCCAAATCTCTGCTAGCAATTGGCGCAGGGCCGTATGGGTCGACTTGGATTTTCTAAACCCGTGTTGTTCTTCTGGTACTGCGTTTCTGGTTTCTAGGAAGTGCTCAAGTCGATCTGATATTATCCCCGAGAATATCTTATAGGGAAATTTGTGAATATGAAACTTTCTTACGCTTTAAGGTGTACGTGTGGTACGTAAGGCGTTTGCCCGTGTATGGTTGCACACTGATGCATCAAAACAAATGTCCCTCATTGTTGCCAGTATAGCTTATGCATTTTAGGATTTACAATTCATCACGAGCAAGTAAAATTGTAAGGAAGCATATGACTAATAGCAATCATAATGCTAATTATGTATTGGATATATTCTCACTGTACTAGGGTTTTTAAGTGTTTCCTGACCTTTAGTTGCTTATCTGCTATGTCATTCGCTGTACGGATGGTTCTATCTATTTGTTTGGTCTGAAACTAGTTTACTGCTGGGCCGTCCGCTGTCAATGCCTTGGAGAAAAGCGCACTCATTCAAGTCTGATATTTGATTTCCATTAATAAGATTTGCTTTCATGGCGTACATTTTTTTTAGGGAATCACTAAAAAAATTTAATTAAATGACATTTAAGTGTTGCACAGCGAGATGTAATTAACTATCAACACTAGGGCTTGTGGGGAGCGCGTACATTTTATAATTTTTTTAAACAAAAACTGCCCAAACCCGTGCATTATTTTTTTTAAATGGCATAATCTTTGGTGACTACATTATGGGTGTTGCGCTTGCTCTGCTATTTGCTCCCTGCACGAGCCGAGCGGCTTTATTCTACAGCATAGTCAGTGACGGTACAATCAAGAGAAATGTTCTTCCAAAGCAGGCGATTCCACAGCGGACATTTGACTCAATCAAAGTTCTAACTATTTTGTGTTTAAAATATATTGCGACGGATAAACATATTTGTTTAAGTGCTGGAATGCCGTTTCAAACATTGTGGGTCTTTCAGTTGTGTATTAACATGGCCTCTTAGCTGTTTGTGACTGTATGCTAGACTATTTTACTTCTATTTCCTTATTTATGGAGAGATTATGGCGTTCTATTCTTTTTAACTCCACGGTGATTCTAGGTTTGAGCAACGTATACCGTGGGATATCTGGGTCATCTTTGTGGACTGAAAGGTCAGCACGGCTAAATGTACAATATCCACGCAAATATGTTGATGTGTTTATTTTGTGTGAGTAATCGGTTTCCGTTTTGTCCTCTTTTGGACTCTGGCGGTGGTACACTCCCAAAGGCTTTTTGCAAAATCACTGCTTTGCTGTGAGTGATTTCGACGGCTTTTAGTTTGATTAGAACGTGGTCGATTGTTGTGGCACTGTCGGGCGCTACTTTGGTGAGGCCTGTTTTTAGAAGTTTGCAGCCGTTTTCTGACAGTGTGTCTATAGACGCATAGTTGTGTCCGTAAATGTTCTGTCGTTCAAGTTGTCCGATTAAACGTTTGAAGGCATGCTTTTATGTCGAGTTTGGTTGTAGGTGTACTCTATTGTAATCCCCAAAACTATAGTGAGACGCTGCTGCGCATCATAGGTGAGGTTTTACATTTTCGTAGTGGTTATTACACTACAAATTGGACATGTCGAGTTGTTAGGCTCTGGCGTCAGTATGTAACGCCGTTGTAAGACGTTGCACTGGGCTATAATACTAGAAAGTGTGCACTAAAAGCGGCAGTCACAGACGCACGGTTAGTCAAGCATCTAGCGAAGAATACAACACACTCGTGATGGCATAACGATGGCCTAAGGTCGTAACGTCAGGAGGATGGCAGGAACCCATGCAGTTGCCGCGGGGGCCACGGAGGCACGCAGGGTCCATCGGGTAATCGAGTTGGGGATGCCCTGCAAGGGGCTATGGAAACCCAGCCCTCCGCCGAACGGCTCGACGCATCTCTTCATGTTCGCGAGCTGTTGTCATCAGAGATCTATGAAAGCCAGTTGAACACGACACTCCCCTCACGGTTTCGAAGTTGTGCGACACAATTCTACTTAGGAGGGAGGTTCGGCCCCGAAAATGCAGAACATTGTGATCAATAGGCGCCAGTAGGGGCGACAAAGAGATCCTGCTTCCGTCAGAAGGCATGACTGAAGTCAGTGTGGAGACCCTTTTTAGAACGTGTTAGCCAGACGACACGGCCTACGTGACTGAACTTTGCAATTAAGGCTTTTGGAGATATCTTACTACATTCATAGTACAGAACGCCTGCCCCAATTGAGGCTTCGGACTCCGATCGTTACCGGAAGAAGCTTTCTCTTTCTCAGGTCTTCAGCGCTTTGGGAAGCCTGTCAATAAATCGTACTACATTTGTAGTACTATTTATTGACATGCTTATGTCAATAAATCGTACTACAAATGTAGTACTATTTATTGACATAAATATAAAAAATATACAAATGTAGTACTATTTATTGACAAAAAATAAAAAAAATTATATAAGCTTACCTTATAAAAAAACAAAAACGGTGTACGTATGTAGCCGCAAAGACACCTTAGTGCACCCCGTGTCGCTCTACTTTCTTAAATATTTGGCCAAAAAACGTCGGTGAGGCTCTGATAGCCTATAAAAGTGACACTGCAATATTTTTCACTGAGTCGACTCTGTAAACTTTGGGGAGGGCCTCAGTAGCTACTTTTCGAAGATTGAGAATATCGTTGAAATCTATTGCGAACGCATTTGGAAAGGTAGTGAACTTGAGTAAAACTACGACTAAACTCACCGTCACAAGTTTTAGCTCACCACGGGTGTGCTGGGAGATTGTCATTATTCGTTGCCATTCAACGAAGAGGCCTAAGGCAGGCTGTTATCTCTTTAACTGCTAGATGTATTGGGGATCTATATCTCACGACATTCAACATTACATGGATACAATGGCGACACAATGCGCTGCAATATTTTTCGGTAGAACGGCGCATGAGGCCGATTAGACTCGCCATTGACGCCCTGGTCTTGGTGCAAGAAACGCTTTTTGTACCAGTGTTGTGTTATGCAATTCTCTCCTGTATGGGTGGCTACGAAGGGATGGGATTTTTAGGGAGGCCAAATTAATTCCGAATGATGCGCTCAGGACTATCTTCTCGAAACGCCGTAGACACATCGTTAGCGATGTGACGCACACTATATATATTTGACCTATAAAACCTTGTTTAGCCTTATTCTGGTGCAACTTTAGTTGCTATGTGTCCTCCCCGTAGGTAGTTCGTTACGTCAAGCTACTAAATTGGAAGTCCCTGTTGTACCTTGTTTTAGAGTTCTAGTGGTCATGTTCTGGTTTGTCGCCTATCGCGCATATTAAGCTCTCTCTCTCTCTAGAGCGAGATTTGAACTCAGCAAAACTGTTTGCTCATGAGGTAAATAAGTTATTGCTCAATCAATGTATTTCAAACTGTTAGTACAAGTAGGTAGTGTATCAATTACGTAGATGTTTGTGCGAATCTCCGAGAGTCGAATAGTGAGGCTGGCTTTAATGGCATCTTACATATTAGAAAGCAATACTGTTTTTCAAAGATTTTTCAAGAATATGTTGTATAGATTACTGATTTAAAAGGCATTGATTCTGATTTTTCTATATTCGTTTGGTATTACTGACGCAGAACGCGACGAGGAGGCCATTGCTTACCTGAGGCATTGTGAATAGGTGAAATATACGCGGCACGTGGTTTCGGATATTCCACCAGGGCAGCAAGTGTGATGATAGAAAGAACCAAGACACCTAATAATCCCCAAAATAGGCACCGCCTTACTGTTCCCGTTTCAACACTCAACGTCTCCGACGTATCTGGTGTTGTCGAGCCTTTAACGCTATCCATGTCGCCAAACAGCAAAACGAAAGCAGTAACACGTAAATTCGTTGTTTCTGTATGAAAGCTGGCAGCGATTCCCACGCGCAGCGGGAAACAGACAAGTCGATATCGATAAGTGTGCTGACCTTCGTGCTGCTCAGTAGCATATTGTCTGCGAGACGAGGTGCTCCAGTAGGCTGCGGAGCTTACTGGAGTACCGCCTGCGCAGCAATAGTATTTTTATGACTATGCCAAAATGCGTCCGAACGTTCTGATGCTGTGCCACTATTGCTGTCATTTCACCTATATTTCGCCCGCCTCCTGTACAACCGCCAACACGGGTTGTGACAGCTTTGACATTGGCTGTAAAGCACTTGTAGCATTGCCTCGCTAGATGCAAATTAGGAACTGCTGAGAGAGGAGGCAGACCGTTCTCCATTGCCGGGACTTTGAAATCATTTCTAACATGCCTTGTGTCGAGCCCGGTGGCGTGGTGCATTCGCCGGCGCCTCGCGACCGGAGGAGACACATAGGTGGGCGGGTTCGAACCCCACCGTTGCACATTTGTATTTATGGGGTCCGTCTATAAAGCAATGCAAAAAAGCAGTATTGTAAAAGTTCAGTCCTGGCTGACGGTCAGCCCAAAAAGTGTATTATTATTATTAACGTGCCTTGTGAAACAGCCTTTGCAAACAGTCGTGAGCCGGCCCTTTGTAGTGTCTTGGAAACCACGGAAACAGTTTTGTAAGTGCAAGAAGGTTCGGAGTACTGGCTACATTTCGTGCTGTTCGATAATCGATGGGTAATCGTCAGAGGGCCGGTTACAGTGTCTTTCAGGATTCAGGTTTCAAAGGCCACAGAGGTGCGCTTCCTGGGCCACTGTCTTTGGAGAACTATTTTCGTCCCCGACCTCTATACGTGACTTATAAATCTATACACCGGCAAACCTCGAATTTAGTTATCACATACCCGAGCTACCATCATCATACAATAACACAAAAGGAGCCATACTCTTGAACTTCTGCACCGAGTACGGGCTTCAACAGGGTTTAGAGGCAACACGCGTTGCCAATCATCGCGATTTACTGCTAGACATTGTACTTTGCAACCATGATTCGGTGGACGAAGTTGCTGAGAGATCGCACCACCTGCCCTCCGATCATCATATGGAGGAGTTCTTCATAACGAACTGCAAGCGCCCCAGGCACACGTCAAAAGCCAAATTGGATTTATAAAAAACGGGAATTACGACGCCATGAAGCTGAAATTCGACCTAACAAACTAGATCAGATTCTTGCGAGGTTCCTTCTCCGTGTACACCAAACTTATTAAATATGTGCGCTTCTTATCCAGCTACATGTGGCAGAAAGAACCTACCGCACATCGTTAATTGACAGACATGTGCGTGCACTTTAAGCAGCTATCGATCGTAAAGCCAATAGGCAAAATATGTGCCAGCTTCAGAAAAACACCAATAAAGTGTGCATTCGACAAAGGATTCCAGAGAAGCACGCTATGATTCGAAACAGCGATGAAAACTCAACTCACTTATATGTTCCCAAAAGAATCGCAGTTCGAGATTATGTAGCGTCAACTATGTCCCGATTGTTCATTAGCTTCCGATGATTACGAGAAAGCAGAGTTAATAAAAACACATTCGCACAAAGCTATATACCAGATGAATAACATCTGCGAGATTCGGGTGTTACGCAATCTCCAGACGGTTCCAGACGGTTATACCGACTTAGCGGTCGTGAATGGTGTTGACGTCACATCAGAAAACTCATTGAAGCATTTAAGGGGCCTGAATTCTAAGACAAGCAATACCCCGGACGGGGTAACAAGTAGCTCGGGATCTCGATACGTCATCCCTTAAGCTTGATATTTCGTCGATCACTTTAAGATTTTTCGGAAGGCCATGAGTAGCCCAGTGCGCAGTGCGGGGCAGTAAGTCAAATCCCAGCAATAAGTGACCGATTTACCGTTATAGCTTGTAAACTGTTAGAAATTGCAATTTCCATGGCTATGTATAAAAATGCCACATTGGCCACGTAAACGTAACTTCAATTTAAATTTCATATTTGAGGTTTATTCATGCAATTTCACAATGTTTAGGTTCTCGTAAACAGAGATATCTAAAATGTATAAAAGCACCAACATGATTCGTTCTATACGTCAGCATGTCTCACCTCATGCGAAATTAACAATTAAAGTCGCAAAAAACTCTCCCGCTCACATACATGACAAGCTTTCAACAACCTATTTACAAATAACTAGTTTTGACTAGATTCTGTACTCGTAGAATGCAATTACTCCATCAGTGGCCATCCTATGGCTTCGAACGAACTGACCACGTTGACCTCGGTGTAACGACATCTGTCAATATAAAGTACACAGAACACGTAACAGACATCGTTTTAAGAGCAACACCGAGCGAAAATTGGGTTGCACGCTCATTCATACTTGGGAATCCACATTACTACTCAAAAATATTTTAAGTAGTACTGCCTTAAGTTACTACTACTATTTGAGGTAGAAGTAGGTTAATACTACATTTTTGTGAGGTTTGGGGAAAATGCTTTATGCACACTCAGCGCAGATGTCGGAGTCTGGGCGTGAAGAAGCGCGTGGGCAGTGTGGGACTCTCCGATGTTATGGGGTTACCCACTAAAAAACCCTAATCCTCGCTTACTCCCAGGGTTAGGTACTGTTTGCCAGTTCTTCAATGCCCTGGGGGGGAGCCGTCCTCTCTATCTGCTCGACCTGGCCATCGAGGCCTGTGAGGGCCTCTCATGATCTCTTCTTGCAAGGGCAGCTCGTCTTTCTTCTTCCAGGCATGTTCTTTTTTCTCATTACGAGGTCGAGATATGACGCTCCCTCTCTCCTGATTGGTTCGACGACATCATCGAAGTAATGATGGTTTTGGAGTTTGCTCCAGACAATGGTTGGTTTCGACGAATGTTTGTAAGTCTTGGACATCCTGTTACCGTATGATCAGCGTCGTCAGGTGCTCCGTTTGAGCATAGTATGCACATATTTGAGTCCTTTTCCCTGCCAGAAGGTCCCATGGGAGCATTCCGGCCACTGCCAGCGCCGCCTCCGTGCTGACGATTCTGTATACCCTGCTGATTCGAATGGCGATTGGTCTCTGAGCCGTCGTGAGGAGCTGTCGGTTGCGGGCCGTGCGAAGGGACGTATCAGCCCATACAGGCGCCGCGTACAGCGCTGTAGACTCCGCCGCCGACGCCATCAGAACCTCTTTTCTAAATCAGCTCCCCCGTCCGGGGCAGGATCTTGGTTATTGCCCTGCGATTGTGTGCACTTTCTTAGCTATGGCCATGATGTGCGCTCGGTCCGTGTGGCCAGAGCCAAGAATAACCCCCAAGTATTTAGCCGTTTTTGACAGCGTGATGGCGTGGTCGCTTAGCGTCACGCAAAGGCCGCGGGTACGTTTGCGGCCTGTCAAGTAGATTGCATCTGTTTTCTCTGAGGAGGTAGGAGGTTATTTTGTGCCATCCACCAAGAAACACGACACATGGCATTGTTTGCTTTGACTTCGAAGGTGGCATCGCGTCTTGCTCTTATCGTAAGTGTAAGATCGTCCGTGTAGGTCAGCGTTTCCACCCCGGGGGAGATTTGGCAGACGTAGAACATCGAGTTGATGGAAAAAGTTTCTTGACTTGGCGAAGGATCTCTTCTTGCGTTAATGGGGGTGGTAGTGTCTTGAGTTGCTCCCAGGCTACTCGGTAGGGCATTCCGCATGGAAGGTTAATACTACCTATTGGAACATATGCAATCCCAGTGTGCAACCCATGCCCAAAAACAGATCAGCGACTCCTAGACAATATATGCAGTAAATACCGACGTAAAATTGCAAGTATTAAATATAAGTGTGGTATCTTACTTATTTGAGATGTCACTTGTTAATATTCCCAACATTTTAGAAAGATTCTGAGAAACTGATCGTAATATTCTTGTAATTATTGAGAAAATTCCAACTAATGTTAATGATATTCAACATTACCCATGACACGACGTGTTGCAAGAAGATTTTTCTCACAACGTTTGTTGCGACAAAACGAACTCTGAACCATATGTTACCACAAAGAGTAACCCACAAACTTCATAAAAACTTTATACTAGCAGACTAACTCGATTGTTTGTTGATGTGTACTACTGCTACACATCCAAGAGCCATGTCTCATCATATATTGAAAACGAATGGAACACGTATAGACTCGGTTTCTGCGACGTCTGGGTTTGCAATGCCTTCATGACACAACTGCTGACTCGATGTTTGAACAAACACGGAAATATGAACACTGTGTGAAACACGATGGATCCACGAGAAAAGACCCTGTCAATATTAATGTAACGACATGTAACCAACATTAATGCACTACGTATGTACGTGTCTAACCTGTGTTTTGTACTGCCGATGTACCTTCAGTCTTGATGCAGACAGTTGTTCAGAGAGCCAACCGCATCAAGACTGGTAAGTTCCCAGGATCAGATGGCATTCCGGCGGCGGCCGTCAGAATGCTGGCGAGTTCTGACGACGGCAGGACGGGAAACCACGGCATCGCTTAAGACCAGGAAGTTCGTCTTGCTGATACTGCTCGACGTGAGAAATGCCTTTAATAGCGCCAGCTGGGCGAAAATCCTCTCAAGTAGTTCCCTGCGGTTGTCACTGACGTGGCCATACGTTTCTTCTACACGCTTGTCAAGGGCTACAAGAAGATCATCGAACAATGTAGTGACCACCACGCCCATGACTGGCCGGCGACCGTTACGAGTTCGCCATTCTCTCGCTCAAGCAACACACGTCCTCTGCCTGGCTCGCGCCAACGACTACTAACTCATTTATTCTCATGCCTCCTTATACTTACTCACAGATTGCCCGCGCATTTAGTGACTTCCCGCGTCTTCGCTAGCAGGATGGCGGCATCTTCTCTTCGGCGCCATGTAATTAGCTTGCATCGGTATTGCCGCCAACCGACGCTGTTTAACGGACATGTTTAATATTTAATGCCCGAATGCGGCGGTTGGCCTTCGTATACTAACCCAGTCGCCGGCCACGGTCGCACGAATGTGATTCCGACTGCCATTATTCTTCTCTCTGCGTACTCTTTCGGTTCGTCCACTCGCGCTCGCTTGTCCTCATGTGCATCCTCGGCCGCAGGCATTCGCCGTTGGTCCAACGATCCCAGCGTTGCCGCTCCTCCACGCTGATCGCCTGCACATTCTGCAGCGTTCGTACACTTCCGGCCGAAATGGCCAAACTTGCCTCACTTGTTTAGCCGGGCACATTTTGGCCCCGTACTCGTGGCTTGTCCATCCGGTCCGTCTTCTTGCCTTGCCGCCGGCTTTTGTCTGCTTTGTTCGGCCGCCTGCCGCACCTCGTTCATTAATCCGCGTCGCCCTGCATTCAACATGGCTTTCGTGACGTACCTTTCCACGTGTAACGCGGCCGTCGGGGCCTGTTCGACTGCTTCGTAGTCGTGGCCTTTTCATCCATACACCTGGCATCCACCCGCTCCGTGTTCTCTCCCTGCCGCCGATCTTTGTCCACTTCGTTTCGCCTGCCCTTCAGCTTTCCGCTCCTCGCCAACTACCCGTACCGTCCTGCGATCCACCTGGCTTCTGTGACGTACCCCTCCACGTGTAGCGCGGCCGTCACGGCCTGCTCGACTAGCAAGGCCTCCTAGAGGAGGAGCTCTTCTCTCACCTGCAACATTGTTGCTTCCAGAATGAGCTGGCTCCTCAACACCGGGCCCGAGCGTCGAGCTTGCACCCTACCACCAGCCACCGCAGTGCCGCTAGGCACTCACCGCTGTCGTCACCGGCAACGACTGCCGAGTTCGTCGTCGGCAACGGCTACTCTCTTGTTTTCCTTGAACATCTCCGTTAGCTTCGTCACCATACTGACGAAGTCACCTCGCCGTCTTCCTCCGGCTCCGTGCCTGGTGCCATTCTCTCCACGGTGTTGTTGGCCGGTCCATGGGTGACAGAAACGGAGGTAGGGGGCAGACCTGTAGGCATTGTTGCACTGCCTTTTCATTCTTCCGGATCCTGTCGAGTGCGCCAGTTGCAGTGTCCACCACGGGAGTGGGGGAAAGAATGTAGAATAGCAGTATCCGTTAAGCAGCGCGGGCATAAGCAGCGTCGGTTGGCGGCAATGCCGAAGCAAGCTCAATACATGGCGCCAAATAGAAGATGACGCCACCCTACTAGCGAAGACGCGGGATGTTACTAAATGCGCGGGCAAATCTGTGATATATATATATATATATATATATAGTTTCGTTTTAATTTTATTAACCAAAAATTAGTTTACACTGGCATTACATTTCTAGACTTGAGACAACAGAATTGCTTTTTTGCAACGCTGAAGGTAATATAGATAACACGCACGGCTACAAAGTTTGCATATGCACTGCGGCGAGATCTCATGAAACTTCTCGCGCACACAGATATTCAGGTGGAAGCCGTGGACGGCAAATCTGGTGACTAGATGACGGTTCCCATAACTGCAGGCTCTCCACGAATCTGGCGTCATTGCTTTTGTTTCATAGAACAGCGGGTCGATGTCGGCCATTTAATTTTCCCAATCCAAGACGTGTTATCTAAAGGCTGTCGTCTTCTATAGGTTGTACGTCGTCTGCAAGTTCTCAGCGAATAACGGAGACGACGCCAGTAAGTACACTAACCTATTCAGGCTAGTGCGGTAGACGTTCAATGCTCTCTTTAAAAAACTGGCGTTGAGTTGATCCAACGTCTTTAAGTGTTGTCTCGAGAGATAGGGCCAGATCACCTGAACACCGTAGGATGCGGTCGGCGCAATCTTTAGATTAAACAAGCCAACAGCAACATCCATGGATAGCCTGTATGGGTCCTTGACACTGTAATAGAATTGTAGGCCTTTTCGAACTCTATCCTCAACATGCCTGGAGAAACTTGTGCCACGTGATAAAAACACGACGCCCAGGTAGGGAAAGTAGGGAACGATTTGGATTATTCCTGAATCCAGTCGAAACTCATCGCTTTTGGCCAGTTTTCCTTCTCGTCGAAATTTCATTGCTTTAATCTTGCTCGCATTGATCTTCAGTTTGGTTCGGTTTACATAGCGCTGTAGAGTTACAAGCGACTGCTGCAAGTGAAAGCGACTTCGGGAAAATAATAATAAATCATCGGCATACATAAGCGTTTCCACTTGTGAATGTCGACTCTGCACTTCCGTTGGGAGATCGCTCACCAACATTGAGATTAACAGGGGACTCCGATTTTCACCCTGAGCTACACCGGTGGTCTGAGTCATCGGACCGTGCTCAGCAACCTCATCGTCTATTATTACCAGTACTTCTTGCAAGATGCTTCTTAGGAGTTCTAGCAAAGCTCAGTGGAACTCCACAGCGCGCGAACTTGTCGAGGATGATCGTTCTCGAGCCCGTATCGAAGGCCGCCTTGAAGTCCACGAACACGGCGAATAGATAACTTCCTCTAACCCGAAGTGTACGATGCACCGAGTTTATAAGCACGGCGCACGCGGTCATTGTTGATCTGCCTTTTCTAAATCCGTGTTGTTGCTCGGGAAGTGCCCCGATAATTTCGAAAAATACTTCCAGGCGACGGAATAGCCGACAAAAGCTTATATATAACGCTCTTTTTCGTTATTCCTCGGTGGTATGATGGAGCCAGCGGGTCTCCCTTTCCCTTAGCAATGATACTTAGGAGGGTGGTCCTCCATTCCACGGTTAGTTGGGATGTTGTAAGCACTTCATTAAAAGGAGCAGTGAAACACGGCACCAATAGAGTGGTCTGCCGAACATGTTCGTTTACCACTAGGTCAGGTCCGGGGGCCTTACCCAGCGGTGCGTTTAGCATTGCTTCAGTCACCTCCGAGTCGATAAAAGGGCGATACAGGGCCTGGCGAGCTTCCTGGACTCGCTCGCTCCATGGCGAAAATAGTACAGGAGCATTGCTCGGAATGGCTACCGCACCAGCAAACATCTTACGGAAGTGCTTGTCTAACTTCTTAGGCTGAATTGGACATGCAGTAGCGCGTCTATCGGCACGCAACCATTTGTGTGGTGATTGGTGTGCCTCAACCAATAACTTGTACTCACTTTGATCCTCATGCTCTTTTATAGAGTTCTTTACCGCTTTTTTAAAGTCGCAGCTTAGTTGAGTGTAAAGAGGCGTCATCTTAGGGCGTATACGAGCTAGGATGTATGCTTGCACCATGTAGTGCTTGCAGGAGCAGCACTGCTGGTTGTACCATTGGGACAAATTTATTTATTTATTTATTTTTTTGGGACTAACTGGGAAATGCGGTACGCACACACGGACACCACGGCAGGAAAGCTCACTGCAAATGTGGGCCGGTAGTGTGGGGCTCCAACCCACTAAAAACCAGTCATGTCCCCATCCCCACACTCAACTGGGAACTGCGCAAGCAAGACTTCAAACAATTGAGGGGGGGGGGGGTAAATAGTAGCGTCCTTATCTTAGCTGCCCTGGAGTGCCTCACGGGGCCTTGTCAAGTAAAAACGATTCTTCTCTTCTTTGGCGTGCATAATACGTTCGATTGTTCGAGCTATAAGATTCCAGTCATCACGTGAGTACATAAGAAGGTGTGCCAGCTTCATAAGACTGCCGTCACTTGCTGTGGTTATGTTCTTGCGTAATGGAGCCCACGCCGGGCACAGCAATATTGTGTGTTCCGGCGTGTCCTCCGTTGTTCCTTCACAGTGCTTGCAGAGTGGCGTATCTGCTTTTCCTATTCTAAAGAGGTAACTCTTGAAGTTGCCATGCCCTGTGAGCACTTGAGTCACGTGGTGTGTCAACTCGCCGCCGGGCCGGGTAATCCACGCCTTAACGTCAGGGATCAGAGCCTTTACACGGGCCCCAGGTGCCCCGTCCTGTATGGCGTCCCATTCATTTTGCCAAGAAATCAACGTTTTTTCCCTTTCTTCTTCCTTATTGCTTGTCGGTTCCGCCCAGAAGCGACGACGTTCGTCGGCCTTCAGGTCCCAAGGGATCGTACTAGCCAGTACAAGGACAGCCGCCGTGCTGACCGTCTTGTAAGCCATCGTAATCCGTAAAGCCGCGATTCGTTGGGTCTTGCGCATTAGCGCCCTGTTGCGGGTTAGAGTCAGTGTGGTTAGTGGCCACACAGGGGCCGCGAATAACATAATCGACTCGGCAACCGACATAAGAAGGCGTCGCGTTGATTCTCGCGGTCCGAATGTATTTGGCATCAGCCGGGCGATGTCGTGTGAAACTTTAGTGGCTTTCTCTGCAGCCAAGCGAAGATGAGGTGTTCCTCGCAGGCCTCTGTCCAGGTACATTCCCAGATAGCGGGCTGATTGAACCACTCGAATATCCTGGCCGTTCAAGATTAACTTTGGGAGAGCACATCCTCTTGGGCCAAGGATGATGACTCCCTCGCTTTTGGTAGGAGCCAGCGTCAAACCCGCTCCCCTCATCCAGACGGAAATCTCGGCCAGGGCATTATTGGCTCTAAGTTCCAGTTGCTGGGGGGTGCCGCCCTGTACTACGACTGCAAGGTCGTCCGCATACGCAAGTAGCTCTGTCCCTTCTGGTAGGTTACTTAAGCGTAGGACATCGTCGTACGCCAAGTTCCATAAAAGAGGGCTCAAGATGGAACCCTGGGGAACTCCAGCTGTCATTTCAAATTCGGATCCCTCATTGTCTACCCGCCGTTCGTTTAGGTAGTCCGAGACAATTCGACAAAGGTAGTTCGGAACTCTTTTTCTCTTGAGCGTCAGGGACAAATTTACTACGAGCTCGTTTTGGTCAGGTGCTACCGGTAATGACGCTACGGAGCCTGCAAGCATATGAGTCCACATCGATCAGAACTGGAACAGAAAGAACATTTCGAGATACGGTTTTCAGTAGTGTGATATCGAGAGTGCTCCTTAGAGAAGGTCGCTTGCCGTAAAACGTTAGCGTGTCAAGTATTCATCGCAACCGGTAACTGCCACTTTACACCAAACGCTAGGGTACTCCTTTGTATTCCTCTGTATTTTACGCTACGCGGATCAGCATTGTAGCAGGATTGTAGCAAATATATCTATAGTCGATTGTCCTTGTGGCGCGATAAATGTTGATTCAACAGCTGTAGATACAACCCACATGCTCCGAAACGTCAGTATGCTCAGGAGTGACGCTGTTTTTGGGTGCTTTGCCTTATAAAGTGAACAGTTAAGATCGCCACAGAGCACAGTTATTTTCCGCAAGTCCACCATATCTCTATCGACACGCTATCAGTTTCTGTCTGTATCCTCCGATGGACTAGAGTAGGCTGCAATCACGTTTATGGTGTCTCTAGTCAGTGGTACGCAATTATCTTCTCTGTAGCAGGGATGGATGCCAGAAAGTTTACTATTATATATGACAGCAACTCCTCTACTCGTTTGACCTAGTCCTTCTAACTAGGTGCCCAGACAGTCCACTACACGCCAAGTAGGGGTGACCGCGGGCTTAGTGGCCCAGGTCTCGGTGATAACTAACACATCGAATTGTTCCGTTAAGAGAAGTAGTCGTAGACTCGATCTGATACCTTCACAGTTCCGCTGAAATAATATAATTGACGACTTTTTGTTTTTTGACTAGTTTTATTGGATGTTAGGACGTTAGTAATTGTGGTGTGAGGTAGTCACGATCCACCCACCTGGAAGCTTATAGCTCTTGCCTAACTCTGCACCAAGCCTATGCGATGACGCGCAAAGTGCATCTCGCAGAGATATTTCTATGGAATCTCGTATTGACACTTTAAGGGGAGTATTGTCGACAGTTTTGGTCGGCTCGTCATTCTTTTCTTCTACGAAGACTCTGGAGATCAAGGAGGGAAGCAGCTTTCTAATAACACTGGTGATTGCCGTTGGAATCGCTTCTAGAATGCAGGTCTTCACCTAGAAGACGCAGTCTTCTCCGGGGCGTTTTTTTGACGTCAGGAAACATGCTAAATATTCCCCGCAGTCCCCTTCTTAATATCTACATAGATGGCAGGACAATCGCACCCCAAGGACTAAAATTTAATATAACTGCAGGGTACTACAAAGCTCTGCATTTAGCACTCTGCTATGAAGCATAATTTAGGAAGAGTGCTGCGGCTGGAGGAGGATGCCACTAATGAAAGAAATCTTTAGTTTTTCTTGCCAGCCACTGGTGTCCGTTTTATCGGCCACCCAGTTATCCTGACGCCAGGCCAAGCAAAAATCTGCTGTACGTGCTTGAAGCCCGGACACCTGGCAGACAAGTGCCTGGCTCTCCAAGAAGTGCTGAAGCCCGGACCACACCACCGATTCCTGTCGTAACGTTTCGAAGTGCGTGAACTGCCAGGGACCTCACTGGGCGGGATCTCCCTCGTACCCGCGGCTAACTTACCTGCACAAGAAAGGCAGGTTTATGCTCTAGAGTTGCATGCTCTAGCCGGGTAGAGCGGATTTCCCTGATGCGGTCATTGGTGAAGCTGTATGTTGTCCCCCGGTTTCCGTCCAAGGGGGCTCGTCGTCCGCGGTACGAGACCCCACCTTCGCTACTATAATCAGGGAGATTTCGCCAGCAATGGGGGTTGATCCGCAGGTCGTTCTTTCCAAGCCGCAGCCCATATCGAAGAAACGCGGCTACAGAATGCTCTCCGTGGTGTAAAAGTTAAAATATCGCCTTATTATGACAGATTACGGGGACAACAATCCTTACCACGGATTCACCAGCCCGCGGTCCGGGTAGTTGGACCCTAACAGGGTCCCCTGCCCAACTTGCGGCGGTATGTTTTCACGAAAAGGCCTGCGTCGACACATAACGATCAAGCACAGACGGTGCCCATAACATAGCCGGCGAATCAGAGCCCTCGAACTCATTCTGGCAGTGGTAGGGCAACCTAAGCGAGGGTGCCTTCACATCACCCAGTTCTCTTCAGACCACGGGGGCTTTCAGTCATACCTCTTCAGAGCCAAGAAGGCTTGCAACCTCACTGCGGAAATGGGCTCGACACCCCAGAACACACGACTCTGAGGTGTCCAGCAGGGGCAAAGCAGCGTGCCTCCGAAAAAATCGCCATGAGTAGACTTCCCCTGCTCCCCGACCTGTTAAAGATTTTGCATAGGCAGGTTGCGGTCGTGAGGCGACGAGGAGACAACTGATTTTTTGGTGGACTGGTGCCCTAAACTACCTGCCCTCATTTCACTTGCAGTTTGCGAGTTTCCTGCAGAAGTGTACGCGTGTGCAAACCGCAATTTCCAGCTACTGCTGTACACCTGGAATAAAAATAAAAACAGAGATACCGAAATTGAATGGCTCTGCAAGCTATGTCGATAGTTTTATTAGATACGCGCTTTTTGAGGAAGCTGAGACCGTACCAGGAAACGTTACGTTTAGGGAGTTTGCGCTTGGAGGTTTTAGCTTGTTTCCGCTGTGAAGTGTTAAAACTGTAGATATACCCAGTACTAACGATACCTGCAAATGCATCGCATTAAGGCTTGCTCTATCAAAGTGGAGTAAACACAACTTCTATTCCATACAGTGATAACAATTGACTTTATTGGTACTATAATATATATATATAACATTATATTCACGTGAGTGCCCTTATTAGCAATTGCTAATCAAAATAAAGGCTTATGAAACTGTCAGGGCTCCTCCTGACCGTGTCGTATAACCAGTTTACGAAAGCGCTAACCCTGATGTAGCGGTCAGGTGTTTCGCCACAGACTGTTGTACTGGAAACGATTCCGACGCACGTCAGTCGACCATTTAACCGCATCATGGCCGATGCCCCTGAATCACCCTGCCAGAGAAGAAGCGATAGATTTAATAAACTATTATATATATATATATATATATATATATATATACATACGCATTTGACTAGGCAGGAAGTAGACGTGTTCAACAATGGCTACTCCCGTTATTTTGATTCATTTAGCCTGTTTAGGTTCGTTGACAATCGTAAGGAAAACCGTACCGTGTACCGTCAAAGTGTACCGGAAAGTGTTGCCAAAGTTTTAACTCCACTCAGGCCTAGCAGGCAATCGTGTTTGATTTACCACGTCTTCACAATGGTCTTTTGTTTACGTTTGGCATTGCTTCGCGGTTTTTAAGCGCAAGAGACCAGCGTACAGCCAGCTGACTCCGTGGACGAGACGGGAGAAAGTCGACTCGCACGCAAGGAATTCCCGGGGCAAACATACGCGCTTGCCACCGTATTTTAAATATTTTTAAATCGTTTCGTTTTAAGACAAATGATGATGGGTTCACTTGTGTAGTAACCAACATGGAAAACTGACTGCGTTCTGTGAGCAGAGCAAAGCACAGGTAAACTGAAGGGGAATATACCCACAGACGGTGATCACACAGAGCCCATCTCGACCGGTCCATAAAGCCAGGATTCACGGAGCCCGTATATTAATCACCGTAAGAGGAGACACTATGCGAGTTGTCACTACGTGGAGTCAGTCACGTAGAAAGATTATCACACACGCAAAGCATAGGGAAAGTTATGCTTAACAAGGTGATTATTTCCGTTTCGCGCCAAACTCAACAAGAAGTTATCGAGCCCGACCAATCCAAGTTATGCCACAAGTTATGTCTGAGGCCGGGACACTTCGCCGACAGGTGCAGTATGCTCTAGGTGTACAAGAAGTGTGGCACTCCCAGACACTTTTTTGTTGTTAGAGGTGCAAAATGCTTTACGCACACCCTTCGATGTCAGTGGAAGGTACTGCAGGACTAAGCGCCGGAGGAGAGTATAACGCTCGATCTAATCCGCGCGTGCTACCCACTAAAAACCACCTCTCTCACCGTCTCCTGGTTCGGAATTTTAAACCATTACCTCGAGACCAGGAGAGGGTAGTCCCACGCTGCGACCCTCTCCTTAATCTACGAGTATGTCCCGAGCAAGGAGTGGGTCATGCCCGGGAGTGTTGAATCGCATTCTGCGGCGATCCTTCTGGCGAATTGTTTTTGCGCATAAGCCCGTCTAGGTATAGGATTCGAGCGTGCCAGTCCGTTGCCTGGCTCAAGCATGTTAGACACGATGGTCGCAGTCGAGCTACTCTTGTGGTCATAGAAGGAATGTGCCTGTGCAGTAGGCCTCGAGAGCCCCGCAGTCCTCAACGGTGTGCACCGCGTAAACGGGTGCGCCTGTGGGTGAGAAAACGCAATCTATATTTGCTTTGCCTACTCCCAGACACTAGCGGCACGCTGGCCCAACTCAGCATGATGCGTGGTGCTGATGCGGCAAGGGACCTCTTAGCACCGCCACTGTTTTGTCAGAATATCAAGCATCTGGTAGATTCCTTCAGAAGCCCGCTGAGCCTCTGTTACTATGACGCTGTCCTATTAGAAATAAGCGTTTGCACAGAGCGTCCAGCGAAAACATTCGACGCGTTTTTGATTTTAGTGCGATTTCTAGTTTGAAGTTAAATCCGGCCAAATCCGAGATATGCCTCTGGCTCTACCCATGAGGCTACCCCCAATATACAGTCACGTCCAGGCCTCTTGCCCGGCTGCAAGGTTATCGTCAAGAAGGGTCTGGGGTTACTAGGTGTGCCAATTTGCCCCGAAAGGCTTACAACAGCAATCAGAGAGTACTGAAGATTAAACCTAAATAATGCCGGCGCTCGCCTACCTCTTCTGGGAGCCCACCGGTAACTTTTATTACTTAGGTGCTCTCTCTCATCCTCCAAACTCACGTTAGACGTGCCTCTATAGGTACTCTTTATAATGACGAGACGATTTGCGTAGCAGTAAGCCTACGTCAAGGAGCAGACCTAGCTATAGGTGTTAATGCGCTCACCCCATCGACAAAGTAGGACATCACAACCTCAGCGCAGGACGACGTCCCAAACAATCCGTTATTAATGACACCTTTAGCATAGCCTTTAAATCGTGCGATCGTCCATGCATCCTTAAACCCCAGGTAGCTACGCGGAGAGCAGCAGGCGTCCAGATAAGACGTATACCATTCCAGCAAGGCAAAATGCTGGCTATGCAGCCCACCTTGTGGAGACCAGCAAGCTGCAAAATACTCATCAATAGGGTATCCCCATGAGTTCTGCGCTCTCGCGTTAAAAACTTTGGGTGCTCCTGGCGTTCGGACCAGATCCGCAAAGTAGGCACTTTGTTAAACCTGGCAGCTGGTGATAGCAGGTCGTCGTAGCTTTTAAATAACGCCAGAATATTGACAGATAACGTGGAAGCGCTGCCTCTGTTAGGGGCACACTTCTGAAATAGTCTTGGCCTGGTATAAATGAAACGAACACGTGATAGTCTCTATGCACTCCCACTAGGCATACTGACTTAGCTAATCCATTGGGAAACGTATAACATATACATAATGTATTATATTCTTCGTGATATGTGCAGCGTATACATAAGGTAATATACGGAAATCATATATATATATATATATATATATATATAAGCCCAAGCCTGGACCTAACGCCTTGAGTTATGCTCCGAGCGGGCTGTGCACATGTTCTGACATCACAAATGTATATCTTAATACACACATATATATATATATATATATATATATATATATATATAATGCAAACAACTGGTACGTAGAGCTACCTCTTAATCAATTGCACACGCAAGTCTCGTCATGGTACTCCGCTTAACGACACGACAGACGGGAAACTGCTTTCGACTAGAGCTCCATCACTGATAATGCCTGTCGTGCACTCACGCACTTACCTAATTTTGCATACAAAAAGGTACTGTTTAACGCCCGCGTAGGGCAGTACCTTTTCCTTATCCAAAAAGGTGCATGTGCACAATGCTCCCAAACACTGCTGGCATATACCATTTTCAGACCAAGAATAGCGAGGTAGCTGAGCACACAGTGTTGGATTTCTGTGCACAGAGACAATGAAACAGCAAATGGCAATTAACGGTGTTTGCATCTTCAGAGTCTGTCAGAAAACCTTTGAACTGTGCAAATATTATGAGCCTGTTCGATAGGCGGAATTTCAAACATGCTGGCGGCCGTCTGCTACGAACGTGTGATATATGAAATAAACGGACTTACTAGTCGTTGTGCCTAACCGCCAAGAACGGCTTGTTCACTCCCGAAAATAGCAAATAGAAATCCACTAAATTCGCTTAAACAAAGGCTCTCTCCCGAAACTCTACATTGGTGCCGTGACCAGGATTCGAGCCTGTTTTCACGCTTTCGTGTGTTTTTCGTCGTTTTGAACTTTGAGTGCATCGACCACGAGCAGGCCCGCTGCTCACGCGTTTCGAGTGTCGTGTGTCTTGTGAAATCTTGCTCACAACGACAACTCGATCATGACGGATCGAGCACTCACCTGCCTACGGCGCTTCTGGACAATCGAGCGCAACCGCTTTAAACTAACTGTACGCGGAACGGACGTTACAAATAAAACACATCGCGGCAGACCAGCGGGACAAAGCCGAGCTGGTCGACCTGCAACGAAATGTCGAAAAACGGTATCAGGCGATGGGCGACTACGACGCTCGGATTGTTGCTCATAATAGTTTGCCCAAAGAAGCCTGGCTCGATCGTGAATTTGAAAAAAGCGATGAGCCTTTAAACGCGGCGCTGAAATGTTCAACACTTCTTAAATAGCTGATTGACGAAGTGAATTCAGTAACCGCTCCACTGATGCGTAATGCGACAACGGACTCGCCCTCGACAGCAACTGCAGCAGCAACATCCACATTCTCGTCATCTTTGATACCAAGCCAGTTCATCATCAGTCCTGCCCCGCCCGTTCTCGACATGTCCCCCTGAGATGTTCGATGAAGATATTTTGCGTTATCGTGCCTTTATCGCTTATTGTGATAACTGAATGTCTCGTCGCACAATTGCCTCGACCACCGATCGTCGTGTAGCTCTCCGAAAGCTACTGCGTGGCCCTCCAAAGCAACTAGTTGACTCATTGCCGGTGAACGATGTCAGCTACAAGGTGGCTCTTAGGTTGTTAGAAGACAACTACAGAAGGCTGGACATCGCCAGCCAGCAATTGATTGCGTCGTTGCAAAAACAACCAAGAGTAAAATCGCAGTTTGATAATGCAGGTTTACGACGGCAGGCTCCTAACTTCGTACAGTCCGCAGTACAGTCGCTAGATGGACTCGAGAGTCCGTTACATACGTATTCCTTGTCGTTAAAAGCTACATTCCGGGCAGCTATCCCCTCCACGGGATTGACTTCACCGAGAATAGGCGACTGTCGTCTATCCATTCCGCGTCAGGCAGTTCTGCTGACAATGATTTGGTGACGACAGGCGGTGTCGATAAATTTGCCGCTGACGAAATCCGCCAGTTGATTGATGTGTCACCCGGTATACGTCACTGCGCGAAGATACAGCGATACTCGGTCAGCTAACCGACGTCGATGAGAATTGAGAGCGACGGCAGCCCGAGGCATCGCAGAGACTGAGGAAAACGGACTATCATGCTGGCAACCGTTTTAAGTCGGCCGAGTTGGCAGTAGCAGTGCCACAGCCACGCAAGTTCTCTTCGTCCGTGTCTTTTCTGCAACGACGCTAAACATTCATCGTTACGCTGTGCTACCGACTTAACGATCGAGCAACGGAATTAAATCCTTCTCGAGCAAAACAGGTGTCATGTGTGCTTCCGTCATCGACACGTCAAGCTGTCACAGTGTGCTGGACCCACTGTTGGGTGCTGAGTGTGTGTGTTACTCGAGAGACCATTGCACCTCGATGCACAGCGCAACTAGCAGCAGTAGCCATCCAGTCGCCGCTGCGAGGGATCTTCATAAGCGCTGCCATAACGAGCATTATCTAGTGTACATGGCAACAACTGCGTTACTAACAAACGCCGGAAGTTGCGCGCCTTCCGGTGCGCGCCTTGATGGATCTGGGAAGTAGTTTGACTTTTGTCGCCCCAGACGCGCTCAAACACTTACTAGACGCCCAGCCAGTTTATCATGCCAACCTCAACATCCAAGAGTTTGCCCACTTAAGTACTCAAAAGATATCATCGATACCAAAAGTATTGGTGCGTCGCCCAACATTAAAGCTGATGTAGCGAACGTCATCACTCATTGCTGCGCGGCCGCACACCGAGCCTCTCATCTGACGACGCAGCCGCCGTTCGCCAATTCGAAGAGAGTGTGTCTTACGATCGAAAAGAGTACACGCAAAGACAACATATTGCAACTATGGAACAACAAAAGCACAGCTCTTGCTCGCCTGGAAAGTAAACACCGATCCTTTCGCCGCGATCCTGAGCCATACAAGCGATATGGCGATGAGGTGATGGCCTTTGTACGCTAGGGATCTGCTGAGGAGTTGTTCGACATTGACCTTGGGACTGATAACAATTGCGACTATTCTTCGCGACTATCTTTATGCCTCATCACAAGGTGATAACGACATCGGGGACTACGTCAAAGTTCCGGATTGTCTTTGACCGTTCATCATCAGCGCCAGGAAGTACGTCACTAACCCACCACTTCCTCGTCGGACCGAAACTTAACCCGGGCCTAGTCAAGCTCTTAATCAACTTGCGCCTTCATTGCGTCGCAACCTCTGCCCATATTACTAAGGTATTTATGCGAGTAAAAATCTCCCTGACCACGATCGTCGTCTATTTCAGTTTCTTTGGCGAGGACCTCACGACGAGAAAGTCAGATGCTTCCAGATAAAACGTGTGACCTGGGGGCCGCTTCGAGCATGCTTTCCTCGCGTCGACAATCCGGAGGCATTTGAAGCTCGTGGATTCTGATTCAACGCCGCCTGTTGTAGCCTCTGTTTTCGATCCACGTGGTTGGCTGATCCCATTCGTCGTCCGTAAAAAACGGATCATTTTGGAACTTTGGAATAAACATCTTCGGTGGGACCAGCCCGTGGACTCCGATATAGCGACTCAGTTTACGAGGTGGACGAACGAGATTGAGCTGCACTGCTAACGTTTAAAATACCTCGCCGCCGCTCCGCAACGGGCACATGCGACGTAACGTACCATTTGCATCTATTCGGAGATGCGCCCGAGGCTGCCTACGCCGCAGTAGCGTATCTGCAGATGTGCACACACGATGGCGCCGGTGAGTGCCAACTCGTTATGGCACAATTACGTCTCATTCCACGCGGTCAGGACCGACGCACTCTCGCTAGACTAGAACTCCTCACCATCAGGAGGTTTCTGAGTCAGTACCCAGGGTGTCGCCACTCAATAACCGACAACGGAACATCGTTCATCAAAGCATCGACAGCCATAAAGAAATTACTAACGTCTATCAAGAATCCCGCCGTGTAGGACATTCTCCGCTACCGCCGTATCGAATGGGAGTTAATTTGTCCGAAAGAACTATGGCATGATGTCTTCTACGAACGTTTAGTTGGGCCGTCAAGTCGGCCCTTGCGAAAAACTCTCGGCCGAAGCTCGATCACGTTCGAGGAGTTTCAAACGATTATATCCAAACTGACTACAGACTGATATTTTAATGCAGTCACCAGAAATCCAGTTACCATGGAAACAGGCTTGTCAACCTGGATGAGGTAGACTGTCAGAAAACCTTTTGAAATTGTGTAAATATTATGAGCCTGTTCGACCTACACTGCGGTTGCGGTGGCTACAACTCGTAATCTCTCAGTAGCTTCGCTCATTGACATCATGCTCTGTAAGGAGAGGGAGGCGGAGACTCAAACGTGCTGCTCCCGCTGCCAGCCGTCTGCTACGGCTGTGTGATATATGAAATAAACGGACTTACTAGTCGTTGTGCCTAACCGCCAAGAACGGCTTGTTCACTACCGTAAATAACAAATAGAAACCACCCACTAAATTCGCTTACACAAAAGCTCCCCCGAAACTCAACAGAGTCTATAAAAAGTAAGACGCCAATTGAGAGCTTGCGGCCGTAAGAAGTGCATTCTGGTTTAAAGTGATTACAAAGCGCTTCTCGAGCCAAATATAATTTACGGAATCACTCTATGGAACGCCACGTACTCAACTATCCTAGACACGTTTAGGATCGTTCAAAATGACGCGATGAAAGCCATAATTGCTCTTTCTCATCGCGCGGTTGTGACTCCGTGGTACAGCAGACTCGGGCTTCTCAACCTTGATTAGCTAGCATGTTTAAAGTTAGCGATGCTAGCTTTTTTTATGAATGATTTTGGGAAAAGATGATGCACATGCGTCACAAGATTTTCTCCTCTTGCCACCCCACCGACCCTCGACATGATCCGCGCGAGGTTCGGGGACACCTTTTGGAGCTTATAATGTGCAAAACAATGGGAGTTAATGTGCAAAACAATGGCAGTTATTCAGATTGTACGTTCGGCTTCGCCCTAACTCCAGTACGGTTGCAGCGCTACAAAAACCAGCTCAGAGTTGTTTTTTCTGATCTGGGGGGTTTGGGGAATCCATGATGGATATGAGTGACATGTAGCTTGGGCGACTCATATACCAATTAAACCCGGATTCCTCTCCACCCAGGCTCAGTACTACTTTGGCATTACCTCGAAGCCGTAGGGGAGGCGTCTCCGTCGTTCTCCTTTGCTCTGTTCTATCATCCCGAATGTTTACCTACGGTTGGATGGAAGGTTACTGCCATTTTGCAAACTGTCCTGTGAGGGACTGCTCCTCCTCCATCGGCTCCTCGTTTCGACCACTTTTCCGAGAGTCCCGCTCAAGCCTTTCCCGCCTGGACATTTCCTTGGCTGCCTTGAGTGTCAAAACGGCGTTGAACAAGTTTGTCGCCTCCTTCCACGCCTCCGCCAAAATCATCATAAGGGCGACCATCTCCCTGATGGGCCGGCCTCGCCGTGTCCGGTCAGTACCTGAGTCGTCCAAAAGAAAAGTTCTTCATGTCGGCAGGTCGTACCACACCCTAAGGTCTGGCATCAGACTCTTGGTTGACCAGCTCCCTGTGGTGACACCGGGTTTACCTGCGCCTGTTTTTTGTATCAAGCCGATACTGTGGCACTCTTGGCCCAGGTGAGATCCAGACCTTTATCTAAATACATTTTATTTCTTTCAGGCACTAGGAGGCCCCATGGCAGCATCTCGGCTAGGACCATTTAACGTGTGCCTATCCGATCAGTCCCGTGTCTAGCTTGACCCCAATGTACTTTACCTCCTTTCTGATTTATATCGGATTGCCCGTCATCACAGTTCAGGGTGCAAGGGTTCAGACTCATCCTTCTTCGACACTCCTTGGCCTACATGGTGCCCACCATTTGGAGCGAGCTACAATTAGCGCTTCGAAACGGAATGTTGTTTTTAAACCACGTTTTCTCCTGCAGCTAAAAAACGAGGGAATACGTGACTCGTAGTGAAATGTTTTAAACTTACATTATTATATGGTTCATAAACTTGTACTGAGTTAATTATGAGGTTTAAATATTTTATTAATCTAATTATACTTAATGTTGTTGTATTACTGCTTAGACACCAATGATGGCTGTTCC
Source organism: Dermanyssus gallinae (assembly GCA_003439945.1). NCBI lineage: Eukaryota > Metazoa > Arthropoda > Arachnida > Mesostigmata > Dermanyssidae > Dermanyssus > Dermanyssus gallinae. The sequence goes on along the minus strand of QVRM01001266.1, from coordinate 306,203 downwards.
TATACTCGTACACGTGCATATTTCAAACGAAAAGTGAAGATTGCCAACTTGTTGGCAATTAACGTCATAAAACCTGACTGATTAAGTAGGTAACCGACAGACCGTCATATCAACCAAGACCGCCTAGTGGGGTCACTGGTGGCATAATTAGGTCTGCTTGTTGCGCGTCTAAGAAGCCATTGGAAACATTTCATTGCCAGCTACGACACTACTTGACCCAGTCAGTCGTAATGGTCAATTCAAATTTCTATGATGTTAGTGCGAAGTGTGCCACAAATTGTATTATTAATTAATTGGTATTTAGCGATATAAGCGACCGATACGTACTCTGCAAATGCCTGTATCGGGTTTTTTTACACAGAATTCCGTTTTAATATCGTTAAGATAATCACACAGATTCTCTGGCAGAACAGTTCCTGTTGTGTACAGCAACACGTCCGTTGTTTCTGGTCGTTCATTAGGACGGACTTCTGCAAGGTAGCCATAGCCTGCGACGATGATTTTATCATAAACTGGAAAATGAAAAATAAACAAATGGTCAGGTTACTCTGAAAAAGTGTCTCCAGTGCGGCCAAATATGCCTATATATATATATATATATATATATATATATATATATATATATATATATATATATATATATATATATATGTATATATACATATATATATAGCAGATTTAATGCCCACTACATTCGTACCAAAGTGATGGTGCTGCGTTATGTAGTTGCCAAGTGACTAAGCTTTTTCGACAGTCATAGTTGTTATGTTTCACGTTGAAGTTTTCACGTCCAGAACCGTAGCATTTTGCCAAGGCGTTTTCGCCCCCTCTTTCCATTAGAAAAAATTATTCTCTTGCTGAGTTCTACCAAACCTCAAAATATGTACCTAACTTTCTCATACACCCTATGCAAGTATGCATGCCTTCGCTTTCGATATGACTGTCGAAAAAGCTTAGTCACTTGGCAACTACGTAACGCAGCACCATCACTTTGGTACGAATGTAGTGGGCATTAAATCTGCTATTGCCTGAGAGTAGTCTTTTGGACGTGCATTTTTGGTCGTAATGGAAAAAATTACGATGTTGCACAAAAAAGCGTTAACGTAACATTTTGACTTTTTATGACTTTCCTTAATCTGGCAATTCGCTTTTTGCTACGCAAGCTAGTAATGTATACTTTATTGTGCAGAATTTTCCGCCAAACACGCCGGTATGATCGGTTCCTTTGTGCGCTGACTGCTGACTTCTCCCGCAAACGTAGATTTTGCACAACTATGTAGGAGAAAAAAGACAGAATAACTGCTTTTATAAATTTCATCCTCACTCCTAAACAAAACGTTTTCCCGGCTTCCACCCATTGGCAATGATTGATTTTCTCACCGAGTTTGACCATACCCTAGCGTTTTGGACACACAAATCGGAACACCCTGTATATATATATATATATATATATATATATATATACATATTATTATTATGTATTACAGGAATATTTGATCAACGATATATGGAATTGTAGAGCTCGTTAAGGACAAATATTTTTTCCAATGGAATATGGTCTCTAAGAGGCCCTGTTTCGGAATGAGAGTTAAATTACTACATTTTGTGACATTGGTGTTTTTGCCCGACATAGGAGCATAGAATGTGCTGTTGCGAGACAACCAGGTTTCCTAGACAGAAGCTAAACACACCGCCGTGTTCGTGAGAAAATTCTGCTTCTTTCGATGAACTCATAAGGCCGGTCAGAAGACGCTACATGGTCGCTTAGAAGAGGAATTCGCTAAAATGAAGTTATTTTATTAACCTTCACGCCCAATACTTCAAAATCATTACCTTACGACCACTTACAGCGCTCTAAACTAACATATTCAGGCAAATGCGCATTTCATGATGATCATGTTGGTACCAAACGTATGGCAATGCGAGCTGTGGTTGCGGAGTAATTACGATTGTTTGGTGGGATGTCCAGATTAAGTGCATGTAAAATGACTGTGTGGCGACGTTCACTACCGCCGACGTGTCGCGCGACAGCCGCAGCGCGTCATTTTACATGCACTTAATCTGGAAATCCCACCAAAAAATCGTAATTACTCCGCAACCACAGCTCGCATTGCCATAAGTTTGGTACCAAAATGATCGTCATGAAATGCACATCTGAATATGTTAGTTTAGAGCGCTGTAAGTGGTCGTAAGGTAATGATTTTGAGGTATTGGGCGTGAAGGTTTATAAAATAACTTCAGTTTGGCGAATTCTCTTCTAAGCGACCATGTAGCATCTTCTGACCGGCCTTATGAGTTCTTCGAAAGAAGCAGAATTTTCTCACGAACACGGTGTGTTTAGCTTCTGTCTAGGAAACCTGGTTGTCTCGCAACAGCACATTCTATGCTCCTATGTCGGGCAAAAACACCAATGTCACAAATTGTAGTAATTTAACTCTCATTCCGAAACAGGGCCTCTTAGAGACCATGTTCCATTGGAAAAAATATTTGCCTTAACGAGCTCTACAATTCCATATATCGTTGATCAAATATTCCTGTAATATCCTGTATACGAGGTGTGTTCAAAAAGTATCGCGACTTTTGTGTTTTTTCAAAAATTATTCATTTATTCATGAATATCTATTTTGTCCCCTTCAGAGTAATCCCCATGAGATATTATACACTTGTGCCAACGGTTTTTCCAATCTTCGAAGCACTTCAAAAAACCATTTTTTTTATCTTGTTCAGCTCCTCCTTCGATGCCGTCTTTATCTCGTCAAGCGTAGCGTAACGTCGTCCTTTCATGGGCCTCTTCAGTTTAGGGAACAAGAAAAAGTCACAGGGGGCCAGATCTGGGGAATACGGTGGCTGCGGCATCATTAGTGTGTTGTTTTTGGCCAAAAACTCGCGCACAAGCAACGATGTGTGAGCAGGGGCGTTATCGTGGTGCAAAAGCCAATTTTTGTTCTTCCACAAATCCGGGCGTTTCTGGCGGATTGCTTCGCGCAAATTGCGCATAACTTGCAGGTAATATTCCTTATTGACCGTTCTACCCTGTGGCAAGAACTCATGATGCACCACGCCCCTGCAATCGAAGAAAACTGTCAGCAAAACTTTCACATTCGACCGAACTTGGCGCGCTTTTTTCGGTCTTGGTTCGTGCGGCAGCTTCCATTGAGATGATTGAGCTTTGGTTTCCACGTCATAACCATAAACCCACGATTCGTCACCAGTTATGACCCTCTGGAGCAAATTTGGGTCGTCGCGGACAGAGTCCAACATCTCATTAGCAATGTTCATGCGATGCTGTTTTTGGTCGCAATTGAGCAATTTTGGTACGAATTTCGCGGCGACCCGTCTCATGCCCAAATCATTGATAAAAATCGAATGGCACGAGCCAATCGATATGTTTAGGTCCTCAGCAACTTTTCTAACGGTGATTCGACGATTGGCCAATACCATTTTCTCCACTTCATTAATTTTTTCGTCTGTTGTTGAAGTGCTCGGGCGTCCGGCACGCTCTTCGTCGTTCACATCTTCTCGGCCTTCTGAGAACATTTTGTACCACCGATAAACGTTGCTTCGGTCCAAGGTAGCTTCTCCGTATGCCACAGTCAACATTCGGAATGCATCCGCGCACTTAATTTCGTTTTTCACACAAAATTTGATACAGGTTTTTTGATCCATTTTTTTGAATAGGTAAAAATCGAAGACGATCCAAAACACGTGCAAGCAAAGCAGCTGTCAACAATTAAGTGAACATTCAAAATGGCCGAGCTTGTCGGCATAAGTGAGAGACATGAGTACCAACATAACGCCACAAAAAATCGAAATTCGAATATACGTAACCCGCGAAAATTCCAAAGTCGCTATACTTTTTGAACACACCTCGTATATACAGGGTGTTCCTATTGGTGTGTCCAAAACGCTAGGGTATGGTCAAACTCGGTGAGAAAATAATTTTTGCCAATGGAAAGGGGGAGCGGAAATGCTCCGTATAGGAGTGAGATAATTTTCTTTAATTGTTATTTTAGGGGGGGGTTGTTCCGACATACGTTTGCAAAATGCACGATTGTGAGAGAACGCATTCTTCAATTGCAAAACCGAGCACACCATTCGGAAAAATTCTACATTTTTTAAAAACTATACCTGACCTAAGCGAGCGCAATTACTATTGTGATATTAAGAAGAGATTGCAAAATTATAATTGCACTTTTGCATGTTTTAACTTTAACGCCCAGGTTCTCAAAATTTTTCCATTACGCGTGCAAAACTAATACGTCCAGACGAACGTGCATTTCTAGTAAATCATTTTGGTACCTAAATTAGTAGAGCTGGCGTCTGTAATTGCAGAGTAACTCAAATCTACCTAGGACCATATCGGGTGTGAGTGCACACATGCAGCTACTATGTTTGTTTTCTTTGTCAATCAAGTCACTCGTCAAACCTGTAGAAGCTCAAACAAATGTTTATTTTACTTTAAATATTGCCCGAACGAATGCCCGCCAGCCAATAAGCACACTGAGCTGTGTGTCTGCAACCTGTGATAGCAGCCTTCGTTAAGCAGCGCGAGCATACATAGCGTCGACTAGATTCTAGAGCAAAGACAAAGCAAGCTAAACCCATGGTGGGAAATAGACAATGCCTGCACTCCAGTAACAAAAACACGGAGGCTCACTAAATGCTCAGGCAATTTACGATACGGTGACGAAGTTATACACAACGTATCAACAGAACAGCTCACTACTGGCGCCGTCGATGTCGACCGAGCATCCAATCAAACGTACACCTCGACGACTAAGGTACTGTCACCAGCCAGAACATCAACGTCGTCATAAATAACTCTGTAAAATTACACGACAGTCGACCCAGCACATCATCGGACGTGCATCTTGTCTTCCGAGAAAAAGAGAAGATCCGATTCCATCGTTTAACATTGTTACTATACGAGCGCTACAGCTTTCCTTGAGTGAATAAATAGGCCGAGGAAGCATGGCCTAACATCCATTCTTCGCTCGGTTGCGCTACGCGCTAGACGTACGTCGTTTGATTTCGGGCATCGTTCGTAAGTCTCTCGTAATCGCCTAGCTGAGTCTACATTCTCCAATTAGTTCTATTACAAAGTGCAGGCGCTTGTGCCACGTGTATTGTGCTGGACCGGTTCACAAATGCTAAGAAGGCTGACATGCATTTTATGTATGGTAAAGCAGACAGTAACGCAAGTCTTGCACATCGGTTCTACGCAGAGCATTTCCCAAATCGACGGATACCTGGCAGGAAAATGCTTTCGAGACTCCATCGTTTGCTCTGCGAAACTGGATCATTTCAAGGCCGTCAATACGAAGCGGGACGACCGCGGACAGTGAGAAGCCCAAATTCGGAGGACCACATTGTTGAGCAAGTAATTGCACGTCCTTCTGCAAGCATTAGGCAGGTGGCTAGCAGTGTCAGTGTAACTCGTACCACTGTTCACAGTGTGCTAAATGAATCAGGGCTACACTTATACCGGCAGCAGCGAGTTCAAGCCTTGCGATTTATTACTGTCGCTGGTTTCTGCAACAAGCCGCGGCCGATGTGGAATTTCCTGCTTTTGTTCTTTTCATCGACGAAGCGACCTTCACGAAAGATGGTGTGCTCAACGCACACAATGCGCATTGGTGGTCTACGGAGAACCCGCATATGACCCGCCCGCATAGACACCAGCATCGGTTCTCCGTGAATGTCTGGGCTGGCAGTTTGGGCAACGATCTTTTCGGACCTCATATACTTCCAGCTAAATTGAATGGACCAACATACAACCTGTTTCTGAGCACAACCCTGCGAGAACATTTGGCAAACATTCCACAAAGTGTTCGATCGAATATGTGGTTCCAGCACGATGGTGCTCCAGCACACAACGCCCTCTCGGTACGGAATTATCTGGATGAGACGTTTGCTAATCGCTGGATTGGCCGAGGCGGTCCACAAGCTTGGTCGCCGCGATCGCTTGATCTGTCCAGTCTTGACTTTTTTCTTTGAGGCCACCTAAAGGATCTAGTCTATGCAACTCCCGTTGAGTCTCCTATGGATCTGATCGGCAGAATAGTAACTGCTGGTGGAACCATTCGGGAGACGCCTGGAATCTTTGAACGCGTGCAACGCGAGCTTTGCCATCGATTCCGAATGTGCTTATTGGCTGGCGGGCATTCGATCGAGCAATATTTGAAGTAAAATAAGTATTTGTTTGAGCTTCTACACGTTTGACGAGAGACTTGATTGACAAAGAAAACAAACATAGTAGCTGCATGTGTGCACTCACACCCGATATGGTCCTAGGTAGATTTGAGTTACTCTGCAATTACAGACGCCAGCTCTACCAATTTGGTACCAAAATGATTTACTAGAAATGCACGTTCATCTGGACGTATTAGTTTTGCACGCGTAATGGAAATTTTTTGAGAACCTGGGCGTTAAAGTTTAAACATGCAAAAGTGAAATTATAATTTTGCAATCTCTTCTTAATATCACAATAGTCATTGCGCTCGCTTAGGTTAGGTATAGTTTCTAAAATGTTAAAATTTTCTCCCGAATGCGCCGGTGCGCTTGGTTTTTCAATTGAAGAATGCGCTCTCACAATCGTGCATTTTGCAAACGTATGTCGGAACAGCCCCCCCCCCTAGAAAAACAATAATTTTTTTTATCTCACTCCTATACGGGGCATTTCCGCTCCCCCTTTCCATTGGCCAAAATGATTTTTTCACCGAGTTTGACCATACCCTAGCGTTTTGGACACACAAATAGGAACACCCTGTATATATATATATATATATATATATATATATATATATATATATATATATATATAGACTAGGTGCACTAGGTAGCCCCAAAAAAAAAGTTGACACTGCATAGATCATGCGATCGCGTCGCCCAAGGTTGTGGATCAATCCAGCGATTGGCAAAGGTCTCATTCAGATAATTCCGTAGACACTGATGCGCAACTTACGTCAACTTGTTTCACAATGTGTTCCTCCGTATTTGGGCTTCTCACTGCTCTCTGCGTTCGTCCGGTGGGTGTCGTATTTACGGCCGTTAAAGCCGCTGCAGTTTTGCAGAGCAAACGATGCAGTCGCGTAAACATTGTTCTGGCAAGTTTTCGTCGGTGTGGAAAACGCTCTGCATACAACCGCGGTGTGCGGCACTCGCGTTACCGTCTGCTTTACCATACATTAAATGCATGTCAGCTTTTTTGGCATTTGTGAACCAGCCTATCACGATGCACATGGTAGAAACGCGTGTAACACGTTTGAATGTAATGTTAACCAACACATAAACACTGCAGTGTTCACCACCCTCCGTGTTTCTTAACGGAGGCTGCTATCCTACAGACAAGAGGATCAATTCCCGCACCGCTCAGCTCGACCTTACTTACTAATCACAGCTACGCAAGATGCCGCCCCATAGAACGATTAAAAGCTGAACGCATAGCTCCACATAGTATTCGGTCAAGGACGGAGTCCCAATACGACGGTGCCCCAGCGAACAACGCCCTTCAGGTACGGAGTTATCTGGATGAGATCGCCAATTGCTGGATTGGCTGAGGCTGTACACAAGCTTGGCCGGAGCGGTCGCCTGATCTATCCAGTCTCGACATTTTACTTTAGGGCCACCTAGAGGACCTATGCAGCTCGCGTTGAGTCTCCCATTGATCTGATCGGCAGGATAGTTACTGCTGCTTGAACTATTCGGAAGACGCCTAGTATCTTTAAACGCATGCAACAAGAGCTTTTCCATAGCTACTGAGTATGCTTACTGGCTGACGGGCATTCGTTCGAGCAAGATTTGAACTATAATAAATACTTTTCTCCGCGTTTCTACGGGTTTGACGAGCGACTTGCTTGATAAAGAAAACGAAAATAATAGCTGCATGTATGCATTTACATTCCATATGGCTATCGAGAGATTTAAGTTACTTTGCAACCACAGACGTCAGCTCTACTAATTTGGTACCATAATGATTCCCTTAAGATGTACGCATTTGTCTAAACGCATATGTTGTGCACGCGCAGTCAAAAAATTCGAAAACCTGAACGTGGAAGTTTGAACAAGCAAAAGTAAAATTATCATTTTGCAAATTCTTCATAATATCACGATAGCCCCTGCTCTAGCTAAGCCTAAGTATGATTCATACAGTGACGAACTTTCTCCCGAATGCGCTAGTATGCTCGAAGGAATGTGTTCGCTCACAATCGTGCATTTACGTCGGGACAGCCACCCCTTAGATCACCCCTCACAGTTCCAAAAAATGCATTACGAAATCATGTCACTTCTACGCGAACAATTTCTGCTCCCCCTTTCCATTAGCAGAACTGATTTTCTTACCAAGGATGACCATACCCAAGAGTTTCGAACAATCAAATCCAGACGCCCTGTATATATACAGGTCTATATATACGGGCTGGTCCAGGACAATGTGAAGAGCGATATGTAGACTTGTAGAGCTCGTGAAAGCAAATCTTTTTTTCCCAATGGAACATAGTATTTAAGAGATCTTGTTTCGTAGTGAGAGTGAAATTACTACAATTTGTGACACTAGTTTTTTTCCCGACACAGGGGGCGTAAAATGTGCAATTGCGAGACAGTCTTCTCATACAGAAACACACCGTCGTGTTTGTGAGAAATGTCTGCTCCTTCCGAAGGACACACAACGCCGGCCAGAACGTACGTGGTCATTTAGAATAGACCTCGCAAAAATGAGGTTCTTTCGTTAGCTTTCATACCATATATATATATATATATATATATATATATATATATATATAGGCTTTGTCGGTGTTATCTGACTGCTGGAGCATTCAAGTGGCTCTGTTAAAGCACGTTATTAGTTCGGTAATGTTTGTATCTTAAGCTTCCACCTACCTTTAGGCAAATCCCTAGGATCGTTGAACGTCTTCAGTCGACTAAGCCGATGGCCGCTGTTTCGTAGCGTACCGTAGGATAGTGGCGGTACACAAAGCTTTGGTACTGTTATAAGCGGTTTGCTAAGAAGCAGCAATATAATGTCCCTTTCCATCCTCCTTGGGTTAAAGTTAGGGTGACTGTAGAAGTACAAAATCACCTTTTATGTTAAGATGAATAGTCTAAGACGTTTTTATATCTAGACAGACACAGCAGAAACACTAAATCTTAGCGGTTAAAAAAAACTAACCTCTACGTAACAGTACACTACTTTTGAGCAACGAAAACTTAACCTAAGCTACTTTTCCTACACGCTGCTCTCCACCTAAATGGCCGCATGGCCATATACCAATTCATGTATACCAAATATCATAGGCTTATCTAAAGCAAACATTTGACAGCCCCGCCGAGGCAAGCAAAATATCTGTTTTTAAAAGCTACGTCGTTTATCCAAATCAAGAAAAGTTTATGAGTGTAGATGTAAAGTGCACGCGCCTATTTGAATATCATAGAAGCATAGTGCACACAAACCAAGCATACGCTGCTAGACTCCTGTTTAATACAAGTACCTTTTAAGCTGGTTAATTACAGCCTTGTGTGAGGTAGTCTCATACCCCGTCAAGGTACCATCAATCCCATAAAAATCTTAAGCGTCACCAATAAGAAAGCGGACAGTCATCGGACATTACCTACCTCTCACCAAGAAAATACAAGAGCCGTCCGTGCTGTTTCGTTTATATGTTTTACCAACGTCGTTTCCGTGTAACTGGAGGCCAATTTATGGGATACATAAAAAGGATAGTCAAAAAGACGAAGGGCTGCCTACAAAGGGAAATTAACAGAAGCAAGGAAACTGTTAGCGCGACTTGATCGAGAAGGTAGAGTCGGATCCTTAGGGCAAGCCATACAAGATTGCTAGGGGCAAGATGGGTAAAGCAAAGCGTGAGCATATAAAGGAGGCTGAGAAACTTCAAGTGGTTAACACTCTTTTCCCACAGCAGCCGCATTTCAGTCGAACAGAATTTGAGACTCTACCGGATGGCGACGTCCCCATGGTCACTACAGGCGAAATTTTAGCTGCGGCAGACAGGATTAAGCTTGGAAAGGCGCCTGGCTTGGATGGAATACCGCCAGAAACGGTGAAACTCCTCTTCGGAAAGTATTCATCACACTTGGCGAGAATCATCACAATTATCTTTCGTACGGGTATTGTTCCTGAAAGCTGGAAGGCCTCCGAGGTAGTACTACTACCCAAATGCAACGGGTCACACCGCCCGATCTGCCTGTTAGGCACTTTAGCTAAAGTTGCAGAAACCATCATGGAGGATCGGCTGAGGACCTTTGCTGAGGTAAATGGACTATTATTATCAACAATGCAGTTTGGGTTCCGAATGCATAGGTCTGTTCTGTCAGCCATCCACGAAGTGGTAGCAAAGGCCGAAAACTAGAGATTTGTTCCTAGTGTTCTGGATGTAAAAAATGCGTTTAACGGTATCCCGTGGAAAGTGGTTCTCGAGACGCTCCGGCGAAATAATGTCCCACCATATCTAGTGCGGCTGGTTTCCGATTACCTGAACAATAGACGGGTTGAGATCGGGCGCACTAAGGTGGAGATAACTGCCAGAGTGCCGCAGGGTTCAAATATTGGGCCTCTCCTCTGGAATCTGACATACGATGACATCCAGCATCTGTCACCGGGAGTGCAATTAGTCGCGTACGTGGATGATCTAGCTGTGACAGTCAGGGCCAGGACTAAGATAAAGCTGAAGACATACGCCAATATTGCGCTGGCGGATGTCGATAGGTGGATAAGATGTGCTGGCCTAACACTCGCACCACAGAAGAGTGAAGCTATCCTACTCATCGGAAGATGAAATGTGTTCCTCTAAAGCTTACGCTAGGAACCCCTCATGTAAGGATTGCGACTGGGAAGACGCAAAATGCGGCTAATGACATAGCCTGTCTATTGCCCAACACGTACTGCCCACGAGATAGCGTCCAGACACTTCTGATGTCCGTATCCAAGTCGATCATCCTTTTTGGCTCGCCCGTTTGGATGTCGCCTACAATGGACACAGACGCTACCAAAAAATATCCTGAAGGAAGTCCAGCGGATCGGAGCCCTACGTATCATTCGGGGGTATCGCACAATAACCACGGCGGCCTCGCTCGTGCTGGCGGAGACAGTGCCTTGGGACCTAAAAGGTGCCCAACGTCGGCGCCTGAGGGTTAGATAGGGAGTTCGTAGAAGAACGCGAACTGACACTCGATCGGTGGAAGAAGTGGGATAGCATCCCGGACGGGCAACCAGGGGCGCACGTGAGGGACCTCATTCCGAACGTCCGCCGACGAATGAATTGCCCCGGGGGGTCGTCTCATATACCACCTGACCCAGGTTCTTACGGGTCACGGCGATTTCCAGGTGTATTTAAATCCGATAGAGAAGGTTCAAACAACGCAGTGCTTGTACTGTGACGAGGTGGACTCTCCGGAGCATACAGTCTTGCGATGCGCCGCATGGATCGAGATAGACGAGGCTTGCCCAGAAACAACACGCTGGCAGAGCTAGTCACGTGCATGCTCACGTCGGTAAGAAAACTGAGACACGGCATGCAAAGCCTATTCAATGTATCATGAAAGCAAAGAAGCAAGAAACAGGAAGAAGGAAAATGGTGGAAAGCGTCCGAGAATTGTTGCCAAAGCGCGACTCGGCAAGGAGGACCTACCGATTTAAAACTTCCGAGACTTCCCCGCCGTCTGCGTGTAATTACTCTTCTGCGTTAAGGATCCCATAAGTCAGAGGGTCATCTTCAGGAGTATACATATATCTAGGCACTGCCGTCTATATATGTAGGGTTTCAGTGGGTATTGCCATATTTCTTTGGCTCGACTCTTGTCATGCGCCAGGACTTGTCGTTAGGTGGCTGAGTCCCACACTATCTGAGCGTTGGCATGTTAGGGAGCTTACCAACTCCTGTTATGCTTTCTCTCAGTCGTACGCAAATATATTTATATTCTGGGCGTCGGGGCTGTCATCACGTCATATAGTATGCCTTGACATCTGAAGTCTGCCGCACGAGAACTTTATTGAGAAACTAGGAGTTGCTGCCGTTGTCTTTAACACAACCACAGTCCCATCCACCAATCTCCCGGATAAACGTCCTCGCACAGTGTATTGACTAATGTCAATCGCACTTTCTTGTGTGAGACCCGGTTTAGCCAGTCCATAACAAACACCGAGCTCTCTCTCTCTCTCTCAATGATACTTTCCAATATTTCCGGCTAAATCGTGGCTGGCTCGAGGGACGCGTGTCTCAGCTCGTCTAAATGTTGAACTGTATATTAAGTGATCTACCCGGTAATCACATCGCAGTCGATAAACTCACTCCGTACGATGAGTTTCTGCTGTTTCTATGCATCGAATTCCGGCGATCGTCTCCGTCTGTCTCCAACTTCTACAGTCTGATTTAACGGACCCGTGAGTGTCATGGGCGACTTTACGCTACCTCGAATCGACCGGGTCACTGCAAAAGCCTACACTGCTGCAGCAAGGGGACCGTTTTTTCGTTAACTGCAGCACCAAAAATAATGAAATCCAGCCTGTCGATATCGAACCCCATACTCTGGCCCCAACCTAGATCTTCTCTTGACCACTCATCCTTACCCCTTAATTGACAACATTGACATCCGCGATCCAACAACACGATTGCTCATGCAAATTTAGCATGACGTGACCGAAAAGAAGTTCACCCTAGTGTATGAGTTGAACTTTTAGCAAATCAATACCGAGATAATGACCAATCACCTCAACCTGGTTGACTTGACGCTCTTTGTGGGCTGCTAAAATATCAGCGATGCTCGTGCTTTTGGATCAAAGCCTTTACTCTTATTGTGGCTGGGAATGAGCTCAAATGCTCGACGAATGCCAATCGTCGGGGGTGGAGAATTCTCCAAAGGGAAAAACGGCTTACGGTAATTAATAGATATTGTACCAAAAAGTCTCAGTAAAGTAAGCATTCTACGGTATCGAGATTGTTTTATGGACATTGACCGTAGTAACGAAGTTTTCAAGTTATTGAACATGAATGTGAGAAAAATGGATGGATACCAACAGTTTGCGAACTGTTCGTAGTGTGACTACTTGCTTTCTGCTAACTAGCGTAATTATCTTTAAGACCGATCGCAATTTTCTACCGAACACGGCAATGCGTCTGGTTTTACCACCCTAAAACTGGTTAAACAGCAGTGGCGCCTTTTATCAAGTGGTGGTTGATCACCCACATCAGTTTAACAGATTATTATAATCTTACTCTCACTTCTAAGAAAGACATTTTGATAAGGAAAAACAATATTTTTAAGCGAGTATACTTAATCAATGTATAAAAAAATTACGTAAAAACATTCAGTATACACTGTACCGCGACACACAAGAAATGCAGTTTAGTACATATTGTTTTTGCAGTAGAGAATAAAAACCGATTTCTAAATGCCAAGCTAACAATTACCTGGCTGCGACTATGGGAGCTCTTGGCATGTCCTCAACTCGGCCCGTTCCATATTTGACGTATACTTCTCTATAAACTTCGTTCCTGTCGGCCCAGCAAGTACATGCAAATTTAGTATATGTATATATATATATATATATATATATGTTTCTCGTTCTATAACTATTAAAGTATATATATATATATATATATATATATATATATATATGTCTCTCGTTTTATAACTAGGTTCCATAAATTATAAGATGTGGGTAGTGAGGGTTGTTAGCCTTTTCTGTCTACAGGGACACGCTGTGCAAATGTCGACGCAGAATCTTAAAGAATAACGCTATACAAAAAAATTGTTTACCCAGGAGAGCCTAGAGCAAAACAGACATGAAATAAGAAATAAGCAAGACTTCGTGGAGATACTTTGATCTACAACTAGTTACAGGTCTGCTAACGATCTGAGAGGCTATTAAACCGTACTACCAACATGGCTAGAGTCGAGTCCCGTCGTCAAATGTGGGATCGTATTGTTAGGGTGCGAACCTGGTCTGCTTAGAACGGCTCCAGCGAAGTACATCGGCTCTCAAAATGCCCGATAAACCGAATGTAGAAAACTTGCCTCGGGCCCTATCGCATGCTCGCCTGAATCTCAGAGTTGCAGGGATAATTTTTCGTGGAGCAAGAGAGACCTTTGCCGCGGCCTATGCTAAGGCCTTAGGTAATTTCCATTCCAGGCTAGATCACCATAGTTGGGACTGGCTTATTTATGGCCAGCTCTGCCCCGAAAGAAGGTTCAAAGAAGCCATCAGCAGAATAATTAAGAACAGCTTTCCGAACTCAAACGCAAGACTCTACAGAAACGCCGTAACATCACTGTATTACATATACTACATTCGTAAGTTATTGCTTCCCTTAGGATCTTCGTGGAGAACTCCGACGACAGATGGAAGAGGGAAACTGGGGTTTCGTTAGGGTAGTCTCCAAAAAATGACACTAGTACACTGTAATTGAAGCACATTCTATTAAGCGGCATTGCCGATAGCGGATAGCGGAAACGTGGGGATTGTTAACTAGTGAACCGAGCAAAACCATGGTAAAAACAGGACACACGGCACACAAATGAAAACCTTGTCATATGAGTGCGTGCTATAGAAAACATCCGAGTGACAGAAAGGGAAACGGGATAGCTTTACCGAGGCAGAGATGAAGAGCCACGGTAGATTATATTCCAGCTATACCTGTCCGAATCGCACAAGATTATTTGATTCATTTCGCAATAAACTTGCATTCACAAAATGCAAAAAAATCGCAAATCGGGGTGCTAAAAAGGCAAACACGGAGAATAAACTTATCCTAGAGTGGATGACAACACATGATCTGGTTACAGTCAACAAGAACATTACGGTCACCTACCACAAAAATGGAATAAAATATCGACCTTAATATCTGCAAGACCATACAAAGAGGAAGATCATCATATATTGATGATGTCACGAATTAGCATATCATTTTTCAATGGCCATAAAGAACATAAGTGGGGCTTAACTCGCCACGCGGCGGAACTTAAATGACGCACTCAGAGACAGTCTTTGAAGGTTTTGTGCGACCTCTGTGTGAACAGAGGCAATTGCCGAATGACACCTGTCGCTTCCATATATTGTAGCCTCAGACTCAAATAGGGGAGGGAGTTGACAAACTCCCGCGGTGGGCCAAAGCAGGGCATCACGTCTGCTGCAGGCGATCGACCCTATAGTGAAACTTAATGGCTTTGCAGGCTCTTACGATGAAGGCAAGTTTCTATGTCCCCGACAATTCGACAAATGGTACCGAGGTTCCGGTGGGCCACTAAAATGTCAGCCGCATTCATGACGATGTCGGCGTTTCTAGACTCCTCTCGCATATGGCTAGTTCTGCGATGAGAGAAAAAGCCAGGCAACTGAAAGGGTCCCTACGTTTTGACTCACATGCAAGGTATACTCGCCGCTTACGTTTACATCAAGGCGTCCTTAAGCAAAGACGCAGGAGAGCACTCCTAGAAAAGAATCACCCACTCCAGTGTGTCGAACTGAACCGACTAGTAAGTGACGTGCGTCCTGTATACCTCGACTTTTCCTGAACCCAAATTGCTCCGGAGGTAGGGTCTCCTCCACAATTGGGAACTCTCTTGAGACGATTTCAACTTAGCGAGCATTGTGATAATAGTATGCTCCGACATGAAACCCCCGTAGGATTTGGATTGCCTACGTTGTTGCTGTTTTTGCCCTTGAATAGCAGAGCCTGGAAACACGTTACACACGCTTTTTTCGTCTTTACTTTTTTTAACTACAGCCGTTTTGACTACAGTTTTCGAAACGCGGTTGCTTTGTTCAATGTCACAACTTTATTTTAGCAGCCCTGATTCGCGCGTTTATACGCGCAAACATAGCTATCATGACAAATAAGTTGTCGGCTGCCGACGAGGGGCGCGCCCATGACCAGACATATACATAGACGCCAGCGCTGGCAGGTGCTTCCGTGCTGGATTACTAAGAACCTCTCGCATCCTTGAAAGTCCGTCATATGTTAAAAGTTCTGAGATAGGAGATCGGTAGGAGATGGTACTCTCTTCGCTTGGGCAAACGTAAGGAGCGTGAATTTACCACGCTCGTTTGCTCGTTTGGCCTGTGTTCTCCAGAAGTTCCCAAGAAGCCCATCGTTGCTGCTGCTGCTGCTTCTGCTCGATCTACCAGCACCACTCTCACTAGCGAGCTTCTTCCTCCAATGCTTGCTTCTTTCCCTCGCTAGTTGGTACCACCAGCCAGTTGTTTGTCTAGCTAATCTGCACTGGCTGTCCCTCTACAGTCCATCTGTCCCTACTGCCGGGCTGCGGCGAAATAGTGATGTCACGCTCTGCTACCTTCGGCTTCTCCTTCTGCTTCCTCCCGCTGTTGTCTATGCCGCTCAACGGCTCTCTCTCTCTCTATCTTCCTCTGTTGCCGGCGCTACTGTCCGAGATCGACAAAACTCGTGCCAACATTTGTGAGAGGCGTCTGCTTCGACTGGTGGTGGTGGTGCTGCTGCTGCTGCGGTTTCTGCGCTTGGTGCTTCTGGCCGTAGCACTGTTGTTGCTGTTAGTTTTGTTTACCAACAGTACGGGTGATGGTGGACGCATCTGAGGCGTTCGAATCATGTGGTGGTGACGGATGCCACAGTCAGAAGTCAACTCGATCCTCTGAGAGAGAGAGCACATGAGTCAAAAACTTCTTGACGCTTACACAAAACTAAGAAGTCCGCACGAGAAATAATAAATCAATAGCATAACATCAACAAGAGAGCGTGCTGTCTTTCTAGCGGCTCAACATCCCTTCACCGGGGGCTGGTTTCAAGCGCTGCCCACCCGCCAGCTTGGCACCATGCTGGATCCAAACTCCTTCCGCATGTTGTCAGCTTTTAGGGTAAGCGCCCCCGACTAACAGTCCTTCTCATGCCTGTCATGCGGCCGACCACCTGTGGACACTGACGGTGTACATCTGTTAAGCTGTCTGAAAAGTCCCGGCAGACTTACAAGATACGCTGAACTCAACGCCATAGTAAGAAGAGCTCTTAGAAGGGCAGGGATACCATTTACACCGGAGCCGAAGGGTCTTAATGGCAGCAGTGAGCTGCGATCTGGGTCACCATCCCGCTATGGTTACACGGAAAAAGCCTTGTATGGGATATAACGGTTTCATACACGGCGGCATTTTAGTATTTGTGCCACAGCGCAGTTGAATCTGGATGGGTAGCATAGCGCGCGGATTCCCAAAAACAAAGGAAGTATCTCGAGCTATCAAGAAGCTACCACTTTGCGCCCATTACATTGGAGACACCTGGCCCCATCAGCACAGTATAGCAAAACTCCTGAAAGATATCGGAAAACTTATAGAAGACGTTACGGGTGATTGACCCGAGGCCATACTTTTGAGAGAGATGATGAACGTGAACTTCTATAATAGGTGCCGTGAATTGACAGAAAGCGAACAGAGCAGGATTAAACAGGCTTAAACGTTTATACCTCACAATTGTAAGAACTGAATAATAATAAAAAAATCGTCCGCTACGGCTTGACGAAAGTGGTCGCAATCAGTTCGAGCTCCGTTAGTTTTCGAGTCTCTTAAGGCGAAAAGTGAATAATTCAACGTGAAAATTGCTGAGTTTTTTGGTTGAATCATCGCGCACATTTGTATCCTACGTAGGTGAGTTTTGGTGCACAAATCCGTCTTTTGGAACGAAAAAAGTAAATCGTGGCTGAAAGACAACAAAGCCAAGTGTTCCAACTTGCGGCTGGCGGCTCGAGGCTCGAGACCCACTAGCCCGATGAGCGATGGTGAACACATCACCCGATGTGCACGTTCGCCACTAGCAAAAGGCACACGACGTGACGGTGCACGTTTGCCGTCACTACTCGTAGCGTGTTCGCGTGCTGAACGAGACGGTGATCATTGCTGCTCGGCAAAGTGTCACCCGTCTACCAGATTAACCGCACAAGCTCAAGTGAACGCTAAAAGAATCATCCGAAGAGAGCAAACGTTGGGCGTCCTTATGGCCGACCAAGGCGAGAGAGAGGAAAGTAGTGGGCTATCTGAAAATTAAATGGATGCTGAGGACTACGAACCTGAGTGGAAGACTGTCCCCACAAGAGCAGAGCGAGCCATCTTAACCGCTCAACGAAAAGTAGCGAGTAACCTAGGAAGATCCGCTATCAGAGGGCTCGAACGAGCACATGATAAAACTAACGAAAGTGGTTTAGAGGTGTTTTTCGGATGCCAGGATAAACCTGATGCCCTGAAGGGCCTAAGCGTCCTCAAGGCGTACGCCGAAATAAGGAAAACTATCCCCGGTGCTAACATTCGGATTACTGCCCAAGGCAAACTAGGGATTCGTGCGCCTACAACGGATCAAATAGCATCCGTAAGAACCCTGAACTGCGTTTGCGGATTAAATATACGTCCTCTTTCCGACACGTCGGCTTTCTGGGGACGCATCTCCGAAATAAACCCACAGTTCTCAGACGAAGATCTGCTTGATTGTCTATGCGAACAGGGCGTGAATGAAGTTCGCAGAGAAAAGTTTGCCGCGGCCGCTACAGGCCCGAGCAAGAACGTTGTTAAGGTGATGAAGCCCTCAAGTAGGGTGCGGCTTAGGTTTGACAAAAAACCAGTGGGTGAAGTGACAATCGCCGGCGAATGCTTTAAAGTCACACTTTGCTGCGATTTGCCCTTACAGTGTCTCTCCTGCCATAAGTTTGGACACAATGCATCACGGTGGACAAAAGGGGAAATTCCTACCTGCAGAAGATGCGCAAGACCCGGCCATCAAATGTGGGAATGCCATGAAAAGGCCCGATGCGCTAATTGTGGTGGTGCTCATGCAGCTAGTGACGGCCGTTGTGGAGTAAAGCGAGTTTTTACAAAGGCTGAAAAACAGAAGCTATACGCAAAGGTAGCATCTCGCCTACCCGACCTAGCTGAGGAGTTCCCTCAGATTTCTCTACCGCCAAGTACCAGCACAAACTCTCAATCCACGAGCTTAGAGGTGAAATCGTATGCGGATGCCGCAAGACCTGCCACTCCACAACCAGTACAAAACAAAAAAGGCGAGGTGGTATGCCACCTTCCTCCACCGCGCCCGCCCAGGGTAGACTCTAATAAGCCAAAACCAAAACAAAGAAGCGCTGAAGAAAGAGCGAAAACAGCAGAGAAGAAGCCCGCACAAACAGCTCATCTGATTGATGGCATTATGAAAATCTAGAAGATCTTCAAGAATCTGCTCTCATCATGGCTAAACGAAAATCCATCGATAGCCAAAGTTCTCGAATTTTTGGAGTTGGAACCAGGAAGAGTCTTCTTGGTATCCGTTATTGACGGCACCGCTGAGCCCTCTGTACCGCTTGCGACTGAAATGGGCAGCGGAAATAGCACAACACCTACAAACAAACAATGAGCACACAACCACTTCTCCAAGAAAACTCCTCTCAATCTCAACCACGATCCCAACAACCATACATTTGTGATGTCCGCGGGAAATCTATAAAATCATTTTTGTGGCTTGCGCATGCACAAGACTCGCCTCCATAGAACTAAGCCCCAACAATTACCGACCGTACCCCCGTTAAATAACTCCGAAAACCAGGCTGGTAACATCGTGACAACATATGACCCAGACCCACAGACCTTAATAACACTGTTGGCTCGGGCGCGAAAAGACGCTAAACTAATAAGGATTATACCCAGAGGGGCCAGAGAAGTTTGTTGCGCAGCATACACAGAAGCTTTGGCTAATTTTAATTCAAAGCAAGACAACGCGTCTTGGGTCAGGCTTGTAACGTTGCCGACTCTAATGTTGCGCATCCCGGTGCGAAAAGCCAAAGATACCACACTTTGTCAAATAATTAGAAAAAACTCTCGTGGATACGCAGTGGAAGCGACTAGAAAATCTTCGTGACGAACAACCACACAGCACCCCCAAAGACTCAGAAAAACAGTACACTGATCGTGACAGAGCCGCTACAACAGAGGGCAAATTAGCAGAAGGTGATGTAAGATCTGCCGCACGTAGCCTTCTTTCAACCGACTCCTTTGCGCTACTCAACAGCCACACAGAGCAGGAATTAAGAAACAAGCATCCTCGTCCTACGGATTCGGTCAGAAAGCGCATAAACAATTTTCAAGCACCAGTACCAGCGCAAGCATGCCTCGTACCAGAAAAACGTATTACTGACGCCGTCTTTTTCCCTAGCATCAGGCCCAGGATTAGACGGTTTACGTCCTCGGCATCTGCTCGATATGCTCGATAGCACAGTACCGTTATCTGGGAGGCTGGTGGAAGAACTCCGTTCTCTTGTTGGCTCAGCCTTGGGTGGTAATTTGCTACATTTCTGCATTCCCATCTTCTACGGGGCCAATCTGACAGCGCTAAAGAAGAAAGACGGCTCTATTAGACCTATAGCATGCGGCCTTACAATCAGGAGGCTTGTCGCTAACGTAGCTATTGCCATTACCAGAACTACAATTGTGACAGCAATTTCACCAAGTCAGATAGGCGTTGCAGTGAAAGGCGGTGCAGAAGAGGCGGTTCACGCAGTATGAGCATTTGGTGAAGCAGAAGGTCCAGTACGGGTCCTAGTTAAATTGGATTTTCGTAACGCCTTCAATACTATACGACGCGATGTAGTGCTTGATGAGGTAAGACTCAAAGTGCCGCCACTTCTGCCGCTAGCTTGGCAAAGCTACAAGGAACCGACTCTGCTGTCCTGGGATGAAAAAGCACCACTATTATCAGCTAGTGGAGTGCAACAAGGCGATCCGCTTGGACCTGCTTTATTCAGCCTCAGGGTATCCAGTTTAGTGGCACGCATGAAGAGCCCTCTTAACGTTTGGTACTTAGATGACGCAACGATTGGAGGCCCACTTGATCTGGTTGTGTGTGATATTATCAACGTGCTGAATTTTGCAGAAGAGGGAGGCCTTAGCCTCAATGCCTCTAAGTGTAAAGCCATTTCATTGGGAGGTAATGCCCAAGAACAGGATGAAATTTTTAGGGCGGTTTCGAATGTCTTACCAGAATCTAGGCGCGTTGACTTAGACGAGCTGGAGCTTCTGGGAGCCCCAAATAAGCTTACGATCGATTTCAATGACCTTTAAGGACAAGTGCTCTGGACTGAAGCAAATTCGCTCTCGCTTAACGGCGATGCACTCGCAAGCAGCTCTATGCATCTAGAGATACAGCTTGGGCTCGCCAAAACTTAACTATACTCTGCGCACTTCACCAGCTATTAAATGTCACGAAGATCTTCAAGCTTACGACGATACCGCAAGAAGCATTTTAGGTGAGGTATTAAACGTCGACCTGCATGATAACACTTGAAAAAGAGCAACCCTTCCAATTGCCGAAGGAGGACTTGGTATTAGATCAGCAGCGGAGCTGGCTCCCATGTGCTATGTCGCGTCTCTATTAGAATTTGGTAAACTCGCAAAAACGTTGGTCGCACCAGACATCCGGCAAGGAATCACCAGAGCCAAAGACGCTGCAGAGCTAATAGCTAGACAAGCAATTGGACCAGGCCCCTGGCCAGAACGTCCCACACAGCGTTGTACCCGCCTTTTGAGGTGCGCGACCATCCATCATCTCCTGCATACACGATTGTGTTGTGTAGAAGATTGATAGACATTTGACTGTGCTCGCCATGCTTTGTGGCAGAATGGTATATGCACATAACTCTAAACGTTTGCGGGCTGACTCTCAGCCAGTATTTAACGGCCGTAACGGGATTGCGGTCACATTGCTGCTTCGTAAGACCATAGCACCCCATAAAAACAAATGTGCAACGGCAGGAATCGAACCCGTGCACCTATGCGTCTCCTCCGGTCGCACGGCGCACGCGAATGCTGCACCACGCTACCGGGCTCGACCTGCATGCAGATAACCCTAGAAACAGAGAACCCTCTCTATTTGGTGTCAACAGTCGGACTGGGGTGATGAACAAAGCGGCTGCTATTCGAAAGAAACAGAGTGCCTCATTATGCCTCTTACCCAACGCAGCATACCATGCTAAAGTAGGTCGTTCCTTGGCCGGCCATACAAATATTCCTTCGAGGAGAGAAAAGGACGGACTTCCAAATTCGTTTTTACAGATGCAGCGCTGCAGCTAGAGAGCTGTTAGACAGCCTCCAATCTCTAGTGGAAAAAGCTGGTTTTCTGGCAGCACGGGACACATTTAGTGGAGGCTTTCTAAAATGTCTCCCTTCCCCGCAGCTGGGTACCATGCTGGACAACACCTCATTTCGCATGGTAACAGCTCTTCGAATAGGTTCCCCGGTTTGCAACCCCTACAGTTGCCGCGCATGTGGTACCACAGTAACTGAGGATGGACTTCACCCTCTTAGCTGCATTAAAAGCCATGGTAGAGTTTCTAGACACGCTGAAATCAATACAATTAAAAGAAGAGCGTTACGCAGAGCTGGTATACCAAGCACGCTCGAGCCCAGATTAGGACTTCATGACGACAAAAGACCTGACGGTGTAACAATCCCGCTATGGGCTAACGGCAGATGCTTGGTCTGGGATGCTACAGTGCCCTGTACAGTGTCTCCCTCATATATACGCCACAGTTCACTAGAAGCGAGATGGGTTGCCGAGCGCGCAGAGAATGGGAAAAAAATCGCAAGTACCAAGAACTGGAGACAAGTTACATCGTAGTGCCAATATCTATGGAAACAATGGGTCCGGTAAGCAAGGGAACCAAGATATTCATTAGTAAGCTGGGCCAACGGATTACAGATCTCACAGGGAATCGGCGCAAAGGCGAGTTTCTACGGCAACTGCTGTCGCTTGCAGTGTGCCGAGGAAACGCCGGCTGTATTGTCGGTTCCATGGAATAATATTTAGGAGCTAGGAGAAGACAAGGAGTACACGTTCACACCTCACAATTGTAACATTTAAATACTAATAATAATAATAATAATAATAATAATTTTTAACGCTTTGACAACCAAATTTTAGACGTGTGCCCGCCTAGGTTCACCCCCACTCCTGAATCTATAGAGCCGATGATAGCGGCGACGTTTCCCCTACACACTGAGAGCGAGATTTGCTGTCGCAGAAACTCGCCCTCGCGCTGGTCACCCGTGTTAGCACGAATTTTGATACCTAGATCTTTGATGAAGATACTTGTGCTCTTGCTGATTGGGCCATAATTTCCATGGAGACGGGTACGAAGTGGTCTCTTCTCGCGTTTCTTTGCGATCTCAGCATGTTCAGCATTCTTACCTGATGGCGCTGTGCATCAAGTATGACGGAGCCACTGTACATGATATTGTGGCATCCCATACCAGGCACTTGCCTTTAGACCACGGCGGGATTGTACGCCGTCGGATCTTTTGTCGTATTCGGAGCCCAACCTGGGCTCTAGGATGCTTGTTATGCCGACTCTATGAAGAGCTTTCTTTAGAATTGCGTTGATTTCCGCGCCTCTGAGAATCCCACCAGGGCTCTTAGAGCAGCTTAAAGGGTGCAGTTCGTTCTTATCGACTGTTATTCCACACGCCCTGCACTCGTGTGGCTCACATATATATGGGATCGCTTATTCGTAAGGCGGCCACCATGCGGAAGGAGATGTTGTGCAGCATGGTGCCCAGCTGCTTATTATTATTAGTATTATTATTTGGTATTATTATTATTATTATTATTATTATTATTATTATTATTATTATTATTATTATTATTATTATTATTATTATTATTATTATTATTATTATTATTATTATTATTAGTATTATTATTATGGAGGTTTATTACATGTTAAACGATGTTACAGTTGAGAGGTCTGAACGTATTATTGCAAAGTTTTTTTAAATATCTAGTTTACTCCATGGCGCCTAAAATAGATGCCGCGTTTCCTCTGCAAACGGCCAAGGACAACGCTTGCCTCAAGAATTGACCCTCTCTTCGGTCGTTCGTGACCTCCTGAATTCGCTTACTCAAATCTTTGAGAAATGCTTCGGTTCCCTTGCTGATTGGTCCTAGCGTCTCCATGGCAATAGGCACAAACATATATCTTGTTTCCAGTCCAGCATATTTAAACCGTTTTCTGGCGTCCGCGTGCTTTGCTACCCACCCCGGCTCAACAGAGCTGTGGTGTAAATAGGAAGCCGCGGTTGTGCACGAAACCGTTGCATCCCAAGCTAGGGACTTTCCATGAGACCATAATGCAATGGTCACCCCATCAGGTCTTTCTTCGCCAGCGGACACTAAACCTCTTGGTTCAAGTGTAGATGGTATACCGGCTTTTCTAAGGGACCTTATGATCACACCGTTTAGTTCAGCATGTCTGGACGATCTACCGGCGCTCTTCGGGCAACTCAGTGGGTGTAGGCCACTGGAATCCACCATCTCCCCGCACAGTTTGCACTGAAACGGCTCGCAGACGCTAGCGCCGATTCTAAGTGCTGACATCATGCGGAAAGAGTTGGGATCCAGCATGGTGCCGAGCTGAGGCGAGGGTACGGCCTTAAGCCAACCCCCACTGAAGTTATCTTGTGCCGCTAAGAATACGGCGCGGTCTCTCCGGGAAACAAGCTCGTCTAAGATTTCTCTGCTCTTTTTTTTGCTTTTGAGCTTATCTAGGTTATATTGGCTAGGATATTTTTCTAAAGGGCCCGGGTCTAGCATAGTTCTAATAGTGTCCCGTCCTTATTATTATTATTGTTGTTGTTGTTTATTCACCGTTATTGGTAGATTCTCACAGTATTTACGGGCTATCCCGCTCAAGTACGTTAATTACAGCAGATGTTAATGAGCTGGTAGTCAGTTCTATACATTTCATCACGTGATATCGGTCGATTCCAATTGCACCGCAATATTTACAAACACATTCGTTGATTTGGAAACATTTTCCCTTTAGGCAGAGGTATTGGTGGTACCCGTGCCAAGTTATTTTGCAGATCACTGCTCTGTTCTGTTGCAGATTTTTTTTCCATCTGTTGCTAAGAAAAGCGGGTCCGTCGGTAAAATTGTTGATTACAAAGTTCCTTTTTTGCCGTTTTCTGTGTTGCTTGTATGCATCAAGCGTTATTATTATTATACCTTCACTATGTTAGCACTTTGGAGTGGACAATTGTCTCTCCGCGAACGTGGGATCACGGGTTCTCTAACCCAGGGTTAGCCCCGTTCAACAATGTGCCCCGAACAGACGCTGCATTTCTTCGTTGGATGTCAAGCGACAGCTTCTGACGCAAGAATTCGGATGCTCTCGAGTCTCCTGTCGAAAGATTAAGGCTTCTGCCTACGCGTTGAATCAGTGTGAGCGCAAGGGGGCCTGCAGCTCCCATAGTCTCGAACGCCAACGGACAAAATTCGTGCGGCAAATCATTGCTTGAATATTTTCTGCATTTGTTAGCCTCAGCTAACCTGGAGGCATGACATGCTCCGTCCACACCTGCACCGACCATCGAAGGAACTAATGTGTCGGTTACAGTTGCGTCCCAAACAAGCATGCGGCCACGCTCGAAGGGCGTCAAGTCAGACCGTCAGGTCTTTTTCCATCATCCCTTGAAAGTCCCGGGGCTCTAGAACACATGGTAAGCCGGTAGATCTAAGTGCGCGACTAAAAGTATCATTTAAAGCGGAGTGACGTGCTCGTCGACCTGCAGTCAACGCGCATGACAGGCCATGATGGGCCGACGCGTCCACAAAATTACCTTAACGACATCGGTGAGGCACGACTTGGTCAACGCCAAGCCGCAGCCCTGCGCTCATGCGCGTCGTCTCGTCGTCTTACAGAGTCCCAATTTGCGTACAGGGTAGGGCCTGTAACCAAGCCCCAGCCCCTTGACTACTAACAGCTCGAAGCCTGGCTCTATCAGTAACAGAAGGTGCTCTATTAATTAGGCTTGCCAGTCGCTTTTCTTGTAGGGGGGCTGTCCAACTGCCCTGGTTATCCCTATCATCTGGAGGAGAGTCAAATAACAACGACAATTCGTCGGTCAGCCTTTGAAGTTCAACGTTATAGGCATCCCACCCATCACTGTCCAATAATGGTTTAACCATGTCCGCCGCCTTGGTCAATGACGACACGATTGCGGGTTCTGCCATCATGACCGCGCCCGGCACGCCTAAACCGCCAAAAGAAACCGGGAGCATTACCTGTTCCTTTGCTGCATCGGTCAGCTTAAGATTTGGCTTGATCTCTAAAATTTCTAAACTAAGTCAATTAAATGGCTGTAAGAGCTCTGGTGATAAAAACAGGTTGCAACCTCTAAGCAGGTGTGTTAACCTCGTGGCTGAAAAACAAGATTTAGAAAGGAATAGACCGCAGTGAGCGGGGTAATCTGCCTGTCGCAAAGCCAAGTTTGTCTCCTTGACTGTCTAATGCCTTTGCATTGCCGTCCGGCAGTAAGGGGACACCTAGCAGCTCCAGGTTAACTTTGTCCACTACGCGACAACCCGGGAGTAAGTTAAAAAGGTTACTTAAATCTAATGGCTCAAATTAATTTTTTGGGAGCTGTGACATATACTTCACATTTGACTGGGTTCAGTGTCAGCCCGCTAATCGCACCAAATTCAATAACTTTTCAGGTATCGTCAAGTACGGTCGGGAGGTCCCCGCCCAGAACCCCGTCATCCAAGTACCAGGCATTAAGGAGGGACTGCAGTGAATCCACCACTTTCTTGATAGACAAACAAAAAAGTAGAGGACCCAGGGGATTACCCTGCTGAAGACCTGTCTGCGATAGCATAGCGCTGTGGGGCATTAACAAGTGGGATGTTTCTGAACCATAGGCTAGGTTCGTCGGGTGAAACAGTAATGGTGTCCACGACTTGACGGCTCGAAGCAAGTAATCTCTCCGGACGCTAATAAAGGCGTTTCGGAAGTCCAGTTTAACCACTACCGTTGGCATTTTGCGCAATTGCAAAAAGGCACGGGCACAGTGGACTACTACCTCTGTACCCCCAGGGGTAGCGAATCTTAGCTGGTGTTGACCAAGCGTTGCTGAGATAGCTTCCCTATTATCGTAGAAGCCGATTTTGGCTGCCAGTCTGCGAACGACTGAGAAACATGCGATCGGACTTAATAAGCCATCTTTTTTTAATGCAAACATCCGTGCCCCAAAGATGAGTGGTAAAAGACAAGACGGGGGCGAGTCCCATCTGAGTACATCAACCACTTTAGCAATGGCGTCCGCTAGTCGACCGGCCGTGCTGCCCAGCGCACCAGACAACAAGTCCTGCAACAGATGGGGTTTTATGAAGCAGCTGAACTTCTGCTAAATGTTTTCATCGCACTCAATATATCTTCTCGTGAGGTTGAAGGCAGTGTGACTGCCGGCGGTGTGGGCATGGAGAGTCCGTAGGCGCATCTGGATGTTTGGAGCAGAGAGCTTCGGTATTTTCGTTGGCTGGCGCTAGCGTATCCCGGGAGCTCACCAATCTGGTAGCACCTCAGATGTCGCCTTCTGACAGCTTGACCTTCACTCGTCTGGAAAGGTCGTCGTCAACGTGAGCCATCACTTTGCGTCCTGATCCCTCGTGTGCCAGATCCCTGAGCCTTAATCCCGATGAAAAGTCGCGTAAGTTCTTTCTGACCAAAACAGACAGGAATTGAGCATCTTTTCTGGCCCGAGGGAGTCGCAACACGACTGAAGCGAAGGAGAACAAGGAGTACCAGGCGAAGAGGTCGGTGTTCTTGGCGACATTTAGAAAGACCTTAGTAAGCTCCTCCGCAACAGTGCACCACAGAGATTTAGGTAAAATGCGTAACAGTTTGGCATGACGCATGTTTGCCTGGATATCGATAAGAAGTGTGTTAACATCAAGATCTTCTGCCAGAGCCTGGTGGCGTGTTTGACCGATATATGCCTGGCAAGACCCCTCCTTGTGAAGATACCCCTACACACAGGACATGTAGCCCTGTTGGGGTGACCGACAACAAAAGTATGATCGGCCTCACTTCCGTTTTTTTTATATATATATATTTTTTCGTATATTACATTATGTTTGTGGGACACATATTACAAGAGATTAGCTAAGCCAAAGTGCCTAGCAGGTATGTATTGTGACTATCACGTGTTCGCCTCGTCTAGGCTAGGCCGAGACCACTTTAGAAGTGTGCCCCGAACGGAGGCCGCGTTTCCACATTTGTATGTCGAGATCCAGACGTTGTTTAAAAAAGGACGACGATCACTTCCGTTTGGGTTCTCGTTATCTGGCATTATGATGTGAAAGCTTTGAGCTTCTCAGCAAGTGGAAGGAGGGCCACGAGAGGTCTTAGGGCCTCTGCAATCGTCTTCAAAGTTGCCGCCAAATCAGGACTGATGCCCTCTAGCATCCGAGCGACGTCTGTTAAGGCGCCTCCAACATCTCTGCGCGGCGTCTTCAAATAGATCTTTCTCTTCGGGATAAATTTAGAAGCGCGCCGCGGTCGAACTTGGCGACTCCTGTATGCCTTGGCTCGCTTTTGTTTGGGCTTTGGTAACGGTCGCGGATTAGGAAAAAGCAGCTGAGGCGAGGTGTTTTTTTTGCGTCGCAGATATGCCCCTGAGAACTGCTGCGTAGGAAGCTTTGCTATTGTTGGAACAACCAGTTTGTGCATTTTCTGCGACAGTGGCTGTGACGTCAGGTCCTTCCGTAATCGATGCACTCGGATGCGCTGCCTTAACTTGCTGAAGAACTCTGGCCTCCATGATAATCCTGTTACGCTCACGGACATAAGCCACACGCGGACAAGAAGGCGATCTGGCCGCGTGAGGGCCACCACAGTTTACACATTTCGATTGTTTGGTGCAACTGGACGCTAAATGATCAGATCCTCCACATTTCTTGCAGGTCTTGCGAAGAGTGCACCTGTCCGCTAGATGCCCCACTTGTTGACAATTGTAGCATAATTCTGGTCGCTCAGGCTCCAGTACGACTGAATGGTTTTTGTACCCCAGGAAGACAGATACCGGCGGTTGGCGGTCAAATGTCAGAATCACTTTGCTGAGTGGGGTTTTACCAGCGTGACCTGGGCGGTATAACCGTCAAGCGTGCACCACACCGCTATCTGCTAGCTCTTCGTATCGTATCTCGTCGTCTGTAAATGCGACATCGACGCCTTGAATGAGATTAGAGCCGGGCAGGTTACCGTGACGGGTATCGTCCCTATTGCAGAGAGTTGCGTAAGCTTTCTGGCCGCATCCTCTCCTCTGAGCTTACCCATACGGATATAGCGGCTTTACTGCTTGATATCTTGCAGTCAGGGCAATTGGAATGAATTGCCTTACATAACTGCAGCAATGTGCCATCAGCGAACTCATTTGAAGCAGGATCCTCGTTCGCTTTTCTCCGGATGACTACTTTAAAAGTGTTGAGTAGACCGCTAGACGCATCCACTCTCAGTTTGTTCAACTGACGCTGCTCGCGAGATATAATAGTCTTCTGCTCACGCTTTGACACCACCAGCGTAAATGATTCGTCGGGTCGCATCGCAACCTGTAACCTTTTCTCGCTTACACCCTGGCGCTGCACCTTCTTCTACAATCTCCGATGTTTCGGAACCTCTACTCGAGTCGACTTGTGATGCTTCATGCGCCACCAGCCCTGCTGCCGACTGGCTTCGGGACACCGGCTTGGGCCGCGATTGGTGTCTCTTTGGCAATTGTGCTATATATATATATATATATATACATAATATATATATATATATAGATATAGATATATATATATATATATAGATATATAGATAAATATATAGACAATCATAGGTAAATAACTATTATATACATATATATATAATATATATATATATATATATATTATATAATATATCTATATATATTATATGATATATATTATATCATATATAGATATATCTATATATATATATAGATATATTTATATATAGTATAAATATATATATATCTATATAAAGTTATGATAATATATATCCTACTAATAATATATCTATATCTATGATATATATACATATATATATTTATGGAATGAATATAGAGAATATCGATCTCATATAGAAGATATATATAGGATATAATATAGTTGGATATACATACACTCTATCGTATAAAAAAAAGATATAGAATACGCTATATAAAAAGGATCATATGTAATATAGATATATATATAGAGATCATATATAGATTATAGTAGAAGAATATATATATAATATATATAGTATAGAGATATATATCATATATTTATATATATATATATATATAGCTATATAATATATATATATATATATATATATATATATATACATATATATAAAGTATGTTGCAAAAAATTAGCAACTCATGTTTTTTGGTGATAATTCGGCTGGGTTTATATGAATGGCTTGAAATTTTAAGCGCATGACGCAAATGGTTGCGTTATTGTTGCTAATATTTTGCAACACTGTTTTTTCACACTTTTTATTTTTTGTATGAACCGATTGTGAGATTGCTTGGGCCGCGATTGGTGTCTCTTTGGCAATTGTGCTCCTGAGCTTGGAGATACCCAAACTGTCAGGTGGCTTACTCCGCTGGATTCCCCTGGCATTGTCCTAGGCTTCTAAATTCCTTAGAACAAAAAAATAAACAAAAAAAAGAAGTGCCACTCGTGGGAATTGAACCGAGACTTCACAGCTGGCACTCGCAAACGCTACCACCAGGTTACGATAGCTCCACGAGTCTAACCCACACGAAAGCAGTAGCGGTCTCCGCCGCAGGTTGGTCACAGCCGTATGGCTAGCGATGACATCGGCAAATCGAACACAGTTGTCAGAGAGCCCTAGAGGAGTCAGGACCCCCTGAAGGGTAACCAGAGTGCCTCCAGGCGTATGTGTGCACTGTTCGAACACTCACTATCGAAAGTCTAGATGATGCAGTTATCACTACGAAAATCACAGTCAAGCCTCTCGTAATAGTTGATTTTACGGGAGCCAACACGA
Organism: Dermanyssus gallinae; assembly: GCA_003439945.1. Lineage (NCBI taxonomy): Eukaryota > Metazoa > Arthropoda > Arachnida > Mesostigmata > Dermanyssidae > Dermanyssus > Dermanyssus gallinae. The sequence continues at coordinate 275,354 of QVRM01001266.1, read as the reverse complement.
AATACGACCGAACCACCGCATTCGAACGGTGAAAAAACATTATTATTATTAATTATTATTATTATTATTATTGTTACTGTTGTTTGAGTATTGATGGTCACTGAACATCGTCTTAGCATTGCTTTTCCGTAGTTCTAACGACACCTAATAATAATCATAACAAAGTATTTTTTGAAGTCGATACATACAGCCTCACAATATGTGCCGAAGAGATGACATGAAAGTTTGTTATCAAGGCGCCGGTACCGTGAAATCTGGTGTTATTTGGGAATGCGGCCACCAAGAAAAGCGTCCATGCGAAAGCACCGTTGGCTGGCCTTCCGTTGACGATGCGACCGCCCACCTCAGTGTTGCGCCCACAATCTGATGAGTGTTGCCAAAATAACAATCTCGTGTGAGTTACTCTCGCTTACATTATTCACACCCCGTAAGTGAATTAACCGACTCGCGTCTACATATGACAGACGTGTAGTGTAGACAATGATATTGCTCTTAATTATCAGGTAGATATTGCATTTTGTATTGTCCGTATATGTCCGTGTTTGATGTCGAACTTGACATCCATGGGATTACATACTGCCTGCAACTTGGTAACTATCGCTTAGGTATACAAAAATATGGATGTAAGACCCGGTAGCCGGTGACGTCTCATAGTTCATTCCGCCATCTTGTAGCGTAGTTTATACGAAAGGTACTTAAATGCGCCGTTATGCCTTGCCCTAAACAAAAAAAGCAAAAAAGAAACGACGAGACAAGACAAGAAATGTGTATGCTGCCTTGGGGCTTGCACTTGAAATTTAAAGGCAATGACTGACAATGCATCAGCGCTGTTACAGCTTTTAAAGCTCACATGGTGCACTTCACAGCTGTGGCGTATCATCTCGCCGTCCGGCATCCGTTTCCATCGGAAGCACGTGCAAGACACGTTTAGCTACGCTGACTATAGCAGTAGCGCCAATAAACAGCCTTCAGTCGTTGTCCGTCGTTCACATGGTGGTTGCATTATTTAAGCTAACAGTCATGCCATTGCTAGGCACGTATTGTAGTACCGCTCATCTGGGGCACGTTAGGGATACATTCCGTATGCTGCACGTACTTAAGTGTTTCCTCGTAGGAGGGTTGTTTAACAATGAGATATAAAAACAGAATGTTGAGTGTGTTCGAGAGAGGTCCGTTGTTGACAGGGCAATTACCGATGTGATGATAGATTTTGAATGCACCTACGACTTTGTGAGGGAAAGCTCTAAAACGAAGATGAATGGAATATTTATTGAGACTTTAATCTTAGAATCTATTTTTGTGGCACACCAACCGCAATGAGAAGCAACGCTTGAAAAAAGGTTTTTTAAAGCACGGTTTTACAGAGTGCACCATGTTTCTCTACAACTGCGATGGCTTTTTCAAGTTCAACAAAAGTCCCCATACGCGAGATGCGAGGAATGAGTACGACCATGAGGCAAGATGTCCGTCCAGCCGTTTATTCGATTGTCGAATAATCAAGGTTGTAATATAACGATATGCCATTTCTAAAAGGTACTGCATAATTTTCATATATTTACCCTACAATGGGTGTATTATATATATATATATATATATATATATATATATATAATATATATATAAGTATATATATATATATAATATTAAATTAATAACTTATATTCACCTATACGTACACAAAATATATTATGCCAATAATACATGGTGTAAAACAAGTCAAATTCATATGGAATTATTCACTAGTGTGTTGTACACATTTTTGGGAGACTAGGGCAAAACTGCTGTTAGTACAGGGTGTAACAGAATAATTTCAAAATCGATATAAGGAGTTGTAGAACTCGTTAAAGCAATTTTTTTTAATGGAACATAATCTCTAAGGAGTTTTGTTTTGGGGTGAATGTGTTATTATTATAATTTGTGGCACTGGTGTTGTTGCCCGACATAAGAGCATAAAATGTGCCGTTGCGAGACAACCAGTTCTCTATTACAGAAACTAATCCAACTAAACTAAAAATCAGCTGACGAACATAAAACGCCGGACAGAAAATGCGACATGGTCGTTTGCTAAAATAAAGTCCTTTATTGTCCTTCTCGCCCAATACCTCACAAGCATGATCCTACGACCATCCACAACGCTCAAATTGACGCTCCATTAATTGATCCAAAACGCTCATGACGATCACGTTGGTACCAAATATATGGCAACGCAAGCCGCGGCTGCGGAGTAATTATGATTTTTCGGCGGGCATGTCGAAATTGAGTGCTTGCATAAATGACTTGGAGTGATTTATCTGATGAATTTATGCATGCACTCATTCCCGATTACTCCGTTATCACGTTGCCATACATTTGATAGCAAAATTATCGTTATGAAATGCGTGTTTGCTGAATATGTTAGTTTTAGCGCTGCAAATGCTCGTAGGATAATGATTGATATATTTGACATAAAAGCTAATAGAATCATTTCATTTTTTGCAAATTCCCTTCTAAACGACCAAATCGCGTCTTCTGGTCGGTATTGTATGTTCTTCAGAGAAATCAGAAAATTATCTCACAAACACGACGGTGTGCTTTGCTTCAGCCTAGGACAACTGGTTGTTTCGCAATTGCACATTCTGTGCTCCTATATCGGGCAATTAACACCAGTGTCACGGATTTTAGTAATTTCGCTCCCACTCCGAAACAAAACTCCTCAGAGACCATGTTCCATGTGAAAAAAATATTTATTTTAACAAGCTCTACAATTATCTATATGAATCTTTACATAATTCTGGGAAAAGGTCCTTTATGCATGCACTCACTCCTAACATGACCACCAAAAATCTTTATAACTCCGCAATCACGACTCGCGTTGGTATAGATTTGGTATCAAAGTGATCTTCATGAAATGCATCTACGAATGTGAATGTTAGTTTCGAGCGCTGTGGTCGTAGGATTATGCTCTTGATGTATTTGGTTTAAAAGCTAAACAAATAACTTAGTTTTTGCGAATTCTCCTTTAAACGACCATGTCGCACCCTCTATCTGGCGTTATATGTTCTTCCAACAAAGGAGAATTTTCTCACGAACACGACGACGTGCATGGTTTACTTATAAGAGTGTGCCGCAATGGACAATTGTATGCTCCTATGTCGGGCAGCTACGGTATGCTCCTTATCGAGCCCGGTGGCGTGGTGCATTCGTCTGCGCCTCGCGACCGGAGGAGACAAATAGGTGCGCGGGTTCGAGCCCCACCGTTCCACATTTGTATTTATGGGGTCCGTCTATGAAGCAGTGCGAAAAGCAGTCCCATGGACGTTGAATCATAGCTGAGAGTCAGCCCAGAAAGTAGTTTTCTTTTATGCCGGGCAGCAAAACCAGTATCACACATTGTAACATTATCACTCTTACTCCTAAACAAGATTTCTCAGAGACCATGTTTACTGGACAAAATACTTGCTTGGACGAGCTCTACCATTGCTAATATCGCGTTCGAAATCGTTCTGTTACATCCTTTATACAAATAACAACAAGAATTGCTGCTCAGTCCGACTGTATTCGCCAGAAGCCGCCAGAATCAAAACAATGGTTAGTGGCTGTACATTTTAGTACTTTTCATTGGAGAACGGCACCAGCATATAATTACAAAATGCATGATTAAAAATGTGCCTGCATATGAAGATTGACATAGTGTTTACCAATGTCCGGTACTGGAAACAAGTGCAACAGTTGCTGGTGGTGGATAACAGGCTTTGCGTCTGGACTCAAGAAGTAGTAGTGGGTGATCGGAGCCTGGGAATAAGGTCCATAGGCAAACCATCAAGCGTGGTAAGTGTGCGCGCAGTACGGTTAAGCAACAAGAGTGACTGTCGCACATAGACGGGTCTACGGTAAAGTTTACCACATTAGGTTGGGCCCGTTCTACAGTATCTTTTCTACCGTTTTGATCTTAAGATTTCGCACAACGCTCGCACGTTGTAAGATCAAATGACGAGTGATGTCTTCCATTGTTAGGAGCGGCGGATTCTCGTTGACTGGCTATGCACGTTACGGAGTACTGTCCCTGAAAAAGCGGCGCGTACATTACCAACCTGATGGAATCCTGTCTCTGCTGCGCAGGAACAAAAACGAAGGGTTTTCCTTTCATTTTCGTTTTGTGCCACCAGGCTCACGCCTATTCAGACGACACAATTCGGTCATTATTCAATATGTTCGGTTTGTCTGGCTTTGTCAAATGTTACACTTTGGGTCATAGTCGATGGGCCTACAACAAAATCTCCAATGTATTTCGTTCGTTTGTGGTGGCTGTGGTGTATCGGACAATCTGACAGTTTGCGTTGCCAGCCGAAACCGATTATGACATATGGCCTTAGCCAGCATAGCCATCCATTCGTGGGGTTGCCAGATACCAAAGCATTCCAGTTATGCAATATGTCGCACGCTGTCGATGCCATTGACGAAACGTTATCAGGTTGATTCACTGCTTACCTGCCGGGTTGAGACCCGATACGTCAGGTGCGGGTGTTGTGGTGGTAGTCGTTTGGACATCTGTTTTTTTTCTAACAAATGTTTGGGCGATGCCGAACAGTATGAGCAGGTACAATATGATTCCTAAAGCCCAGAGCACTCGTTTTAGACCGGATTCTTTCACAGGTCTCTTCTTATCAGACGACGGCATGCTACGAATTGACTGTTTTGCATAGAGCTTCGTTATTTTAGTGTCATATATAAAAATAATATATATATATATATATATATATATATATAATGTATATATATATATATATATATATATATATATATATATATTGTGTATGTCTCAATGACGTAAGTCAGTTTCGTGCAAGCCAACGTACGGATGTGCTGACGGTGAGCTCCATAAAAGGGGTGATTTTCTCGTGAACGCAGTAAGTATCTGGCTGTTAAGAACAGCGTGTGAGGAGTACTGTGGTCTCAAGATTCAATTCTGTCGGAAGGTGGTGACTTTCTATCACTACGTACTACAAAACGTCAGAGATGCATTCGCATATTGTTCCACAAGAACATCCAGGGCCACGTGATCACCACGAGAGGCTGCTGGGCGCGGCCATTTGGTAAGCCAAATTCTTGGCCGGGCGATCAGCACAGGGGGAAAGAGGCCCAAAACCCGCGCAAACCGCTCAGGGAGGGGAGCTGTAAACAACAACGGAAAAAAAAGTGAAAAAGGTGCCACCTCTCCTGAACGGCTGATCGGAGTCCAAAAACAACGAATTCCCCCCCTTAATAACACGTGGTACGTGGGCCGGACAATCATATAGGTAGGAAAGGGGACCACGGAAGGCAACCTTTTCCTGGAAAGCCCCAGACAAGGTATTACTTTCTGAAATAACTAGATAACTATAAATGGGATCTTTGTTCTGCAAACGGATTTACAATCAGAGAACCAAGCTTTATTTCTTAAGCTCTTAATAAGCTTTATTATGTTCAAGCAGAGACAGCTCAGGACAGGATTGCCATGCAAACTTCCGAAGGTGAGGATAAAGAAGATGAAAATACTGAAACAGAAGTCAAAAAGACCTTTAAATTGCCAGCGAATGGGAAAACGAAAACAATGATAGCGTATGCAGTAGTAGTATTAGTATGCTGCGGAGAGCACATTCTTCAAGAACAGGTACACAGAGAAAAAGGCTTGCCGCCATCGCGACTTCGCCGGAGAACCCGAGTTCGTGAGAGAGCGGGGGGGCGAAGAGGCACTTGCTTGATCAAGGCAGTAATTCAATTTCTCAAGAGTTTAAAGGAAAAGCACAAAATAGCCCAAGTAGACATAGAAGCGGCCAATACCCGCCTATAGAAAGTCGTATGGGAATTGACAAAAAAGACACAAGGAAAACTTGGAAGAACAAAAAGCAAGAATTAGTCAGATGGAAAAAGATAATAAAGCCTAGAGAAAAGGTACACAGCTCTCAAAAAGCAGAGCACGACGCAGACGCACGTCTGCAGGAGCTCGAAAGCCTAGGAGACAGATAGAAGGCCAAGGCAGAAACTCTCGCATGGAAGTTAGAATTCTTGAGAGAAAAACAATTGAAATGGAGGTCTCCTCTAGGAGACCCGTGCCGGGCAAATCACGATGTAAAGACTTCCAGATAAAGCTAGAACAGGCGCTGAACAAAGAACATTGAGAACCAGATTACCGAAACCGAAACGCTGGTTCACCTCATCGACCTTATCAAAGAAGAATGGCCTCAGCCTGTATTCAAAAACACACGTTTTTCGCTTGAAAGCATAGCCACTCAAAAGTACATCAGAGTAATGCTTACCACCAGAAGATCAGAGAAACACATAGAAATGTTTAAAACAATTTATTCTTTTTTCAGCATTTATTTCACCACAAAATTGGTAGACAGAAAAAAAGTTTCAAAAATGATGGGGCAATTTCCGCTAGTCGAAAAACCTCTAACCTACAATCTGGTAGAGTTGCAGTTATAAAGAACTGGGTACAGCTTGAACTGGACCATACCAAAGTTGAAGACGATCCAGATAACGAAGAAACAACGGTTGGTCCTGCAGCTTTGTCGAGCACATTGGTATTCGGGGTAGTTTATCCCAAGGATACAGCTGAAAAGTTTTTAGAGGCTCTCTCTAAAACATGAGCAAAAGGGCATTGTTTTTAAACCCAAAACCCCCCTGGCTCTGTACATGTCCCCAGAATGGGAAGGAGATTAAACATACGATAGAAGCATGTTGCAGAAAGACGGGATGCAAGGCTGACATCACAAAAGACGGCCTTAGCCGTGCGCAACGCGGCACTTTGCTTTCACGAGAGAAGCAAAAAAAGCAATATCCATCCGCATAAAAACAAGAGAGATGCTTCTCACAAGACATTATTAAAAAACTACGCTCCCTTGCCCACAAACAGGCGATATTTCTATGAGAGTTATGGAGTAAAAACCAGGAAGCGGTGCAATGTTTGCGGATGTGCTGCGGCAGGGAATAGGGGGAGAAATAGACATCAGAAAATGTACCGGCCCCACCATGACTTTCGTCCTACGAAGTATCGACCAGTTTCTAACGGCAGGCAAGATCGAGAAAGAGCTGCGGGAAAGACTTAGAATCCACGAGCCTTCTACATAATAGCTGAAGCCCCCAAGCAAATCAAAATCAAGCCGGTAGGCAGGCCTGGTCACCTTACTAAGAGGCAGGGCATGCCAGCTCAGGAGGAATCTAACTATCGGAGGCACCCACTGCAAGGCTAAGGGGTAGATTACGCTCTCTACATGCTACAAGTGTCAGGAAATGGAGCACACGGTCAAAAAATGCAAAACCAAAAACGCCGTTACACAGAGGTGCTACAGATGCGGTCGGGAGGGTCACTTCGCTAGCAACTTTAAAGAAAAAACCCTTAACGTTACAACTGCGGTGAAAAAGGGCACAAAGCTCGCACGATCGCATGCCCCATATATTTCAATCTCCTGCGGACAAAACTAAAGACTAATGAAGAAAGGCAGATCAGCAAAAACAAAGCTCACGGCCTACAATCTAGAGTCCGGAGAGGGTGCAACACCATTCCACAGCAAGCACCCCAAAAGAACCTTCCACTGGAAAAGACAGGCACCTAGAGGTGCGGCAAATAGAGTAACTCAGAGAAAAACTTCTACACTTTCATAATGCAGAACAAAATAAGCATAATCCAGGTCAATTGTAACAGAATCCGGGAAGCCCACGACATGGTCTAGGAAATAACGCACCGAAGAGGGACAAACGTAGTCGCTTTTAGCGAACAAAACAAAACGCTAGCCAAAAGAGCTAATACCTGGGCGGCTGACTTCGCATACGACAGGCACTCTTAGCCAGTCATACCGTAAAAAAGACAAAACAAGAGGAGCGGACCAGGATTCGGCTGGATTGAAGTAAAATACGTGGGGATAATATACTCTTGCTGTATAAGCCCTACTGCCCACACAAGGATTTCGAACGACTGCTTGATAATCTTACGACGTCAGTACTAAACCTAAAACCGGGAATAGATTTGTTAATCGCCGGAGATTTTAACTCGGCAGGAGAGATATGGAACTCCCGGCAATGGACAAGCGGGGGAGAACTGTTTTAGCCACAGCTACGAATCATACGTAGACATAACTTTTAGTAACTCTCAGATAGCGCAGAAGGTATCAAGCTGGACAGTTCAAAGAGCATCTAGCCGCAGTTGCAGAAACCATTGCCTTCACAATGAAAACAGAAGAAAGAGTTTCCACCAGCATGGAAACAAACAGAAGTAATTCTTATTCCCAAAGCGAACGAAGGCTACTGGCCAATGTGTTTACTGAGCGCCTTAGCCAAGGGTATGAAGCTATCATCGAAGAAAAGCTCAGGCTGTTTGCGGAGGAGTACGCACTTCTGACACCGGCAGAATTTGGCTTCTGTAAACACAAATCGGTCCTAATGGCAATCCTCCCAATGGGATCCTTAGTAGAGTTGAGCAGATGCGTAGGTTCACGACCTGTACAAGACAGCTGGTGATGGATGTGAGAAACGCTTTCAATAGCCTTCCACGGAAGACTAACTTAGATGCGCTAAAAATATTCCGCCATACGTTTGTAGAAGTATTTTGTCATACGTGGTAAATGTAATATATAAATTTCTTAAGTAGAGGTCCGTTTCAAACAACAAGGTGGTCTTCCCAAAGACGATCGAGGTGCCACAGGGCTCAATAATAGGCCAATAAGTACCGAAATTTCCACTATAAGGCGCCGCAACGATCGTTGTAGTGTTTGACGGGGAAACAACCATTGAGTCACAATAAAAGAAGGCCAAATGAAGACGCGTGATATAGATGAGATCGTAAGCACATCGATAGATGGAATACATAATATGCTGCATGAACGCATACAAATGCAAATTGATTAACATGATTTCCCAAAAAATATCTTTATAAACACGTGGAGAAAGATCCTGCAGTTACAGAAGCATAATATTCCACACTTCCTAACCGTTTATGCGAATACCTGCAAGCAAAACGGTCGAGATTAGTGCGCAAAAAGTAATTTTGCCATAGCAACGTTCCTGCTCGCACTTTTACAGTCGCAAGGGTAAACTTGCAACTTTTAGGTTTCCATCGTGGTGATTTTTTTAATTTGGTTCTTTGTAATTATTTTTATTTTCTCGATTCGTAGGACCTATCAGAATACATAATTTTTTTTTCAGATAAAGAGGTCGTATATATATATATACACCATCGCCTTAAACGACTTTCTGAGCAAATATTTACACACACTGTCCGACTTCGCGCTTTCAGAGAAACACCTTCCTCTGAAGCGCGAGTATCTGAAAGGCAACAGCGACGTCAAGACTACGCAACCACTAAAAAACTTTTTAGCCAAAACCGATCCAAATGCGCTCATGAGGTGCTAGACGGCAGACACACCACACACAACATGCAGACCACCAAAGTTGTAGAACACTCGGCCCACATGATGACACAACCACCCCCTGAACCACTCCCTTGCAACGTATACACTCCCAACTCTAATCTCTTCAAGGTTCCCTCCCTATCTCTTTAGAGAAAACCCACGTAGCTCTCTGCGGACCTTCTAAAGCACTTGGCTTTGACGGATTTTTATTTCGTCTTCTTATTATACTATTAATTAGTGATATTGCCACAGCCCACTGAGCTGCTCGCTTAACGGTCATCCCTAAAATCAACAATGCAACATACCCAAGCGATCCGCGACCCCTATCTAATAGCGCATACTTACAGCGTACGCTTAACCAAATTCTCTCTAGACGCCTCCAGAACTCTATTAAGCTTCCTAAGAACCTTTGAGAATTTTGCGGTTCTAGATGGCAATCTTAACGGGACGTGAACTCAAACTCGCCTCAATCGACCAACGTAAGGCGTTTGACATGGTGAGTCATGACTCCATAGTCTGGTCACTCCGGACTCGCGGATACCCGGAGGTATTCATCAAACGCTTGTACCTCTCATCTAAAACTCTCATAGAATTTGGGACAACTAGGGATGTTAGGCAGGGAGATCTTCTGTCCCCTCTTTTATTTAATCAAGTTCTCGATGACCTTATTTCAAAATTAGACAAAACTAATATCGGGTACCAATTTACTGATGACTTCCGCCTTATGGGCTTAGCCTTAGCGGATGATCTCATCCTCCTAGCCTCCATGAAATATACTCTCTAACGGCTTCTTAATACTGCGGACCCCTTTTGAAATCCCAAGGCCTTAAAATTTATATTAATAAAAGCTTTACTATCTCCCATCTATCTTATAGGAAGGAGGGTAAAGGTTTTAATAATAACGTACTAGAATTTATCGTTGGAGAGCGGCAATTGCCAGTTAAAGGTATGAGGGATCGATGGAGATATCTGGGAGTTGACCTTGACAGCAATGGCTCCACCAAGGATATACTCTTTAATTTAGGATATACTCCACCAAGGATATACTCCTTAATTTACTCAACAGACTCACGATAGCTCCCACAGACCTTGCGAAAACAAGACTTCTTTGCGAGCGCTTAGGAACCTCTATTGAGACCGCTACACAAGAGACCGATTACTGGTCTCAACAACTACACAACACGTTCGATAGGGCACATTTCAAAAAAGCACACGAAACGCCTTTTGTACATTACTGGATTAAAGGTATGCCCTACCTATCTGGTAAGGAGCATTTAAACCTACCAAAGCTCAGGATCAACGCACTACTAACGCGTGCCAGATTGGCCAGGGGTCGCCCGGGCTACAGCACACGTTATAGGCACGGGTGTCATGCGTCTGAGACGTTGGCTTATGTCGCTCAGATGTGCGATACAACACACAAGCAAACTATAAAGAGGCATGACGACGTCTGTGATTGCGTGGCGCGTCTTCTCCGGGGGAGGGGTCATGAGGTGGTTCGTGAGCGAGTATTCCGTCGACCGGGCGCACCGGGCCTAAAGCTCGACCTCGTAATAGCAACACCTACCGAGGTCTGGGTTTTAGATGCCGTGGTTTGTGGCTCGAACAGGGACCTGACAAAAGCGTGGCAGGAGCCCCGACCCGCAAAAACCTCGCAGATTCGGATCCATCACTATCTCTATGAGTGGTGTATGGGACTCCGAATCTGCGAGTACGCTTTTGGGGCTCGGCATCACGAAGAGGAATCTTATGGCTCTTACTGTCTTAACGTTGCAAGGGACCTTGATTATATACCGCTCCCACTGGATCCATAAGAGCGGGGGCTGCCATCAAGCAAGGACACGGACAGCTGTTTCTTAACCTCACGTGACATATTTTTACCACCATTTTTATTAAGGCGAGCACTGTCGAGTGTGCAAACATATTGTTAATGATTAATAAATCATCAGAATATATTATATATATATATATATATATATATATATATATATATATATATATATATATATATATATATATAAATATTTGTTTCTTTTGTGGAGGAGGGTTAGTGTTGCAGTTACGCACTACCGCTACGAGTAGAAACTATTGTTTTCCATCTCAAGCTGTGTGGGACTCGACCCCAGCAGATGGATGTTACGCCGATGAGACCCATATCCACAAAACGCACCTCCCCCTTAAACTTTACTCTCTGATGGCCCAGATCTCCATAGAACAGTGCTATGAGCCATCAGGAGAAGTGCGAACCCGTTTGCTTCAAAGCTGCGCTTTCTTCAGCCGTGCCGGCCTCAAAAAGATTCTGTCTCTCCTTGCATCTTGTGTGGTTTGTTTTTAGCAACTTCTGTGCTACTTCCGCTCCCGATTCCCATGTTTGGATCGAACGCAGGATGTATTCCACGAACTCTTTTTTACCATTTCGCGGGGGGTCTTGTACTTCGGGATAGGTGAATCCCGCCCTAGACCATCTCTCGCGAATCTGTCTAATTGCCATGGTTCTGGCCTCTTTCCATGCCTGGCACCTAAAGTGTGTGTTATGGGGTGTCTTCCACGGCTTCATTAGAAAAAAGGCATGTTTCTGATGAGGCCTTTCCTATTCGGTAAAGGTATGACTGGAAGTTGCCATGACCCGTGAGAACCTGCGTTAGGTAGAAGGTTAAGTCCCCTTACTATCCACGCCCGTATGTTTGGGAGCAGTTTGCTTAGACTCTTTCCGGGGGCACCGAAGAGAATAGTGTCGCACTCGACTTGCCAGTCCTCTATTGTGGCGTTTCTCTCTCTTTTTTGTCGCTCTTTGTGGGTGTGCCAATATCCCACAGGCGCTGTCTTTCGAACCCTTAAGGTCCCAGGGGATTTCTCCGGCAAGCAGCGGCTGCGTTTGTGCTGTTTGTTCTGTAGCCTTGTATTACCATAAGGGCTGCAACCCGCTGCGTTTTGTGCAGGATTAACTTTGCTTCTTTTGACTTAAAGGTCGCCCTGGTTCAACCGGCAGCCCCGAAGAGTGCGATTGACCCCACTACCGCCATGAGCAGTTTCCTTGTACAAGCCCGCGGTCCATGTATATTCGGACGTATCCTGGCAATTGCGTTTGCCTCCTTGGATGCTTTTTCCGTAGCCTTCTTTATCTGATATGAGCCGGTCATGGACGTGTCCAACGTGATTCCAAGGTAGCGGGCTTCATTCACGAATCTAATTGTTTGTCCTGCGACTTGTGTGTGTAACAGTCGAACTCTTCTTTTGCCCGTTAAGATAATTATTTCACTTTTTTCTGGAACGAGTGCCTGCCCCGCGGCCTTCATCCATTCCGCTGTCGAGTGCAATGCTTTGTTTGTGTTTAACTTAAGCTTATCTTTCGTTTTAGCCTGTGCTACGACCGCTAAGACGTCAGCGTAAGCTATCATTTCTATTCCCGGGGGTAGGCCGGTTTACCGCAGAACGTCGTCATATGCTAGGTTACACAACATTGGGCCCCGGATTGAGCACTGTGGTACCCCGGCTGTCATCGGGACGACTACGCTGCCGTTTGAAACAGACCTCTCCTCAAGGTATCCAGAAATTACCTTAACTAGGTACGGCGGAACTTTTTTTGCGAACTAGCGTGTTCAGTATGGTCTTCCATGGTAGGCTGTTCTATGGAAAGCGTTCCTCACATCCAGAAGGGTGACCATGATTAGCTGCCTTGTACAGATGGTGGATTCACGCACCTGTTCAGCTCTACCGAGGACCCTGTGGATTGCTGTTAGAACCGATGTGCTTTTGTGTTTACGGAAGCCAAATTGTGCCGGTGACAAGAGTCCGCACTCCTCTGCAAACAGCCTGAGCCTTTTTCGATGATGGCTTTATATCCCTTGGCTAGAGCGTTTAGTAAATAGATTGGCCAGTATCCTCCATTCGCTTGGGGGATAAAGGCTACTTCTGCTTGTTTCCATGCTGGTGGGAACTCTCCTGCCCTCATCGCGGAGGTAAGATATTCCGCAACTGCGGCTGAGTGCTCTTTAAACAGGATTTTGACTGCAGCGAGAGGGACGCCGTCGCGGCAGGGGGCTTTTTCCGTCTTGAGCTTGTCAGCCGCTAGGCGAACCTCGAAAGGCTGGATTACCGGGAATTAGTCTTCTGTTACCTGGGGTGCATTTTCGTAGGCAGCTCTCTCGAATATGTCGTGAGTCGAGAAAAGCTAAATAAGGACATCTGCTGTCTCCTGTTCGTCGAGGGCTTCCGTGACAGCGGTTTTCCTCTTACCGCTTATAACTCTATATGATTTTTCCCATGGGTCCTCTTGAACCTGCTCTTGGAGCTCTTGCAAGCACTTGGTTTTGCTGTCAGCAATGGCGCGCTTGAGGATTGATCTGCTTCTCCTGTATCTAGCTAGTGCCTGCATACGCTTTCCGTTGTCTCGGTTAGTCTGTTTTAATGCTCTTCTGGCTTTGTTGCATTCTTCGCGCTTTTCGGCAATGACTTGTGTCCACCAGTGCTTCGGCGGTTTTCCTGGCCGTCTTAGGTGCATCCTCACGGTAGCGGTTTTTGCACACGCCTCCTCGAGGATGGCCTGGAGCTGCACCGGGGTCTCGGGAAAATGGGATTGCGTCATTTTGTTTGCTTGTACTTCCTTGAACTTTTCTTCATCCGAAATTTTGTACCTCTTTCTCTGTTGGTGAGGCGGTGGAGTAGCTCGGAGATTTAGTCGAGTCTCCACACAGAGATGATCGCTAACGTTTTCCTCCTCCACAAGTATCGTCCAGCTTGACACCTTACGCGGTATCTAAGAGTTACTAAGTGTTATGTCTATGTACGATTCGCAACTGTGGCGCCGGAAGGTCGCTTCCTTACCGTCGTTAAACACGTATAAGTCGTTGGCCGCTGCCCATTCTAAAAAAGTTCTGCCCCGCTTGTCTGTTCGCCGGGAGCCCCCTATCTCCGCTACCGAATTAAAATCTCCGGAGATTAACAAACCTGTTCCAGGTTTCAGGTTTAGAATCAACTTCGTGAGATTGTTCAGGAGTTGTTCGACCTTCTCGTGTGGACAGTTGAGACTTACATAGCAGGAGTATATTCTCCTTACGTCTTTTACGTCGATTCAGCAAAAACCTAGTCCGCTACCCTTATTTTGTATTTTACGGTATGATTGATCATAAGTGCAGTGTCGTATGCAGAGTCAGTCACCCAGTTTTTAGCTCTTTTTGCTAGCTTTTTGTTTGCTTCGCTAAGAGCGACTACGTCTGTCACTCTTCGTTGCGTTATTTCCCCGACCATGTCATGGGCCGCCCGGCTTCTGTTACAGTTGACTTGGCTTATGCTAATTTTGCTACGCATTATCAAAGTGTATGAGGTTCCTTCTGGGCCAGTTTTTGCCGCACCTCTATGTCCCTGTATCTTCCAGTCGAAGGGTCCTTTTGTGATGCTTGCTTCGGAATGCTGTTACGTCTTGATCTCTCCGGACTCAACGTTTTCGGCCGTACCCTTATTTTCTTTCTTGTGTTTGCTAGTCTGCCTTTCTTCCATCCGCTCCTTCAGTTTTGTCCGTAGAAGGTTGAGATATAGGGGACATGCGGTCGTAACGTAGATGCAACAGCTAAGGGTTTCTTCTTTACAGTCACTAGGAAAATGGCCTTCCCGCATCTGTAGCATCTCTGTGTAACGACATTTTTGTTTTTGCATTCTTTGGCTGTGTGTCCTAGTTTCTGACACTTATAGCATATAGAGAGAGTGATCCACTCCTCAGCCCTGCAACCGGTGCCTCCGACACTTAGATTCTTCCTGTTCAAGAGCTGACATGCCCTGTTGGTAAGGTGACGAGGCACTGCCAGCCGGCCCGGTTCTTGGTTAGCCTGGGAGCTTCTGTCCTCATGTAGGAAGCTTCGTGAATCCTAAGTATTTCCCGCAGCTCTTTCTCAATCTTATCTGCCGTTAGAAACGGGTCGATGCCTCGCAAAACGACAGTTATGGTAGGGCCAGTACATATTCTGGTGTCGATTTCTTTCCCCGTTCCCTGTCGCAGCACGTCAGCAAAACGTTGCATCACATCCTGTTTTTTCTCCACAACTCTCATGAAAATATCGCCACCTTTACCTGTGGTGACTGTTCGTATTTTTACCCCTGCCCCTGGTTTGTGGACAAAGGGGCGTAGTTTTTCAGCCACCCCAATGTGCTCGACGAAGTTGCAGGGCCAACCGATGGTTCTTCGACTTCTGGATTATCTTCGGCTTCGGCATGATTCACTTCAAGCTGGTCGCAGTTTTTTAGAACTGCAACTCTGCCAGCCCTGCTCGTCCATTTTTGTTTAGCATTGCTTTGTCTTTCTTGACCTTTTGGTGACTAGCATTTATCCAATGTCCTTTTGGGTTGTTATGCTGTCCAAGGAAAAACGTGTGTTTTTGAACACAGGCTGCGGCCATTCTTCTTTGATAAGTTGGATAAGGTCTGCCAGTGTTTCAGTTTCGGCAATCTGGTCTTCAATGATCTTCACCCTATCTAGCGCGTCTTCTAACTTTTTCTGGCAGTCTTTGCATCGTAGTTCGCCCTCTTTGGGGGTGTCTGACACGGGTCCCCAGGAGGGCCATTTTGATTGTTTCTCTTTCAGGAGTTTTAATTCCTTTGCGAGAGTTTCTGCTATGGCCTCCCAAATGTCTTCTAGAGGTTCCAGCTCCTGTAGACGTGCGGATGCGTCATGCTCAATTTTTTGAAAGCTTTGTATTTTTTTTGTTAGGTCTCTATTAATTATCTCCATCTGACTAATTCTTGCTACTTGTTCTTCCCAGTCTACCTTTTGTTTGATTGTCAATTCTCGCACCGCTTTGTCTAAGCGGGCGATGGCCGCTTTTATGTCCACTTGAGTTGTTTTATGTTTTTCCTTTAAGCTCTTAGGATGTTGAACCCCTGCCTTGAGCTTGGCAAATGCTTTCTCGTCGTAATCGGCAAGCTCTGTGTTGTCACAGGTTTTTCTTGCCTTGGTCTTGTGTTTCTCGGATGTTTGAGGGAGGTTGCTCGGCGGCAGGTCTTTTTCTCTGTGTACGTGTCCTTAAAGGATAGCTGTCAGAAGGATCTCCGCAGCATACGCTATCATTGGCTTCCTTTTCCATATCGGTGGCCGTTTCACGAACCTTTTCGACTTCAGCATCGGTCTCGTCATCTTCTTTATTCTCCATTGGCTAACCCCAGTTGTTGTTAACAGTGGTGGTGGCCAAGATGACAACGGCAAAAACAGCCCATATTGACGATACTGGAGTGATAGAGACGACAGATCACTGTTTCAGTTGTTGAAACAATACAGATATGTCTGCCAGCTAACGTGATAATGCAATGCACGCATCCACTTGTACAGACAAGTTTGTTGTGCACGCATCCACTTGTACAGACAAAGCTGTGAATGCCTCTACAGCTGTTTCTCACGCAACTTGTCTAAGGTCCGTCGAAAGAACGTTAAGTAAGGTTTGAACGATAACTAAGTCACTTCCAAGAGCACGTTAGTTAAACAAGGGTGCACCTGAGCAAGATGCGCCGAAGAACTGGCAGCCGGAAGCTCCGTACTAGGATTTTACAATCTTTTCCTGGAGCTCCGTTTAACCCAACCGTCACATTCGAATCGCACACTTACCACTGCTATATATATATATATATATATATATATCCTCCTGGAGCCTCGTCTAGGTTGCGCTATCGGGTGCGCGCTAACCGCCTGACCAATAGCAAACAGTGGCTCTTATCCACAATCAGCTGTGTCTTGATCTTTCTTTTCGCCGCCATGTCTAGCAGAGCCCGCAGTAGTAGCAGTAGATAGCGCGATGCCGTCGAGTTAACGGCCTCGAGCAGCACATAGTTTGGAAATTCATCAACCACGACCCGAAACGTGCTCCTTGCCTTGATATTTGGAAATGGGCCAATGTGGTCGACATGTAGTCGAAAAAATGGACGACGCTCTGGTGGTATCAGATTTAGCAGACCGTTTTTATTCCCACTCTGTCCCTCAGACATTCGATACATGAATGAACCTGCTGATCAACGTAATTCTTCATTCGAGCGAACCAGAATCTTTGTCTTATGATCTGGGGGATATTTTCCAACCCGTAATGACCTGCTTCGCGCTATGCGCTATCACAAACATGTAGTTACGGAAGTCACGCGGAAAACGGGGCTCTTCAATCCTCCCCTTGACATGGCTGGCAACACAGTCGTAGACTTCATTGAGATTAATCCGCAGCTGGTCCTCATCAGCAGAAAATATTACTGCTTCTTACCTAGCCACAAACCACGAGCCGGAGCGCACTCTCCCGTAGTTGGAAAACCTCCCCTTCTGCCGACGCACCCGCAAGTTCGCCGAAGCCGACGTCCCCGCTAGGACCTTGCCACTAGCTCTTGGCTCGACTGTCTCCTCTTCTGGTACCACTTGGTGAGTAGAATCTTCGGCGTCCAGCAAACGCCCTCGTTTGACAACAGCGCCTTACTTCAGCTGACTTTCATTATCACCGCAGTTGACTACCGGCAGGACATCGACCGCTCCGCCGGGTCGATCACATCCAACTCGACATTTCACTGCGACCGTCATGGTCCTCGACCATCACTGGGCCATTCACCACCTCGGTGGGTCGTACCCGAACCAAACGTTTGCTTCAAGGAGGGAGCTCAGTGTTTTCCTTGGTGACGAGTTCAACCTCCGGCGGTCAAGCGGGTTCTTGCCTAGTAAGATTGCCTCTCTGAGCATCGCATCATACTCCGCGCTGGAGGATGAGGTGAGCGCCACCTCTACATGCACGAGGCCGTCGGTGCCGCTACCGAGACCATGCACTCGCCGACAGGTGTGCAGGAGCAGCACCAATAACCCTAAACGCGACCGATCGTCGTCGGTCGTACCTTCAGACTCAGCTGCTGAGCAGCCCTACGAGACACACACTTTATATCAGACTAAGTGTCTACTATATCTCGCCATTCCTAGTTATCCACTGATACGAACTCGACTTCACTCTCGTCAGTTCCGTGGAATGTCAGCTACGCAGGATCCGTGTGCGACTGTTGGCAGCGTTATCGATGCTACCGGCCCGGTTCCACATGGTTGGTGCACCGCGACCGCATGTCGCGGCGCATAACTTCTTGAGCTTTGCTGCTGTTGGCCATCGATGAGCCCTCTAGAACTCGGCTTCAGTGCCATAACCGTTCCGATCTTTGCTCCTGTGGTCCTGTGGTACTGTCTGTGTGGAACGAGCGTTACTGAAGCCCGTCAAGCCCTGTCGCGGCCTTAGGCAATTCCGAAGTTATCGACTCAATCATAAAAGCACCGTCCGGGAAGCCACCTTGCACCCTGCTTAGATTGACGCGTCTGCAGCCGACACGCACAAATTTTGTCTAGAAGGACACTTTTGTCCGCCTTACGGTCAAACGCAGCCATAAACTATAGTAGTAGTCACGACACCTGTATCGATGGGTCGTGTGTCACGTTCGAGCTTCCCCGCCCATCATAAGAAACAGCACGCAGCTTGTTTCCGCCCAGGACCACTCTCCAATCTTCATCCTAAGCTCAAACATTCGGATCCACTTCCTGGCAGGCAGGCCGCCTCTTGCCCCTAATACGGGTCCAATTGACAGGATACATCAACAACTGCTTCAGATCGCACAGCCACTACTTTTTTTGTAGTTTTGGTTGGCTATTTTGTCTCTGGCACTTCTGTTTACAACGTTTTCTCCAATACAAGCCTTCAAAATTCCAATACAATCCTGCTGTTTCTGCAATTCCTCCTGTCTCCTATAGCCTATCTGCAGCCATATACTGCATTCGTTTTGCCAGAGCACCGACCGTGTATCCTCTAGTGACATTTGGCCTGACTTCTTCATTTTGTCCAGACTGCACTTCTGGCTACATCACACCAAACAACAACAGCAAAAAAATTCGCTGAGTCACTTCCTTCAGACGTTCTGCTGCTCCAGGCCTTACTCGAGCCCACGCCGTCTCAAGCCACCAGCCGAAAGTCTGTGCGTCCGCCCGTTAGGACAAACTGAAGTCCTACCGCTGCCGCCAACATTGTAAGCAGAAGACGTTATTCTTCTGTCTACGTAGTGGGGGATCCCACAAAATGCAACTGAATGGCTTTTAACGACGTAAGATTTGCTAGAAAAAACTACTAAATACATTTCAACGTCGGTACTCTGAGGCCTACCGTCGCCGTTCAACCGACTGCACTGCCGCAACCTACGACGTCTCACGTCGTTCAAGTGACGGCTGGTCCGTCAGCCGACCTCGAGGTCGGGAGCCAACGCCAGGGTGCGTTTAATCGCTTACTGTATCCTGCTCGTTTTGTTGAAATCGAGCACAATAAAATACAGTAGCCTCAATAGGCGAAGATACATCTAATATGAAGTAAGCACAACAAATATTCCATTCTACTGTGATTACAACGCTTAAATTTATTAGTAATGCATGCATATATATAAAACATTATATGAGAGCAAGTGCTGGTATCAGCGAATGCGTATAGTAGTATCTATTGTTCTACCTTAAACTTTGTGAAACCCTCAGGGCTATTCTCGACTGTGTCGTACAACCATTTGATAAAGGCGGACACTCTTATAAAGCGGTCAGGTGTAAAGGCACAGCGTTGAGTACTGGAGGTGATTCCAACGGTCGTCAATCGGCCATCGATCACCATCATGGCCGATGCCCCTGAATCTCCCTGCCGAAGGAGAAACGGTAGAGTTCATAGTAAGTACACAGTCTATAGCAAGTGCGTTAAGTTAAGAAGTCTGTTACACTCTTACATCGTCTATAGCAAGTAAGGAGTCTATATTATTATTATTATTATTATTATTATTATTATTATTATTATTATTATTATTATTATTATTATTATATTATTATTATTATTATTATTATTATTATTATTATTATTATTATTATTATTATTATTATTATTATTATTATTTATCTAGCAATGAAGTCTTGCCCCCGGAACAATTGGGTAACTATCACGGGTCATGTTACAAGGATAAAGGCTTAATTCTTTAAGAGTTAGTGCTTCAGATGATCGGAAGTGTCCGACTGTACCGATGCCTGGCGGACGAACGGACAGAAGCTCCCAAGGCAGCTTTGATCGTTTTAGCTTTTCGTAAGCAGCATATTAAGGTTTATGTCCCCTACTACCGCTGATAGGCTTAAGGACAGGTCCCCTATAAGTATGCGCCTGCTATGCTACTGTCATTCAGATGTCGGGCCTTTTTCGCCTCACACGAGGAGGTATTGTCTTTTGGTTCCGAGCTTCATTGACCGCAAAACTACGACAGGGCGTACATATCGTCGTGTTAAATCTTCCGGATAGCGACGTTCTGGATATTTAGAGAGGGAATGTTATTGTGACGATGAGCACACTGACCCCGATTAAAATACCAAAGGTTTAATGTATGAGTTTTGACTCTGCCGAAAATCATGAGGTGGGAAAGGCGTCATTTCATAATATCTGTGGTACCTTTATGTAAGTTCATTTTTCATTTACTTGATGGTCTTTGTAGGATAAAGGCATTTTGCAAGACACTAGACATATCATGCAAATGACCAGCTAGACTGCATATCTAGCTTCTAAAGCAAGCAAGACCGAAGTTGTACCCCACTCGTAGGCACCTGAACTTTTCACTTGGTCAAGCGTTTACGTAGGACCTAACAAGGCTTAATTTGATTACTAAGAGACGCCCCTTTAGCTAGGTCATTGGCAGCCTTGTTAAAGACTCGTAGAAGAAAGATCGGAAAAAAGGTTTGCACTTGCAAGACACAATCGACCATCCCAGCCACATAACCTAGACATTTTTTGGAGATCTGTATGTACCTAAATCCGCGACAAAGAAACTTGCTTTAACGCTAGCCAATAACTGCTCCGTGCCTCGTAGTCATATAGCCATCAAGGGTGCATTCGCGAGTGCACTCTTTATGGCTTAACAATCGAGTTACAGGGGCTTCTATGTCATATATCTTATTCGGAACGACTAAATCATGTTGCTGCGCACCGCCTTTACGTATTGTGATACATATATATATATATATATATATATATATATAGAAAATATTGTGATGATGAATCACGGTCCGTGTTCTTGCTTGATGGTAGCCCCCGCTCTTATGGACCCGGTGCGAGCGGTATATCCTCAAGGTTCCTTGCAACGTTAAGACGGTAAAATCCGTAAGATTCCTCTTTGTGACGCCGAGCCCAAAGAGCGTACTCGCAGATTCAGAGTCCCATACACCACTCATAGAGATAGTGATGGATCCGAATCTGCGAGGTCTTTGCGGGTCGGGGAGCGCCGCTCTTAGGAACTCGACGTCATATTTGGTGATCTTGTCATGCCGCGCTTTTGCCAGGTTTTCCCGGTTCGGGCCGCAAACCTCGGCATCTAAAACCCAACCCTCGGTAGGTGTTGTTATTACGAGGTCGGGCTTTAGACCCGGTGCGCCCGGTCGACGGAATACTTGCTCACGAACCACCTCATGACCCCTTTCGCGGAGAAGACGCGCCACGCGATCACAGACGTCGTCATGTCTCTTTATAGTTTGTTTGTGTGTTGTATCGCACATCTGAGCTACATGAGCCAACGTCTCAGGCGCATGACACCCGTGCCTACAACGTTTGTTGTAGCCCGGACTATCCCCTGGCCAATCTGGCACGCGTTGGTAGTGCGTTGATCCTGAGCTTTAGTAGGTTTAAATACTCATTACCAAATAGCATACCCTTAATCCAGTAATGTACAAAGGGCGTTTCGTGTGCTTTTTTACAATGTGTCATATCGAACGTGTTGTGTAGTTGTTGAGACCAGTAATCATTCTTTTGTGTAGCGGTCTCAATTGGAGGTTCCCAAGCGCTCGCAAAGAAGTCTTGTTTTCGCAAGGTCTTTTTTAATGTGCTCGGTGGTTAGCATCCATTAGACCCCAGGGTGCGTGGAGTGTTGTAGTGCTGTCAGACGGGAGAGGCAGGGTCTGGGGATAAATGTTTGGAGGGAGGGGATGTCCAGACCGCCGTGTGCTGTGTGCGTGTACAGGTTCGACTTAACAACCTTTCTGATATCTTTATCTAGGTCGCTAAGGAGTGCGTGAGATGGTCTGGGACCGGAGACCAGTTTATATAGGAGGCGGGGAATGAGAACGTCTTTCAAAAATATGAGTCTTTGGTGGGATTTAAGGGGAGCTATCGTGAGTCTGTTGAGTAAATTAAGGAGTATATCCTTGGTGGAGTCAACTCTGCCATTGCTGTCAAAGTCGACTCCCAGATATCGATCGCTTATACATTTAGCTGGCAATTGCCAATCTCCAACGTTAAACTCTGGTACGGTATCCATAAAACCTTTACTTTCCTTCCTATTAAATAGGTGGGAGATAGTAAGGCCTCAAGATTTCAAACGGGGGTCCGCAATATAAAAGAGTAGATTTCTTGGAGGCTAGCAGGAAGGCTAAGTCCATAAGGCAGAAGTCATCAGTAATTTGGTACCCGATATTAGTTTTGTCTAATTTTGAAAGAATGTCGTCAAGAACTAGATTAAATAAAAGGGGGGACAGATGATCTTCCTGCGTAACACCCTATAGTTGGCCGAAATGTGCGACATTCTTGTCCAAATTCTATAAGAGTTTTAGATGAGAGGTACAAGCGTTCGATATAATTATTGAATACCTCCGGGTATCCGCAAGTCCGGAGTGACCACAGGATGGAGTCATGACCCACCATGATGAACGCTACACGGAGGTCAATTGAGGCGAGTCTGAGCTTACGTCCTGCAGACTAAACTTCGTTGAGGATGCCATCCAGAACTGCAAGCTTCTCGAAGGTACCATTATAGGGGAGAAACGCTCGCTGGATTGGGAGAAGCTTAATAGAGTTCCGGAGGCGTTTAGAGAGAATTTTGTTAAGCGTTCGTTGTAAGTATGAGCTAATAGATAGGGGTTGCAGATCGCTTGGGGATGTGGCTTTGTTAATTTTAGGAATGAACGCTAAGCGAGCAGTTTTATGGGCTGTGGCAATATCACTAATTAATAGTATGTTAAGAAGACAACAGAATACTTCTAACGGGAGTTTATGGTGGGACGAGAGACAAATCCCGTCCAATCCTAGTGCTTTAGAAGGCCGCGGAGAGCTACGTGGGTTTCCTTGTATAGTGTGTTTGCCGTCCAGCACCTCACGGGCGCATTTGGATCAAATTTTGGCTAAAAAGTTTTTGAGTGGTTGCGTAGTCTTGACGTCGCTGTTGCCTTTCAGATACTTGCGCTTCAGTGGAAAGTGTTTCTCTAAGGCACGACGTCGGACAGTGTGTGTAAAATGTTTGTCAGCAAGTCGTTTAAGGCGATAGTGTGGTCCTCACCTGAGCAAATTATATTTGACAGATGAGTAAGGTGTGTTGAAATTATGTTGCGTTTGGAAATTAGTTTCTGAGAGCTTGTATTTTGGATATAATAATATATTTGTTTGGAGGGATTAAAGGGGCCATCTAATTCAGAGGCCCAGGAAGCTTAGATCCGTTAGGGTTGGAATCCAGGTGAGACCTCTTTTTACGGAGGTCCTCTACCAGATCCTTATTGCCTGAGAGTTACGTTGGCTTCTAATCGTCCCAAGTGTGCGTGAATTAAATTGAGTAGCTAAAAGGTGGCCAATTTCTCTAGGTGTTTCGTTATTATTATCTAATAGAAAAATCTGCTTTTAATGTTGCTAAAAGTTTACAGTCATGTGGGTTCCATCTGGCCTTTTTAGAGGGGGGAGCCTAAAATGTTCTCATTATATTCGTCCGGATGGGGATGACGACGGTGTAAATTAAGACCTGATTTAGAATTAAAAGCCTTGTAGCAAGTACCAGATGGATATCTATAATTTGTCTGGGAAATGCGTGAAGTACTAGGGGGGGTTAAAACTATTATTAGAAGCAGCAGTGTCATTCTGTGAGGAACTTAAAATCAAATTATTAGTCTGTGATTGGTTAGGAGTTGGGGAGGTGGCACGAACTTCCCGTTGATTGTGAGTCAATCTAATGTGGCTCGCGAGGCCCGCGCCAGATTTGCATACTCGCCCGCAAGTCTGACAGCTGAGTCTTCCGGCGGTGTTGCTGCCGTCACGTGATGTCATCGTTGTCTTGGTCCACAGCGGTGGTAAGATTTCTTTAAAAGTTTTGTACGTGAACGATGACGCGATTTTACGCAGATGTTGTGTTAAAATCGCTAAAATGAAGCGGTCTTTAGACCATCATTCTGTTTATCTCTACCCAGGGAGCACTTTGTCATATCTCGTCACGTTCTATATTAATGCAAAATAGCGTCGAAAGTAGAAGTTAAAAATTGCACATTAATATGTACAATACTAGTTTCGGTCTAAGATATATATTTGTGGTAGTTAGATAGAAGACTAGCCTCAGACAGATTAATTGCTGTCTCTTCGATTCAGTGGAATTGAAGCATCTATCACAAGTATATGTAAGTATGTAGGAAGTCAATTAAAATAAATAGTGGTTTAAAAACACAATATAGCTGCCCAATATAGCGCTGCTTATTGTATTATCTACGCTGAGTTCGATTTTGGAGCTCAAAACAAAGCGTATCGATACACCACTATATATATGCACTCTCTGTGTTTTGTAGCCAGTGCATACACTATACCTATATAGAAGTAAAGATTAGTGAAATATAATTAGGGCCGCTATATTTCACTAAAACAACTATATAGACGGACTCACTTTACCTAAATCTAAGAACCGGCACAATCACTTCTACATAAAAACGCTAAAATGCACATAAGATAGGCCCTTGCAATGGTGAACGCACTGCTAACCTATCTAACACAGCGACGCGGCGAATTGTAACAATTTTGCATCTTTTAAATGCAAAAAGGAACTGTTTGACAGCGTTGGATCTCACAGTTCGGTCACACTGGTAGTCACGATGGTCTATGACAAAACTCCCGTTAAAGAGCCAGATATAACTTGCGATCTAGGCAATTTAAGCGGGAGCTCACACCTGTGCGACCGTCCGGCACAACAGCTGAGTAGAGATGTATGAATACGTATGAATATATTTATATATATATATATATATATATAAGGACCCAAACAAAATGCAACATTTCATGACGACCTTTTTGCCAACGCGTGTACTCTATCACATGATGTATACTACAAAAACTAGTAGGTAACCGCTACAGTGTTACTTCCGTGGCTAAGTTCTAGGCCAGACCTTAGATTTATTAGGGACAACATTAGGAACGTGGAGTCATTTTGAAAGCATAATAGAGGATTATAAGCTACTGTAGTCAGTGTGGCACTTCAACACAAGAAATGAGTGAATCTAGGAGATCAAGGAAGTGCGTGACTTTTGTTGACTAAATAGCCGTCGATTGACCGTCGTCGACGAATGCTACTTACTAGGAGTCACTGGTTGGCTTAAATATGCCGTTCAGTTGCATGCATATGTTGCGAGATACGTTTACGTGATTCAACTAATCGAAACTGGCAACTAAAATTCATAAGATGTTGATGAAATGCGCAACATGATGTTTTTTCGTAGATATTTGATACAGAACACGTTTGGAGTTCTGGCCGGCCGATACGTACACTGCAGATGCCTGCCAGGGGTTTCGTTGCACAGAACTCCGTCTCATGATCGTTAACATCACACTGCTGATGTTTTAAAACGACTTCGGTTGTATACTGCAACCTATCCGAAAAGCGCGGTGTCTGGCCGGGTTCGACTTCTTCGGTGATGCCAAATCCCGCAACCGTAATTATATCATCAGCTTGAAAATGAAAAGCAGAAACATTTTAAGGTTAGTCTAAATGGCGCCTTCAGCGCGGCCATGAACGACATTTATGTATATATATATATATATATATATATATATATATATACAGGGTGTGACAGGAAGGTTCTTAAAGCGATGCATAGAATTGTAGAGCTCGTTAAAGCAAATGTTTTTTCCAATAGAACATGGTCTCTTAGACGTCTTGTTTCAGAGTGAGAGTGAAATGACTACAATTTGTGACAATGGTGTTTTTGCCCGACATAGAAGCACAAAATGTGCTGTTGCGAGACAACCAGTCCTCCTAGACAGAAACTAAGCACACGTTCGTGTTCGTGATAAAATTCAGATGGAGCAGAATTTTATCACGAACACGAACACGTGTGCTTAGTTTATGTCTAGAAGGACTGGTTGTCTCGCAACAGCACATTTTGTGCTCCTATGTCGGGCAAAAACACTATTGTCACAAAGTGTAGTAATTTCACTCTCACTCCGAAACAAGACGTCTTAGAGACCATGTTTTATTGGAAAAAATATTTGCTTTAACGAGTTCTACAATTCTATGCATCGCTTTAAAAACCTTCCGGTCACACCCTGTATATATATATATATATATATATATAAACGCTACGATGAATAAATATGATTGAACATAACAGCGTGGGTTTAATTAGTAGCGGTCTTAAAAAGTCGTCCTACAAAGGTAACGAGCAACGGCACCTTTTGCGATTTAGTGTTAAACTTCAACTCAAATTTTTTTTTTGGCTCTGAATACGAGGTTGACATCTTTCATCAAACCTTTATCGCCATTTCTTCATCGAATACAATATTTCATACTTGGTCTCAGGATAAACGTATCGGTACCTTCCTCTCACCGGCAACTTCATGACCACTAGAGCACACGAACTATAATGTTACAGTATGTAATTTTAAATTCCGATAGACTGTGAGCGTCTTTCGGCCAGATTTTTTACTGATACAGATTTCCAGCAGCCGCGCTACGTTACGGTCAGCGTATCCCATATCGTAATTCTCCAAATCAATCACACATTTTTCTCCTCACCACGGTACCGTGGTGGATTTACCTGAGCGCGAACCAACCAGAGCGAATTTATTATTATTTATTATTACATCACCTTTCGGTATTGTTGATTACATTACATTACACGTATTCATTAAATGTCGGAAACGACATTCGTTTCCATTAATCTTCGACATATATAGAATATGTTGTATATGCATCTCCGAAACATGTCAGCGACCTAGAACGCAGATAGCTGGCGCTGACCGACCCAGTGCAATGTAACAGTTTGTGGTGAAACCGATGGACGGAGTAGAACGGAGAAAAACGTGACGCTGCTCGAAGAGCGGTTCCATCCATGCATTGTCTAACATTGCGCGGTGTTTTGTGGCACGCTTCTAGCACTTCCCTCATTCTACTCAAAGTGCCTACGGAGCTCTCGCAGTGACGCGGTAGTCGGAAGTTGAAAGCGGTTTATCAGATTCTCAGTGAACGGCGTCGCCCTAGACAGACTATAAGTTAGCCTGTTTTGTGCGTTTCTAGGAGGGCCCGAAACTCTATTAAGGACCGTTGCCTTCACCGTGTCGGGAGCGCTAAGCTGCTGAGCGGATAGGTGTTCCCAAATTAATGTGATACCATATAATGCCACCGAGGCCACCTTCAGGTTAAACACTATTACGGCTGTCTTTATTGAGAGCTTCTGTGGAGCCGGGATTGAGGTCACGATGCTGCTATTAATTCGATGAGATATGTGGGCCGCGAAAGATGTGCCGCTTTGCGTTAGTTTAACACCCAGGTAAGTAAACTCTGAAACAAATTCTACGGAAACTCCGCCCAAGCTAAGCCTATCACTTCTCTTCAGGGGCCCCCCAGATCTGAATTTCATAGCCTTTGTCTTCGATACGTTAATCGTTAAACCATTTTGCTTGCTGTATATCTCCAGCATCTTCAGAGACCTTTTTAGATCCATAAACACTCTACTATATATCACAAGGTCATCAACATAGAAAGTTATGCGGGCACAGGGGTAGTGGTCATTGATAAGATCACTGAGTAAGGGTGAGAATAAGAGCGGGCTAAAATGATCGCCCTGGGGATAGCCGGTGGTTTGTAGGAAAGGCTGATCTTCCTGAACGCTGTCATCTAGAATGACCGGCTTTGCTTTCAGAATAACTGCCAGTATTCCCAAGACTCGTGGACCCACGCCTGCGGCGGCTAGCTTCTCCATGACAATATCCCTGGGGGCAGTGTCAAACGCCGCTCTGTAGTTTACAAGTACAGCGTACAGTGCGGCAACCGAGATCACGCAAAATATCCGAAGCGAATTTATTGTAGGTTGTAAGCCTGGCGAGCTCTTTGCGAGAATCTGGGTCGACTGCAATACCTTACACACTTGGTTGCCGAGTTTTCATGATAGTTGACTGGCCACTACACGCTCAGAGCAATCTGTTCCCCAGCATCGCGTACATATAAGATTAAGAAGGGAAGGCTTGTAGTCCCATTTCACTTGACCTGCTGAATATCGCCTTTAGCATTAAAACAGACTTATTTGCCGTCTGCGAGGACCGCTCCCGACGACTGCTTGTTACAATAACATCGAGGAAGTACGAAAAAATATACGATACAGCTTTACACACACGAATATATACATTTAAATCCTTATTGAGAAAACAACGACAAAGCACGTTAATAAGTACGGATGTGAATTTCACTAGCTCTCTAATATGAGCAGCGAGCGTGAGATTTGTCCACATTAAAACATCTAGCTCCCGCGCAACATTTGTGGTAGCCAGGATGTACCAGCGGCAGGTTCCTTCGACAGCGGACTGCAGCGCGGTATGCGCAGAGGGAGTGCAAGACAGTATATTTGGTGGTCAACGGCACTTAACACTCGACGGATTTTAACATCTGACATCTTAAACGAATATTGCGTGTAATACTGCAGACATCTCCCTGTGGACCGCCAGACGGTGGCAGTCGTGGTTCACTAAACGCTTATTTAGAAGCCTGTGGCTGGACATAGAGCGTCCTTATCTTGTCGATAACAAACCTATGATTGCCGCATTGATGACACTCTTCTTGTCGAAGTATATACAGTGAAAATCTTTGTTGGCGTGTATGTACAAAACCCACTAATCAATTTGTTACTTCTAGCAGTCGCGTGCAAGCGTCAAGGCACAAATCCGTGCTGAAATGAGTCAAACAGATTTTCCGTTATGGACTGGTTGAACCCAGTAGACACATTTGTTGTGAGGTTGTCTCGTTTTGGGGGCCTTTGATGTAGCGAACGAGACTGTGGTTGTTAGTGAAAGCCACAGCAACATCATCATATCACGTTCTCATGCGGCAGACAGACGATTTCCGAAGGATTTGGTGACAACCCCCGACGCCCAGAAATTAGGGTCAAGCGCTGCTCTCTCATCGTTATCGTGTGTAAGTAGACAAAACGACAAGTATCTATTGTAGTCAGACCGAAGTTTCTAGACTGATAGCGAGGCGCTCAGTTTGGGCGTAGTGTTCCGATGGACGTCCGGGGCTGTGACGCCAGGGGTAAATCCGAGATCCGAAGAATGCGCGTTTTCTACTGTTCCGGGCAACAGTAAGAATATAATTATCGGCCGCAGAGGCCGTGTCAATAAGAATGGCTCGAATTCTCGCGCGAGCATTTACACTTGGTTCAACGCGAACGGCCCCTGTAGTACTATGTTCTTCGAATACCGGACCGTTGAATTGCTGAAGCGAAAGGAGGCTTTTGCTTGCAGGTTGCATATACAAGACAGTCGATGTATTAGCAGCTGCATCACGGAAACATTTGGGGTGTTCGATCGTCCCCGCGAGTAGCATCCGATCTCTTCGACAGAAGTAGATCCGATGCAAAATGCACAGCTGGGCGCGGTCATTTTGGAGGGGGGCTGATCAAATTGACACAGGCAAAACAGACTCGGAAATGAGCCACAAAACACAAAACCTTGCGGTGGTACTGAGACCGAAAGAACAACACCACGCGCGGTGGCGTAAATGAATTTGATCAAAGATGGCCAACCTGAGCGGAGCGGTCACAGAACCCGTCCGTTCACCATATATATATATATATATATATATATATACCGAGCAGGATGGCTTAGTAGCATAGCTTTTGCCTTGCATTCGGGAGGACTGGGTTCGAGACCCAGACCGGCCACTCATTTATTGGTTTGCATGGTTACCAATTTAGACAAGGTAAATGCCGGAGTGGATTAAAAATTTGCCATGACATGAAAAAACCGTACACGGGCAATAGCCTTACCAAAAAAATATATATATTTATATATATATATATATATATATATATATATATATATATCTCAAACAAAAAAAAAGATAAATATATATATATATATAGACAGAGTCAGCTTTGGCAGCGTGTGTATCGTAGTAGTATCGTAGTATCGTAACGATCACGTAGATCTGTTAGGCATGTTATCAGCTCTAGGTTACGCTTGTGAACGTCTTATCTGAGGTTTTCACCTACGTTCAGGTAGATGCGTAGCATTATATGAATCCATCAGTCGACGGAGCCGACGACTACTGTCGTACAATATTGACGGTACACAAAGCTTTGGTAGCTTTGAAAGCGGTTTTTCAAGTAGCAGCACCAATATGTCGTTTTTCAGCGTCGTTGGGTCAAAGTCAGCGTTCCTGTAGAATCACGAAGGCACACATTACGTTAAGAATATAGTTTCTGACATCTTACCATCTAGATATCCACACGCAGAAAAACTTAACCTTCGCAGCACTCCACATAACAGAAAACTACTTTTGGGCAACGAAAACTTATAATAGAATGTGTTTCCTATTTGCTACACGAACCAACGGCTCGTCACCTAACGGGCCCCATGACCGCAAACCAAACCATATATAATGAATATATCATAATTATATCAAACAAAAACTACGTGCCCGCCTGTTGGAGTCAGCCACACCGTATAACCAGATTCAGAAAGTATTGTGAATGTAGATGCGCCTATTTTTTTATCATAGAAGCTGTGCACAAAGACCTTAATGACATTAAGTTTTTTAAAATATTTTTCGTAAGGATAATGCTCGTGTACGGTCCACTCCGAATCCACTCCGGCATTTACCTTGTCTAAATTGGAAATCATGCAAATCAACCTAAAAGTGGCCGGTCTGGGTCTCGAACCCAGTCCTCCCGAATGCAAGGAAAAAGCCCTCTTGCTTGGTATATTAGAAGTATAGCCTAACTACCTCGATTATTTAGGGAAAACGTCGTTTCCTATCCATTTATTTTTGGCAGGCACAGGTTACATTTTTTAGGAAAACCTCTCTTACCTTGAAAGCTATGCCGTTTCTTCTTCCCCTTAATTTTACGCGGGAAAACAAAAACAGTCTCAATAAGATTATGAGGAGCCGTGAAAATCTGTACAAGTGTAAACCTCTCATGGGAATAACAAAACCTATCTATCGTATGGCTTCCTCTGCGCGTTGCGCGTTTATTTAACTAATATCCCATGTTAGGCTACTGGACAGCCTGACATGACGCACGAAATTTGGTTCCTTGATCGTATCGACAAGCCAATTCACCGGCAGCCAATCGACCACTATCGCCTGAACTTCAGGACTTCACGTACGTATCGGAGAGCAGAGTTTGCTTGTAACGGGCAGAACGTAGCCCACTTACGCGAAATTCATTTTCTGGTACTGATTCGATAGCCAATTAACTGGAGTGTGTGTCCAGTTTTCTGGCCACCGAATCAGTACCACAATCTTGTACCGTGCGTGGGAACTGGTGCGTTGGAATAATTTCACATTTAGGTGCAATACTTGGCGTGTTTTTCGCCTGACGTAGCGTAGTGCTGTTTTCTGTCGTGCAACACTTTCACGATCCATCTAGTAAACACTGTTTTTCTAGAGGACTAACTGGAAAATGCGGTTGCACATGCGGGCACCGCGGCAAGGGAGCTCCCTGCAAGTGCGGGCCGGTAGTGTGGGGCTCCAACCCACTAAAAACCAGTCGTGTCCCCGTCCCCCACGCTGACTGGGAACTGCTTGCGCATAACATCAAACAGTCAGGGGGGGGGGACGAGTCTACTGCTCCAGGCGGATGTGTTCCCCGGGAGCCTTGGGGAGGCGCGAGCGGACTCGAAGGGAGGCTCTTGTCTTCTCTTGCAGTATGGTTCAGTAAACACCTGTGTGGTCGTGATCGACATCGAGATGGGATTGCTACGTTCACCAAAGTCGGTTCAAATATCACCACAGAATAATCAGCCTGGATCGTCGACGACCAGAACCAACGGCAACGCCGTCGCCGTCGCGGCGATATCGCGAAATACGGCGCAAGCTGCAGCTATGATTCGTTTCCTGTGGCAGTTTCCACGGAACTGCCGTGGCCGCGGCAAAAGTATCGTTTCTAACAAGGGGAAAAGAGATCCGGAGAAGACATACAGCCGCAACGGCTCTTGCTGGTGGCAAATAATCAACGGACCTGCTCTGACTGGCAATAATCAACGGTTGTCCGTTGGCAATATTTAACCGTTGTTCGTTGTTGCCTGAAACATTGGCATATCCGCCGCCGCCTCAGGACGTTTCTTCAGCAGACGAATTCAACATAACTCTAAGTGAAGGTTGGAATATCTGGATGCGCGCTAACCTCTCGGCGCCTAATCAAGGCTAAGCATATATATTCTCGGTTGCATGGACACATCTGCCCGGGCTTATGTGTATTATTATTATATTTTAGCAATGCTTTTAACACAATACGACGCGACGTAATATTAGAAGAAGTAAGACTACACGTATCGGAACTTTTTCCACTTGTATGGCAATGCTACAGGGACCCGTCAAATCTATCCTGGTGTGACAAAGAGCCACTTAAATCAACAAATGGAGTGCAACAAGGGGACCCACTAGGCCCTGCCTTGTTCAGTCTGGGAATCTCCAGTCTAGTGGCACGAATGAGAAGCCCATTGAACATCTGGTACCTGGATGATGGTACATTAGGAGGACCGGCAGAAGTGGTGGCCGCTGACATACTTAAGGTAATAGAGTTTGCAAATGAAGGAAGGACAATTTTTCCAAGTGCGAAGTTATAAGGTTGGGGGGGACACCCAGGAACGAGACGAAGCACGCAAAATCATTGCTGCCGTTCTACCAGGCTGTAAGCAAGTTAACCCGGCCGAGTTATAAGTTCTTGGGGCTCCACTTAGTCCACAAAGTATTTACAAGACCTTAACAGAAAAACGCCGGGCGTTGCTGCAGACACAGCCTCGTTTGTTGGCCATGCACTCACAAGCTGCACTATGTCTTTGATGATATAGTTTTGGTTCCCCGAAATTCAACTACACAATTGCGCACCTCACCGACAAGCCAATGTCCCGACGCCCTGCAAGCGTATGACGACTCTACGAGAGACATACTGAGTGAAGTCCTTAATATCGATTGCACGGACGATACGTGGCTGAAGAGCAAGCCTCCCCATAAGAGAAGGTGGACTGGGTGTTCGATCAGCAGTAGAATTGGCACCCATATGTTGCGCAGCGTCTGTGCTAGAATTCAGCCCGCTGGCAGAGGCGCTAGTCGACCCGAGTGCTCACCACCGGCTGCACATAGCTAAGCAGGAGGCAGAGTCGCTTGTCAAACTGAAGTTGCATCCAGGTCCTCGGGAGAAACGTCTAACGCAGAGAGTGCTTGATAATTACAGATGTAAAGTTATAGCCCGTGAGATTACCGATAGCCTTGAGTCTTTTACGGAGAAGGCAGTCTTCTTGGCAGCACGAGACACCTTCAGCGGTGAATTCCTTAGGGCTCTCCCGTCACCACAGCTCGGCACCATGCTGGACAACGTCTCATTCCGCGTGGTGTCGGCTCTCAGAATCGGCGGGTCGATATGCGAACCACACATTTGCAAGGCCTGTGGAAAACCAGTAGAGAAGAATGGCCTCCACCCGTTGAGCTGCATCAAGAGCCAAGGTCGGGCTCCCAGGCACACAGAAATAAATGCAGTGATTTAAAGAGCTCTCCGGAGGGCGGGAATACCTAGCATGCTGGAACCCAGACTAGCACTTCATGACGATAAAAGGCCCGACGGTGTCACTATTCCGCCGTGGAAAAAAGGAAAATGCCTGGTTTGGGATGCGACAGTCTCCTGCACAGCCGCACCGTCTTATGTGTGCCACAGCGCTACCGAGGCGGGATGGGTAGCCGAACACGCAGCGAAAGAAAAGTGGCGTAAATACACAGAGTTAGAGTCTAGATACAATTTCGTGCCGATTGCAATGGAGACAATGGGCCCAGTCAGCAGAATAACAAGGAACATTTATTAAAGACTTAAGTAATCGAATGCAAGCAAACACCGGAGATGCACGCGAAGGCGACTTTCTGGGGCAGCTGCTTTCATTGGCAGTTTGCAGAGGAAACGCCGCGTCGATATTAGGTGCCATGAGCTGACGACAGCAAGAAATAAACTATAAAATTATTATTATTATTATTACCCCGGGGGGTACAGAGGTAGTAGTCCACTGTGCTCGTGCATTTTTGCAATCGCGCAAATTGCCAACGGTGATGGTTAAGCTGGACTTCCGAAACGCCTTCAATAGCGTCCGGAGGGATTATTGGCTTCGAGCCGTCAAGTCGTGGGCACCATTACTGAGTTCAGGCGGTAGTGGTCGATTGGCTGCCGGTGAATTGGCTTGTCGATACGATCAAGGAACCAAATTTCGTGCGTCATGTCAGGCTGTTCAGTAGCCTAACATGGGAAATTAGTTAAATGAACGCGCAACGCGCAGAGGAAGCCATAAGATAGATAGGTTTTGTTATTCCCATGAGAAGTTTACACTTGTACAGATTTTCACGGCTTCTCATAACCTCATTGATACTGTTTTTGTTTTCCCGCGTAAAATTAAGGGGAAGACGAAACGGCATAGCTTCCAAGGTAAGAGAGGTTTTCCTAAAAAACGACAGCGGCGCACACCGTAGAGGCCTGCGAGGCCCTTGCGGCCTACCGCACGGGGTCCTCCTATGTCCACAAAGGTAGCCCGACTACGACCATCGTGGCCAACATGCTAAAGTCGACAACGGACAGGCACGCCGGGAGCCAATACTTAGACGGGCTTATGCGCGAAAAATGTCGCCAGGAAGATCGCCGCAGATCGCGATTCAACACTAGGCCTCTAGTGTCCTACTCCCGAGCAGGACCCACTCTCTGCTCGGGACATACTCGTAGACTGAGGACAGGGTCGCAGCACAGGACTCCCCTCTTCTGGTCTCGATGCAATGGTTCACAATTCCGAACCAGAAGAGGGTGGGAGAGGTGGTTTTTAGTGGGTAGAACGCGCGGATTGGATCGAGTATTATACTCTTCCCCGGCGTTTAGTCACACACTACCCTTCATTAACATCGGAAGGTGTGCGTAATAGCATTTTCCACCTCTACAAAAAAAAAAAAAAAAAATTTGAACTGATCCAAGACGCAGCAGGGCCAAATGCTGGTGTGGGATGCAACCGTAACCGACTCTTTAGCCTCTTCAATGGTCGGTGCGGGCGCAGTTCGCCCTGGACACGCGTTAGCCCTAGCGGAAGCAGCCAAGTGTAGAAAGTATTCAGGCGTCTCTTACCCACACTTGTTCTCACCCCTTGCGTTTGAGACCTTGGAGGGGGGCTGGGCTGCTCACGAAGAAACTGCTTAATGATGTCGGAAAAAGATTAGGTACTCGCTACAGGAGACAAGAGGGCGGGCGAATACTTACTGCAACGTCTGTCATTAGATGTTCAAAGAGGGAATGCCGCCTCGATTAGAGGTACCCTGGCTAGATGGACCAGCCCTAGCCTGGACCTAATGCTTTGAGTTATGCCCCAAGCGGGCTGTGCACATGTTCTTACATCACAATTGTATATCTTATACACATAAATATATATATATATATATATATATATATATATATATATATATTGTTTTTTAACTGTCAATGTTGTAGTATTGGCCACGCCAAGATAAATAATTTAAGCTAACAGCGCTTCTTTATTTAATTTATTCCTTTATCTCGAGTCTTGAAGATATATATATATATATATATATATATATATATATGTTTATATAATATATATATATATATATATAAACACATATATATATATATGTATATACATATATATATATTTTTAATGAATGTTTTAAATGTATAACAGGCACCATAGAAATTCAGTACGTCTAAAGAGATGCCAAATCTGCGTCTTTATTTAATTGTATATCGGCAATGTTGAAGCAGAAAATAAAAAGTATGTACAATAAATGTAATAATTACCTGCCCGCGACTGCAGCAACAGTCGGCTGATTCCATATGATTCCTGTTCCATACTGGACGTAGATCTTTCTATACGTTAGCCCTCTGTCGGCACAGCAAATACATGCAAATCTATGTTTATATATATATATATATATATATATATATATATATATATATATATATATATATATATATATATATATATATATATATATATATATATATATATATATATATATATATATATATATTGTATCCGTGAAAGACAGGGCTAAACCCAGGAAACAGAAACTCTAAGCAAAAATAGCTGTTTGCCAGTACAAAACGCGGGAGGGGCGAAACTGTTTAGCATAGGAGTGAGACGAGAATGTTTAAAAGTTGTGAGTATAGGATGGCTGTCTCGACGTTAGTTTATAAGATGCACGATTGTAAGGGAACGCATAATTTATTTAAAAAACACAAGCATGCCGACAATTTTACATTCCCTAAAACATAATTGGCCTCAGCTACAACAGAAACTATTGCAATATTAAGAAGAGTTAATAAAACTATACTATTTTGCTTTTGCATGTTTGAAATTTCACGTCTAAGTTGTTGGAATGCTTCTATAATGCGTGCACAAGCAACACGGTCAGATGAATGTACGTCTTAAATTCATTTTTCTGCTAAATCGGTTAAGCTAACGCCTGTGGTTGCAAGTTGACTCCACTCACCCGGTAGCCATATTGGATGTGAGTACATATAAGCAGCTACAAAGTTCGCTTTCTATGTTAATAGAGACACTCGTCAAACCTGCAGAAACACAGGAAGATATTTATCTTAATCCAAATCTTGCTCGAGCAAATGTCGGTCAACCATTCTAACAAAGTTGAATTTAAAAACAAGTCACCATGAGTGGAACCGCCATGATGCGAGAGCAGACCAGAAGCGGCCAGCTTGTAGTCGCTCTGTGAGAGGGAAGGGCGTGGCTGCGATTAGAGAAGTCGAGCTGAGTGGTGCAGCGGTTGGGGGCCTTGTGTCCCCATTCCATTCA
This sequence comes from Dermanyssus gallinae, assembly GCA_003439945.1. Taxonomy (NCBI): domain Eukaryota; kingdom Metazoa; phylum Arthropoda; class Arachnida; order Mesostigmata; family Dermanyssidae; genus Dermanyssus; species Dermanyssus gallinae. The sequence goes on along the minus strand of QVRM01001266.1, from coordinate 237,931 downwards.
CGTTCCATTATAAAGTGCAGACGTTTCTACGTCGTTAGTTGTAATAGGCCGGTTCACAAATGCCGAGAAAGCTGACACACATTTACTAAATATAATTATGCATCATAAATGTAAACGCGTGCGCCGCACACCTGTTGTATGCAGAGCGTTTTCCAGACAGACGGATGGATCCCTGAAAGGAAAATGTTTACGAGACGACATCGTTTACTTCGCAATCTGAATGATTTCACGACCGTGTGACAGTCGCGCCATCGTGTCGAGCCCGGTGGCGTGGTGGGTGCATTCCGCCTGCGCCTCGCGACCGGAGAAGACACAGGTGCGCGGGTTCGAGTTGCCACCACCGTTGCACATTTGTATTTATGGGGGTACGTCTACGAAGCAATGTGAAAAGCAGTTCCGTGGACGTTAAATCCTGGCTGTGGCTGAGGATGTGGGTCGTCCAGTACGATAGTACCCAGCTCACAACGCGCTTCAGATTCGGAATTATCTGTATGAGGAGACCTTAGCCAATCTAGATGGGCCAAAGCGGTCGTTGTTGTCAAAACAAGGTTGGCCACCATGATGGCCCAATCTCTTCCATTGGGACCACCCAAAAAACCCAGGATATACAACTTCCGTTGAGTTGCCTGAATGCCTAATCGCCGGAGCTGTTGCTGCATTTAGAAGATGCCCGGTGTCTTCAGCACGCTCGCAACGAGTACTTTGCCATTGCTACCAACTGTGCTTAATTTATTGGCTGACGGGCATTCGTTCAAGCAAGATTTGGACAACTAATACATACTTTCTTGTACGTTTACAGGTTTGACGAATGACTTGATTGACAAAAAGCAAGCTTGTAGCTGCATGCAATGACATCCGATATGGCCATCGCCATATCGATTGATTTAAACTACTTTGCAATCACAGAGCGGTCAGCCAATTTGGTACTAAAGTAATTCACTTAAGATGCAAATTCGTCTGCATGTGTTGATTGTGCATGCGGTATGGGAAATTTTTGAGAACTTGGGCGCAAAGTTTGAATATCCAAAAGAACAAATAACTGAAATGCTTTATTCGAGGTAGAAAGGATATATACATTTTGCATGTATGCATGTATGTCGTATGGTCAATACGTAATTATAATCTGCATGTTGTACAGGGTGTTTTTGGCATCCCCTAGCGATAAGCGATATGGATATGCCTAGAGATAATTTTGTTCGACTCGTTCCAGACAAGCTTTGTCCCTAACAAGACCCCGGAGACCACGCCGGGGCTTCGTGTGTCAGTAGTGAAAGTACATATGTGGTATACAGTTGGACGTACAAGTCAGAATAGCTTACCGCGGATGATCGGAATTCCCAGTTTGCACGTCGAGAGGACTCGTGACAACATTGGTTACATCGAGTACCTTAATTTTGCCCGTGAGAACTTTAAGGTCTTTTATTCTGTTTTTACTTTAACTCGAGGTTTGCTCGAATTCCGACCCCCGATTCTGTAGGGGTGTCTTGTTTTTTCATATTTGAAATGTAGGACCCTTTAGTTATGGATGGACAGGTCCAAATCGGGGCCGTCCGCCTAGGCCTTGAAAGCGTACATCAATAAAAAACGTTTCGAACTCTTCTTAATATAAAAATAGTTTCTCTTCTAGGCAAGGTCAAGTATATTTCTGACCTTGAGTGTGCTTGGTTTTTTAATTGAGTAATGCCTTCTCTCAAAATCGCGCATTTTATAAAGTTAAGTCGGAACAGTTCTCCCAAAATGACAACTGACTGCATCTCACTCTTATACGAAAATGTTCCGCCCCCCCCCCGTTCCATCGGCAAAAATGATTTTGTCACGAAGTTGGACCACACCCCTGAGCTTATCCCTAGCTTTTACGGACAGCGTCTCTCTCTATATATCTCTCTCTCTCTCTTTCTCTCTATATATATATATATATATATAGTATTAGAGTAAATGCCGCTGTCTACATAGGTATATAAATGACTTTATATTTAAATTAACTGCAAAGTCTCTCGCAGCTAAGTTGTATGATTTATGAGATGTGGATAAAGAGAGGTTAGCCTTTTGTAAGGCGCAGTAATACAATAATGCAAAAAAAGAATAAGAACAAGAAAAAGAGTGCATATAGAGGAAATGCGGCCGTCCCGGGCATCAGATGTGGGAGTGTCACGAAAAACCCCGTTGCATTAACTGTTGCATTAACGACAATCTACGCAGCAATTCAAAGAGTAATGCTATACAAAACACTTTGTCATCCACGTCGGCCCGTTACGCAAAATAGCCCACGTAATGTTAAAACAGAACAAATGTAATGAAGAAGAATTAAAGCTTTGCGAAGAAATACAACCAAAGCCTCTTTTGGGGATTACAACAGTGACAGGTCTGCTAAATATTTTGAAGGCTAATACATATACCGATGTCAACATGGCTAGAGTCAAATTTCACCGTCCAGGATTAATGCCTGCTTTCAGTGGATCCAGAGAATTGAAAATACCTGCTGCTCTACCGAGTTTAGAGCAAAAGCATACATGACTGCTTACCAACGACAGAGTAGTCTCTCAACGGGTAAAGATCTCAGGCCAATTTTTGTCTCTTGTCTCGGACTTCACACAATTGCACACGCTGCAGTCGCGCGCCAAGCACCTCTCTGGGCCTGCAAGCTTACACAACTGGACTACGTTCATCAGTAGCGGATTAGCAAAAAATAATAGGCCAACACCAGCCGATCGTCTCGCCACCTCAAAAGTACACCTCCTGATGGTTTAATGTAGCAATAAAAACATTGGGAGAAAACGAGAGGGCTAGATTCACCCTGAAGGGTGTTGTGGGCAACATATGATCTGGTTACAGTCAACGAGGATGACACGGTCACCTTCCACAGAGTTGAGTCGAATATATATCGACGTCAAGATCTGCAAGAACGACATGCATGAACTGAGATTCGAACTAAAAAGCCTTTGACACCAGGAAGATAAACTATGATGATTTGCATACAATTCAAAGTTGATGAAGATCACCTTGCAAAACGAGACGGAGGCGGGAATCCGCAGCTGTGAGATTTTAAGACGCTCGGGGCAAACAGTTCCCAAAAGATGCTACACAGGGCGAGCGAGAATAAAACGCGGATAACTTTCATACATGCCGCGAGAAAGCGCCACGTGAAATCAACATACTAGTGGACGCGTGGGGCGAACGATTAAAGATAACTACTGGAGACAAGAGAGCCGCACAATTTTTGCGCCAAAGACTTTCCATTGACGACCAGCGGGGCAATAGGGATATTACGAATAAATATGGTCCAAAGGAATGGGGACATACTCATCGCCGTGGCCAAAGCCAACGGCATCGGCCAAGCCAGCAGCTTGACGTGGTGCTTGCATATGGAGTAGCTGTTCTATGATCATCGTAGCGTGTTGCGAAACACGTGGCGAATAGCTAAACCACACTAAGGCGACATTTCTGAAGACAGCGCTGGGACTACTTCATTCGACACAAAATTGCCTTGCCTGCGCCCTCTTTGAGATATTTTTAGTCATGCTTACGATTAGTGTGTATTAGAACACGCCGACACAATGCGGTACACATATAAGACAAACAATGTGGATGCTGTCCGTACTGCATAGAAAATTCCATGATGCCACACTAATCAGGATCATTAAATGTAATGTGTCAGTAGTGCTCGAACAAAAGGCTCTGAAAAGCCTCCCTCAGACAGTTACAGACACCCCCGCCGTGTTCTACACGTGACAAGATAGATACCTTTAGAGACGAAATTGTTTTAAAACCTCACTTTTGCGTCAGTTCGGCACCATGCTGGATTCCAACTCTTCTAGCATGACTTTAGCACTTAAGGTCGGCCTTTCTGTCTGCAAGCCATTTCTGTGCAAATTGTGTGGAAAAATGGCAGATATAGTGGCCTATACCCACTGAGTTGTCTGAAGAGCGCCAGTAGATGGTTCATACATGCTCAACGCAACAGTGCAGTCATAAGGTCTATTAGGAAAGCCGGTATACTATACCATCTACACTTGGACCGAAAGGGTTATAGTGTCCGCTGGCGATGCAAAACCTGATGGGGTGACCATTGCAATATCGTCATATGGGAAATTCTTAGCCTAGGATGCAATGATTTCGTGCACAACCGCGGCTTTCTACTTACAACACAGCTCAGATGGGTGGGAAGCCGTACACAAAATAATTACGCTGGACTAGGAACAAGATATATATTTGTGCCTATTGCTATGGGGACACTATGACCAACCAGTAAGGGAACCCAAGTATTTCATAACAAAGAGAGGGTCAATTCTTGAGATAAGCGTTGTTTTTGGCAGTTTGCAGAGTGAACGCGGTATCGCTGTTAGACGCCATAAAGTAAAATACTTCTTTTAAATAATTGGGATAATACGTTCAAACTAACATTTAATAATAATAATAATAATAATAATAATAATAATAATAATAATAATAATAATAATAATAATAACAATAATGTGCTTTTTGGAGTCGATACATACAACTTTACAACATGTCCCGCGGTGAGAACATGAACGTCTGTTACCAACGCACCAGTGCCCATCGATATAGTATTATGTACGGTTTGAGCCACGATGAGAACCGTCCATGCGAAAGAAGCGTCGGCCGGCGTGCCGTTTACGATGCGACCTTCCTCCACATGGGGACCTTGGAGCCCACAATCTAACGGGCGTTTCCAAAACAATGGTTATTTGTGAGTTACTGTCGCTTACATATCGACACCCTGTAAGTGGGCTACCGATTTGCGTCTGCAAATGATAGACGTGTGGTGGGCAATAGCTCCAAATCATAAGGTATACATTGCTTTTAAGTATATATCAGGTATGGATCGTAAATGTGAGGTTCGAAGTCATCGGCTATTGTGGTGACTAGGGGACCCGTGGGGATTCCCGTGCGAAAAAAAGAACGCTAACAGCATTGATGCTTCTGTGTCATCTGTAGTATTATATTGTCGTTACAACTTACTCTAAGGTTTTTGAAGCTCACAAGGAGTACTTCAAGATAAGGAGCCTAAACATGGACTTTTACAACAACAGCATTATATAGCACTATATGCATTTTTGTGGCGACGTGGTCTAGGGGACTAGTGCGCTTGTCATGGTTGTCATCTACCGGGATGTCGCCGGTTCGATCCCTGTTGTTGACCGAATTTTCTTTGAGGAGTGCTCATTGAGAATAGATGATAAATCAAACCGCTGAGAGTCAGCGGCCACGCTGTCACAAGGACTGTTGGGAAAACCCTAGATATCTTAACATGTCCGGTCCTCGGTGCATTGAAGATATACCTCAGCTTAAGTTCCAAGCCCGTAGGGGACAGAGGATAGTCTAGAATTAAAAACAACCTCCTTAAAAATGTGTTTTTTTAATTCTATATGGAAAACCCCTTGTCAAGAGCTTAAACATGACATTTTTGTCGAGCCCGGTGGCGTGGCGCATTCGCGTGCGCCTCACGACCGGAGTAGACACATAGGTGCGCGGGTTCGAGCCCCGCTGTTGCACATTTCTATTTATGGGGTGGTCCGTTTCACGAAGCAATGCGAAAGCAGTCCTTTGGACGACGTTAGATGCTGGCTGAGAATCAACCCGAAAAAAATTCTGACTATGACATTTTGCAGAGAGGCTAGTTGGCTAAGGGCGACGCACTTTAGGCGAAAGGGAGAGAACGTGCAAAAAAGCCAGCTTCGCTCCTATTACAGCAGCGGAAATAAACAACCAAACCTTAGTTGCCTTATTTAAGCCAACAGTCATGTTACTTATCGATAGACTCTTCGAATATAAGTTTTTCCTTCTAAAGAGAGCTGTTTGTCATTAGTGTGAGTGTCGCATGAAAGATGTTGCTACATATATATATATATATATATATATATATATATATATATATATATATATGTATATATATATATATATATATATATATATGCGATATGGGCGAATCGAAAAGTCCTGATACATGTTTATCTTTTTTTATCTCTTTAAAGTCCTGATACATGTCTTAATCTTTCAAAATGTTTTTCTTTCCTTCAGAACAGCTTCCTCCCGCTGCAATAAATGCACGCGTGTCACATTAGTTTCAACTCGTCAAAACATTTGTAAACTCGTCTTTCAGAATTGAGTTGAGTTACTTTTGCGATTTTTTTCGGTTTATGGTCTCGAAACGTTGTTCTCTTATGTTTTTATTCGTTACAAGAGGAAAAGCCTCACGGAGCCAGTGCCGGCAAACAGGGAAATTGGCTATTCTTTTAACCAGGAAATCCAAAATGAGTAGCAATGTGTGCGCCGGTGCGTTCTTGTCACTGACGATCCAAATTATTTTTGCCCAGAGTTCAGGCTCTCAAAGACGGACGTTTTTGCGCACAATATTTGTAAAAAATCGTAGTAGTTTCCTTATTAGTCGTTCAACCAGGTGGCAAAAAATCGTGGAAGATGATTCTCTTGTAGTCGAAATACAGTCAGGAAAAAACGATGTGTTGTTTCTGCTGTCTGAATTTCTTCGATCGATTTGCTTCTTGGAAGTATTACCGAGGCATGAAGATATATTTTGCGAATGAACTTTGCTGCGAGCCTTCTAACGCAGAATGGATCGGTCAATACTGTTACAACTCTTCTATAGGACATCTCCCTAATAGTAATTCGACGATTGTTGAGTAAGAGATCATAAACGTTTTCAACGTATTCTTCGATTATTGACGATGAAGGCCTTCCCGAACGGAGGTCATCTTCGGCCTCTCCACGTCCGTTGCAAAATCGACGCTACTAAGTATACACACAGTGTATCGGACATTACCTGATCACCATAAACAGATTGTATCATTTCGACCACTTAAAAGCATATGATTTGCCTTTTTATTATACAACTTGTTGATTCGTTGCTTCTCACTTGTAGGTTCCTTAAAAATCGCCGAATCTCGCTATTATTTCACTTTCTTGGAACTGAACACCACCGATTGACGCGAAACTTTGTGTGTCTGTAGCTGATAGATGGCAACATCTAAGCAAAATAGACCACACGGGCCTTAGCGATTTCGGCCCAATTAAAAACATTGAAAGCACGAGAACTTGTCGATTCGGCCTTGTATAAAAAAAATAGGACCGGTGACAAGTTTAGCCACCTACCACAGCTGCAAGTTTGGACATAGCGCAAACGCCGGATGAGTTGTTGAAACGCAGAACAGCCAGGTTGTGACGGGTGTGAACACCCAGATATATGTGTGTGACGTCGAGCGACAGGATGCGACAATGCGACGTAGGCATGGAGCAGCAAATTCAACCAGATGCAGTACGATCCGCTCTCGGAAGCGGGATCTAGAGATTGAAGGTTTAAGGTCCTAATTCTTACTCTGGATTTGTTTTACTGATGCGTACGTTGTTTGCCTTTGCGTTGATTCTGCCCCCCAACTAGCAGTAGCACCTGGTTGACGATGCTTTGCAAGCGATGCCTATGCGCGGTCATGCCATGGCGGTTTTAAAACGGTACTGCAGAAACGAAGCTATTGCTGGCGATGTAGCCACCAGTCGACGTGCGTATGCATCATGTACGACGCTGCGATTTAAGCCCGCTTCCTCCTTATCCTTAATGCTTAACTATCTAGTGCTTCAGTTGTGCCTTGATATATGACAGATTTGCTTTTTAACGCAAATCTGCAAATCTTCAAGGAGAGACTTCTTCAAAGTAGTAGATGTGTAGTAGCACCGGGATCGAACCGGGATGACCCTGGACCCCCGACGACCCTGGTGCCAGGGTCGTCGGCGATCTCCTTTACTTCGCTTCGGCGACAATAAGGGGCGTATAGAGTTGCACGTGCAATGTACAGCGACTATAAATTGCAATAATACTATTGACGTCCGCTGAAAGCAGCTCTCAAAGAGTTCATACAAATGTCATGGAAAATTTCGTGGAGTGCTCAGCGAAATAAAATACTAACCTCGTTTTTTGTTCTTTTTTTTTGAACCAAACACAAACAATATAACTGCTACCAATTGGCGTGAAGTTTGCCCGAGGCATTTCAAACCGCAATGCTTTGGTGGTTTCTGTAGAAACTTTTATTCGGGCTGACTTAGCCAGCACTTAACGTCTACGGAATCGTTTTCGCATTGCCTCATAAGAGGGATCCCAATAAATACAAATGTGCAACGGCGGGAATCGAATCCGTGAACCCCGGTCGCAAGGCGCACGCGAATGCACCACGCCACCGGGCTCGCTAATGGTTTAGGTCTGGCGGGAAAAACTGCGAATTTTTCGATTTGCCCTCGTATATATATATTTCTAACAGAATATGGTCTTTAAGAAGTTTTGTTTTAGAGTAAGAGTGATATATATATATATATATATATATATATATATATATATATATATATATAAATCTAACGGAATATGGTCTTTGAGAAGTTTTGTTTCAGAGTAAGAGTGACATTACTAAAATTCGTGACACAGGTGATATTGTGTTATTGCAAATTGCGATTGCAAGGCAGTCTGCCTCCCTATACAGAAACTACACGTGAACACATCGTCGTGTTCGTGAGAATCAAATTCTGCATGCCGGCCAGAAGATGCGACTTTAAGGGACGTCACAGAAAATGACGTTATTTTATAAGCTTTCACGCCCAATACCTGCGACTAATCGCAGGGCTCAAAACACACATTCAGGCAAATGCGCAATTCGTGGTGATGTTTTTTTCACCAAATATATAGCAATGGAGCCGTAATTGCGGAATAATTGAGATTTTTCGGCGGACATGTCAAAACTGAGTGCATGCATAAATTATTTACTTTGTGAAAACTACTAAATCACTCGTCAGAGCTCTAAAAGCTCACACACCAGTTTATTATCTTACAGTAACTGTGGATAATCGATGGTGCTTCCGCGTGAACCACTATACACATTTGGCAGCGCCTGCAGAGACTTCAGCGTCTATATTGTGAGGAGCTTACTCCACTCTACCTTTTCGAAGGTCACATCAATGTGATAATGCTCGACCTGACGACTAGTTGGCGGAACGACCGACCAGCAGCGGCCAAGATAATTTTTCGCGTTCGCCACACACAGAAGCAAATATGAATATGTGAAACATGGACCTCTTCACATTGCTGGCCCTCACCTCTCTGTTGAAATCGTCATCGCTACTATATCGTAACAATACATGATGTCACACAGAAGACGATAAAGTTGACATCTTTCACATTCGCACATGGTTCACTACTCTAGCTGATTTCTGCGGCAAGTAGAAGCCAATGCGGAGTTCCCTGCCCGTGTGCTTGTCACCAATGAAGCTTGCTTTACACAGGACGAACGGTGTGTTTAGCAGGCATAACACCCATTGTTGGGCCAGCGAGAACCCACATGTGATTCGCCCTGCGTGGACGCCAGAGTCGTCCCTTCGCGAATGCGTGGGAACAGTGGAGGGGACCTCAGGTTCACACATTCTACATACTAAAAGGTTGTATGAAGAAGTATACTATACATTTTGGAGTACAACATTACCAGGACGGCTGGAAGGCGTTGCAGAGTGTATTCGCTAAAGGATGTGGATTCAGCACGACTATTCGCCACCCGCACTTCACCCCCCTGCGGTACGCGATAAACTCAACATGACCTCAATCGAGAATTGGTGGATCAGCCGAGGCGGACCGATTGCTTGGCGGCCACCGCAATTGCCTGATTTAAGAAGTCGTCTCGGTTTTTTGCCACCTTAAGGCGTTCGTCTACGAAACTCCGGTCGTGCGGAGTTTCGTGCGGAGAGCGGGTCGCCAAGATTACTTCGGCCGCTGAGACGGTTCGAGCAAGGAGCAGCAGCTGCAGTTTTCTTACGAATGCGTCGTAAATGCTCTTCATTTCTGTATAGGATGACTGACTGGTTGTCCTGCAATCGTACATTTTGTGCGGCTCCTACGCCGGACAGTAACACCACGGTGTCACGGATTTTAGCAATATCACCCTCAGTGCGAAACAGGACCGCTCAGAGACCATTCGTTTGACGCGAGACACGTCGTTGAGGATGCCATCGGCAAAACGTTATCAGCGTATTACTCGACATCGTACTGCTTACCTTCAGGGTTGAGGTGATTCACTGTGACTAGCGGGGTGGTGAGAGTCTTTGTTGTGGTCGTTGTTGTTGTTGTTGTTGTTGTGGTCAGAAATATTCGATCACTTTCAGAACTTGTAAATACGACGGCCATAAGCGTAACTATGGTTAGAATGCTAACTGCAGCCCAGAGCCCGCAATTTACACCGGATACTCCACCTGACTGCGTATTAATTGGCGACATCATACGAATTTGAGTCAGTTGCAGAGGGCATCGTTATTTCCCGCTTCGTTGTTTAGCGCTCACAATCTAAACGTTGATGTATTTCATCTTTTATAGAGTGTACACTACTATAACGGCCAATAGACTAGAGATAAACATGGTTGCTGTATATTTATATATATATATATATATATATATATATATATCAGTATGTATTTATTGCACAATGTGTATGGTACGTATATATATATATATATATATATATATATATACTAGTATGTATTTATTGCACCATATTTATGGTACATATATATATATATTTATATATATATATATATATATATATATATATATATATTTATTCATATATATATATATATATGTATATATATTAAAAAATGTTTATAAGTAAGAAAATATCATCGAGCTAACTGTGTAAGAAAAATAGCTGGCAAGTATCGAGGTGATAGATAGGTTACGGCTGGTCGCATAAACGGCACACACAGCCGACATCAAGATTGTAGAGGTCTCTTCTATTGCAGAAATGATTGTGCACTCCATTAGCGGGTCACAAGATGTCGGTTTGTAGTGGTCAATGTCAGTTCCGCATGAAGACTGATGGCAATTTGGAGAAGCTTCCGGGAACTGCTTGAACCTAGCTCGCCGCCGAAGCAATTTCAGATGAAACAGTGCTTTTAGCGTGCTCAGAGATAAGTGTTGACTCTTTTCAGTTGTCAACATAGAGTCTAGACTTCCTTAGCCGTTCGGCGATGTGTTGTCAAAGGTTGTGTGCCCTTTATCTAAAACGTAACCCCAATGTAGCAGAAGACGTTAACGAACCCGACTGCACCAGTTCTAGGTTTCAAGCGATCAGAATAAGTAAGCGATACTCTAGGCCTAAATTTGACGGTGTTTTTTTTTAATTATTATCGCTGAAAGAGGAGTAGAAAACACAGAGCGCTAAGATTGTCACTTTGAGCATAATCAGTAGTCTAACGGGCTAATGCTTAAAAATCGCATCGTCAGTAATTATCGGGTTTGCTTGGAGAGTGCTGGCGTTTTGTTGCTTTCGCCAAATAAGAGTAACTGTCGTGAGGCACACACCATTAACGAGCTTCTGAAGTACAAAATTGTGCGAAGCAGTGTAAACTTGAGCATCAGATCAATAAATATGGCATGTAGGAATCTACCCCGTGATTTATGGCGTCCCTGGCCTTTCTTCACTTTAAATAAAAATCTCGTGCATGCTGTTATGACCGACTCTCCTTTAGGGAGTCCATGCTGCTTTTGCGGGATTATGTTGCGGTAATGGAGGAATGTCGAAACCCGTAGTATGCATTCCCGCTATGTTTCCGAGACATGGTCTTTATCTGAGCATCTGTTGAAAATTGCAAGGGGAATAGGCCAAATATGACGAGTGCCTTTGAGGTGTTCATTTCGCACAAAGTCGGTACCGAAAGCTTTACTTGTTTTTACTTGAGCAATAGCTTCGAGACCCTCGCTTTAATTGATAGGTGTCTCTAGGGAAGCTACCAGTGCCTCCTCAGATTCCACATCAGGTTCTACTGTAATTGGGTTTTCCCGAACGACTGTATTGGTGGAGGCAAACATGCCCTTGAAATGTTCATGAAGCACGCCTCGAGGAATTGTGCAACTTCGAATCACACTGCGCTGTTTGAGCGGCGAGGTAGGGTCGCTTCTTTGCTTCCATCACTACCCGTTGTTACTCTTTTATTGATAATTCCCCCTTCTTTGAAGATGTAAAAGACCGATAATTTTGACGCCTATTTGGGTAAGCATTCCGAGTTTATGCATCCAATCTCAAGGCTGATAGCAGACTGCAAGGTTGCTAATTGCGGTCTGACTCCACTACTACCGTTGAAAGGAAGTCAATGACATATAGTAGCGGTTCGGATTTTACCGATTGAGGACCTCACTCCGCAGGCCATCCAACAAGTGCTTAATGTTGATTTCTTTAGAAACACTTTGTCTGCTAGTATCTGTAACTGGCGTAACGAAACATCGATAGAATGTTTACGACGTTATTGTTTTAGATTTGTAACCGTCCAACTGAATGTTTGACACATCATCTTTGCAAAACGTAAGCGCAAATATGTCAGTCGTCGACGTCCCGGGACACGCTATTGAGGTCCATAGTCAGTAGGACTGACTGATTGCTGGAAACTCCTAAGAACGCAAAACAAAGTTTCTCTACAAGACCTTGGTCGAATGTGCGGTACTGCTTCTTTGAGTTGAAGTTGCTGACCGGGTTGCGGGGTTTCCAGTTATAGTAGTAGTAGTTCAAACGACAGAGTTCGGGAGCCGTTAGAATGACTAGCCCAATTGGGCATGACCCTCTTCAATGAGATCAATGAAAATGGTACGCTGGAGGGTCTAAGAAGAAGACTTCCTGAGCAACCATATCTCTATAGAGTACGAATGCGATAAGAACTCCATTATTCAGAATCGGGAAGACAGCCGCCGAATGGCATGACGAACTGACAAAATGGATTTCGATAGGCTCAGCGAGTAAATAAGCCAAAGAAGAAGAAGAATTAAAACGCTCTGCAGGAACAACGAAGAGATCCAGCCGTATGACATTGTAAACCTACTGCGGGGAGCATGTAAAGCGTCATTCAGCCCTAGAGCGGTTGGAACCCGTTGCTTTATACCGCCTAGAGACCGGTGAACAACTGAAATTGCGGAACGGAAAGAAGTAGCGCCAGTAGAAGAGAAGAAAGTAATGACCATTGCTTAGCCATCGTCTAAAGGAATGGCCTTTGGCTCGGACGGGATAGTGGCGGAGGCTGTGAAGATGCTGCTTCAAGAACAGCCAGAAATTTTTAGACGTACGGCAGACAAGATTTTGAAGGAAGGTGCCTACCTAGCGGCACGGAATAATGCTACCCTGACCCTGATAAGAGGGCCAGGAAGGCAGGCTAGAGACTCAGGCACGTATCGCTCAATATGCTTCCTAGAGACCATAGGGAAAGCATTTGAGACTCTCACTAACAGCAGGCTCACAGCGGAATTGGAGCAGAAGGGAGCACTCTCGGAAAGGCTATCGCGACAAAGGCGTGACGAATGTCTTTCCCTGCTCTAACCACTTGCATTTCATTTTCACCGTCGGTGTCGTTGACGCTGATTTCCGAGGAAGCTTTGCCTATACGAAAGATATAGCTTGGGAATTCACCGTGGCCGGTAAGACACCGGGCTGTCTACTTATTTTTTATGTCCGGGCTGAGCAGCCATAGTAAATGACGCGGTGAGCTTGTGGGGATGGCATCCTATTTACCTTTAGTTAACTTCCTATTTACCTTTGTTTACCATTAAGTTCCAATGTAGGAAACCAGCCAGTACCAGGGCTGCGTTCAAGCTAAGCGTGCGGTAGGCTTGCAGTATTCTAAGCGCCGCTGCTCTTTGCGTCCTTTATGGAGCCTTTCCTGCCATTATCGCTTTTAGGGTGTTCTGCAGCCAGCTTGGCGCTACGAAAAGTGTAATTAATTCGGCAACCGACTTTAATAAGCTACGCCGGCACTTTCGCGTCCCGTGTAAATTTTGCAGGATCTTGCCTATCGCGTTAGCCACTTTAGCCGCATTGGCGGTGCACTTCTTAATGTGACTAGTACGCCAGGATATCTAGCATTTGCCACTTACTTGATCTCCTAGCCCGCTACTATTCGTTTAATGCTGCCCACTACATTCCTCTCTGTCAGGAGAATAGCCTCGCTCCTTTCCGGGGCAAGTTGTAGCCCAATTTTACCCGTACATCTCTCCGTCGTGTTTGTTTTTAGTTCTAGTTTTTCCTAAGCCATTGCTTTAGTAACGAGGGCCAAGTCATCCGCATACGCAATCATCTCCACCACCTGTGGAGATCTTGTTGTCTTGGTTCGCCGATAGAGGACCATACTGTTCTTGTTTTGGTTGTGCAAACATCCTAAGTCTGTCTTCTAAAATTGCCTCATACCTTCTTGCTAGGGCGTTAAGGAGACATATGGGGTTGCATCCTTCGTTACTTTAGGGGATCAGAATTCCGTTGTATATATATATATATATATATATTCTGGCTAAAATCGACATCTTGTCACGTCTAAGAACTTTTTGCACGTCCAGCTAGGCTCTTTAAGGACCGTGGTGGGCTTTGCGCATGATCCGCGTCTCATTCCGCGCTAAGCAATTTACGGCTGTCAAGTCGCTGAACCGTAGTTACAGATTTTCATAGAACGATATGCATACATTTTACGAAAAAGTGTCTGTTGCTGGTACGAAAACGAAGCGCATCGATAAGCAGCAATGCGTAGTTCATGTGCGAGCTCGAGATCGAGTACTGCGTCAACATCTCTGACCCAATCGAGGGAGGCTGCAACATGTTGCTCGTACGGCCAGCTCTGTGCCATTGGGCGGGCAATCGCGTACTGCTTGACTAGTGTTCTACTAGCCGGCATAATCTTAGCGGTCATGTTTAAGGTCGACGAACCGATTGCCCATCAAAAGGTTGAGCTTAACGAGCCTGGTGAGTCGTATATGTATATATTGCGTATGAAACACAAAGCTCAGCTTACTCATCAGGTACTACTTGCAAAATTTTCACTCGAAAGCATACAGCCTCTGTACTGCGGAGGTTGGCCAGAGCCTAGAACGAAGAAGTATACGTTGCGGTGTCGACAGCATCGTCCGGCAAGACAAACCTTTATACAACAGTTCATTTAAAGTTGTGCTAAAATGTAACATAATCGCACGTGCAATAACATAACTCGCTGTAAAACTGTAACATCGGGCAAACTGTGTGAGGCTGCCTGTCTGATGCCCTGCGAAAGTCCAAATGATATGAGGGGCATAACAGACGCTACAGAACGAACATCGATCGGCACACGGCATCGTTAGGTTAAATCACCTGCTGGGTCACCCGGCAAGGCACCTACCAGCACGTCTTGTGGTGAAGTCGCCCCATTGCGTAGGTTACAACTATGTGTGTAGGCAGTGTGTAGATGTAAGGATTGATGTGAGACCATCGAACTGCGTGTTGCCGTAGCTATTGCTAAACAACTAGGATTTCCTTTGGAGCGTTTTCTTTCCGTCACTAATCTCGAACCCCACTGCAATACGGAAATGTTTGCAAGCCTAAAGTTTTCGGCACATCATCGATTGATAAAAGTACGTGTCGGTTGTATCGCATGTGTTGCGGCAATGGTGAGGCAGACCTAGGGCTCTTGTAAAGACAGTAGAGTTAACGGCAGTGCGTTGCTTAGTCATAAATTCCGCAGGCAGGTTTAATTATTACTGCCTTTTATCTTTCTTTTTCTAGCGTTGCTCGTAGAGCATGTTGAATAGCAGGCAGATATTTTGGCGAAAGGCCGATACAGGATAGCAAATTCTCAATGGAGTCCTGTACGCAAGTTGGAGACTGCCAGACTTTGCCAGATGCCCTCCGGACCTGAGTCTAGTCCTGGCAGCGTTGGTATAGTATTTAATGATTGAATTCCATCGTAGAACATTTAGGAATAGATTTTTGCTCCATTTACGAGGTGTGTTCAAATTCAAAAGTATCGCGACTTTTGAATTTTCGCGGGTTACGTATATTCGAATTTCGATTTTTTGTGGCGTTATGTTGGTACTCATGTCTCTCACTTATGCCGACAAGCTCGGCCATTTTGAATGTTCACTTAATTGTTGACAGCTGCTTTGCTTGCACGTGTTTTGGATCGTCTTCGATTTTTACCTATTCAAAAAAATGGATCAAAGAACCTGTATCAAATTTTGTGTGAAAAACGAAATTAAGTGCGCGGATGCATTCCGAATGTTGACTGTGGCATACGGAGAAGCTACCTTGGACCGAAGCAACGTTTATCGGTGGTACAAAATGTTCTCAGAAGGCCGAGAAGATGTGAACGACGAAGAGCGTGCCGGACGCCCGAGCACTTCAACAACAGACGAAAAAATTAATGAAGTGGAGAAAATGGTATTGGCCAATCGTCGAATCACCGTTAGAGAAGTTGCTGAGGACCTAAACATATCGATTGGCTCGTGCCATTCGATTTTTATCAATGATTTGGGCATGAGACGGGTCGCCGCGAAATTCGTACCAAAATTGCTCAATTGCGACCAAAAACAGCATCGCATGAACATTGCTAATGAGATGTTGGACTCTGTCCGCGACGACCCAAATTTGCTCCAGAGGGTCATAACTGGTGACGAATCGTGGGTTTATGGTTATGACGTGGAAACCAAAGCTCAATCATCTCAATGGAAGCTGCCGCACGAACCAAGACCGAAAAAAGCGCGCCAAGTTCGGTTGAATGTGAAAGTTTTGCTGACAGTTTTCTTCGATTGCAGGGGCGTGGTGCATCATGAGTTCTTGCCACAGGGTAGAACGGTCAATAAGGAATATTACCTGCAAGTTATGCGCAATTTTCGCGAAGCAATCCGCCAGAAACGCCCGGATTTGTGGAAGAACAAAAATTGGCTTTTGCACCACGATAACGCCCCTGCTCACACATCGTTGCTTGTGCGCGAGTTTTTGGCCAAAAACGACACACTAATGATGCCGCAGCCACCGTATTCCCCAGATCTGGCCCCCTGTGACTTTTTCTTGTTCCCTAAACTGAAGAGGCCCATGAAAGGACGACGTTACGCTACGCTTGACGAGATAAAGACGGCATCGAAGGAGGAGCTGAACAAGATTAAAAAAAATGTTTTTTGAAGTGCTTCGAAGATTGGAAAAACCGTTGGCACAAGTGTATAATATCGCATGGAGATTACTTTGAAGGGGACAAAATAGATATTCATGAATAAATGAATAATTTTTGAAAAAACACAACAGTCGCGATACTTTTTGAACACACCTCGTACATTATACCCTAAATGTGCAAATTGATTCGAGCATTTTTGCTTTTAATGATTTATGCTCTCTTTTATCATTGTCCGTTTATCGTTGTTGTACTGGCAGTAGCTCTCAAAAACCACGAGACCACGTAATATACAAGCGCCACTTAAAGGTTTTAATCATTTTGACGAGGAAGGCCAAGTGAACTGAGTACGATCAAAATGCGTCTACCCTATTCGCCAAACCTGCTTACTTACGATTTTTCCTGTTCCCATAAACAAAAGAAGAAAAGAATTGGAGCCATTTCGTTTCGAGACAAAAGGAGAGGAGATAAAGAAAAATCGCAGGAGGAACTCAACTTTATTTTAAAGGATGCGCATAAATATGTTTCGAAGTGTGAAAAAAGGTAGCACAAGTGCATTGCAGCAATCGGAAGTTATTTTAAAAGGAACAAAGGCACTTTGAAGACTAAATACATATTTTGTCTTTGTAGATGTGTATCAGAACTTTTCGAACCGCTCTTGTTGATATATATATATATATATATATATATATATATATATATATATATATATATATATATATATATATATACATATATATATATATATATATATATAGTATATACATATATATATATATATATATATATAAATATATATATATATATTATTGTAGGTAAGCCTTCCTATATAGAACATTATGCATGATTTATGCGCGCAATAGGAAAGCAGACTACGTGCAGAGTTGACCGTTTTGGCGATTGAGAATACGAATGACCTAATGTTGACGTTGTGGCATGCGGCCCGGCCACATATTTCTCGTTCATGGTGATGCCTGAAGATATTGAGTATGCGATGGAGTTCAGATATTGAGTACGCGATTGATGGAGACCGGAGTCTAGTGCATAGTGGACGCGTAGGTAAGATAAGCCTGACAGCAGTGATATAGGCCTATGAACCATAGGCTAATTTAAGTGTGGCCAAACTGCACGCAACGTCCCGTGCAGTTTCCACCCACAACGGCGCAATTCAGCGCAATTAGCAATTTCGCTGTAGAATTACAATGTAAAAACCTGCAGAAGAGCTCCTTTGCATGCGGTGTCATTAAGAACATCGCTCAGGTTTCCCAGCATAGACGAATTAAGAACACAGCTGTAGACAGGAAGCGGGAAAAGAACAAAACAACAACCAACTGAAATACGTACTAACATACTGTGCACAACACAACACAGATTTGCCGTCAAAGCACGCGAATGCATGTTCAGTCCATCACTCACGACCACCACCCAGTGAACGTTTTGCTCTTGTTGGAATTTTGCTAATTTGTTGTTACAGGATGTGGCACGGCAGTAAGTGAGCGCATTGTGGGAGGCGAACCTGCATTGCAACGATTTCCGTGGACAGTAATCGTCATAGTGAGCTTTTCCCGGCAAAGAGCGCTTGGCACAGGTGCACTCATCACACCATACCACGTTCTCACCGCTGCTCATGTATTGCCTAAGTATGCATCACAAGGCCCTATACGGCGGCTCTGGCGGAGTCTGTTGCTTGGCTACGAGGTAGATAAACGATCGCTAGTTAGCGCTCGTATATTAAGTAATTGATTTGTTGTTAGCTACAGCCACAGTCTTTATCCTGCCAGACGCGCAAAACTCATTTACGCATAACTGAATTTCTAGCGTAGGAATCGACATTGCTTACTGCTCTCGCTGGCCGCGCGTAAGATTCACTTAAAGCTCCTTCTCCTCTTTGGAGTCTTTGTGGCCAAGGTATACCTGGAAAACTTCTTTTTATGAAGATAATATTTTCGTTCCACACTATACCTCCTGTGGGTGCTCGTAAACGCATGTTTCATTCATCTGGTAGAAAAACACATCAATACTTAATGTCTTTACTATACCAAATATTGACGCATGCGATTGCTGTTCGATTTTGAAACAACATTTTTCTCTTATACAGGGCACACTATGCTGACTTGGTGCTGATAGGATACGGATCGAACAGACCTAGTCAAATGCTAAAGATACCAGCCGTCGGAGCTAGGTAAGTACCGCTCATATTTGAAGTAAACAATAAACTGGAAATGTTGGAAGGCCTATCTTGAAATAATGTGGCTTGGCTGTAATCTCTTGCACCCCGGACAACTAAACGACCGTGTTATAAATTTAAAGAACCTGTCCTTTTTCTGTGAGTCTCAATTGAGAAAAACGCTTGCAATTCGCAGTCGCTAGAGATGGCGCTAAGCTGCGAAACAAAAGCTAAGTGGCTATCTCTAACAACCATTTGGGCGGCGCTCGTGTGGCGGCTGCATTTCCCGTGTTAGGATAAATCTTATCGACTGCTTGGTTCTGCATCAAATGTCAGAGTACCCGTGGTCCTACCTCAAAAGTTTGAACAAATCTAACATAAAAAAAATGCACGCAGTACTTGCCGTTTGGAATATCTTTTTTACTACGTATAATCAACGTACCGGTAAAGTTGCGTCGGATGACGGGTTTTTATTACGTGTCGCATTCTATTATTAGTCTTTTCGGCTAAAGCCAGATTTTTGAAATCTTCTTTTTAACTAACTGCAAAATGCGATTGCATACACAGACACCGCGGCAGCGCAACTTTCTGCTAGCGCGAGCCGGTGTTGAAGTCTCATATTGTATAATCCACTACAAACCTGTCGTGTTCCCGCATGTGGTTTTTCGAATCACTCAACTTATTGAACACTGCCGCTGGCCATGGCGTGTCCCCTAGTAATTACTGCTGTTATAAGCATAGAAAAAGGTCATCTAAGAAAGCGGGGCCTACTAAAGACACGCTTCTCGATAATTTTTTTATGGCGTCGCCTTCTCCTGACGACAAGTTATTTATTGATTAATTTAAATTTTTTTTGTAAGGACTAAGTGGAAAATGCGGTACGCACACGCGGACACCACGGCAGGGAACTCGTCTGCAAGTGTGGGCTGGTAGTGTGGGGCTCCAACCCACTAAAAACCAGTCATGTCCTAATCCCCGCAATCGATCGGGAACTGCATACGCATAATTTCAAACGATCGAAGGGGGAGAGTAGTTGAAGCATTTAGCTATCCCGGGATGCCCCTTGGGATGATGTCGTGCAGTAACGGTGTTTCTTCTCCTTGGCGCGCAGGATGTTTTCTATAGTGAAAGCAATGAAAGTTATTTATTTAAGGTCAGTAGTTCTTCATTGAGCTTGAAATTTCCATTATTCAAACAATTATAACTATTTAGGTAATTTTGCAGAAAAGGCTGATGATATGATTGGCCAATGCTTGATATCGGCGCTACCGGTGATTCCCGGGCAGGAAGGAACCTTTTAACCACAGCGACTTTCATTTACCTAACCAAAGCCACTTGCTGGTCGTCCTGAAAAAGATGAACCATACGTCTGAGCCGGGCCTTGAGTCACTACCTTGGACGGCACGTCAGGAGAACTTGGAGAACTTGCACATGTTTGCGGCATTACATCTTAGATAATTATTTCCGAGAACCAAAGAAGATATTTGTTTGGATATTACTCATACGGGAGTTGTCAGGCTGTCTGTTCCTGTTGGACACGTCTGACGTGTTCGAACACCCGCACTCAAGACAAAACCTGCGGTAATGTACCGCTAAGTGACAATCCTACTTAGTAGTGAACGAAGGTCTGGATATATGGATCTTCATGCTCACCGTAGGCTCTGGAACCGTAGCGCCGTAGCGTTTGCTATATCGTTCGTTGTAGATTAGTCCTACATGCTTCATATTTACCCATATATATATATATATATATATATATATAGATGAGACTAAATTTCCATTGCAAGTCCCCATAAAACCGATTTGTCTTCGATTTGCAAGTCAGTTGTGGAAAAACCCCGGTTGAAGGCCCTTTCCTTGGCTCCTCGCTTCTATGACACACTTCCACCCGAACTCGTGTCAGCTTTGCGTAAAGACAGTCATATTTGCGTAGCTCAATAGACTGAGGCTAAACGCTGCCATGTTCGAAGCAGAAGTATAGGGCTACAAAAAAGTTTTTTCGGTTTTGTCCGTAGAGAATCATTAAAAAACCGAAAAAACTTTTTTCGTAGACTCAATAGAAGTGTCTCTTTGTGGTAAGACAATGTGCTGTTTTGCTAGAGCCTTTTTATAGAGACCAGCGGACTGATAAATAACTTGATGTGCACCGGGTGTCGTTGCTAGAACTACGGTAGTATAAGACTCAAAAGCCACTAAAATCTGGTGGTGCTGGGTCAGCCGGCGGTTATTTTCCCATTTGCGATAAATGCTGCAAGTTTGCTCACTGTAGGCCAGATATCGAGAGTTCGACATGTTAAAGGACATTGTTGGTTGATTGTCATGTCCTTGCTTTCGAGTGAGTAGCTCTCTTGTTCAGCGATTAAAACTGTACAGCGTGCGTGCAGGTATCTTACGTCACCAGCCTCCTAGCGTTGTACATGCGGCAGTTTACGAATGGGTGATTTTTTGCTGGGAATTGAGCGCAACAAACTACGTTTATGCTTTATTTTTATTTTGCAACTATTTACCTCACCAAACTACTTTAAACGCGTTAACGTAGCCTCTTACTACTCGTCCGGCCTACTGACTAATGGCTAAGTAGCCGCTCTAAAGGGTGCTGTGATTGGCGTATCTTTTTCCAGATATGCTGATTATAACCGTGAACTTAACACTAACGATATCCTGATCTTGCTACTGGAACGGCCAATATTCAGGACTCCGAAGCTCTGCGTGCCGCCCTTGGACGAAAAGAGTGGCTCCGCAGGCAACCATACTACTATCTTGGCAAACGTACTACAATATGGCAGAAGATTTAGCCCCCGAGTGGTCAATACGCAAGGCAGCGCCGTGCGAGATTTACCCAGAGGTGGGCGTATGTATATATATATATATATATATATATATATATATATATGTATATATATATATATATAAATAATATATATATATATATATATATATATATATAAACCTGTCATCGTGTGATCAGGTCATCGCCATTTCTTAAACAACGCCTGGATCTTGACATACAACGTGGAAACGCTGCCTCCGTTCGGGGCACACTCCTGAAGTGGTCTCGCCCTGGCCTCAGCGAAACGGACACGTGACAGTCATAATGCGCATCGGCTTAGCTAGTTGATGTGTGTAACATATACCTAATTATTATACGGAAAATAAACTTTATAAATGCTGCGGCAAAAAAAAACAAAAAAACAACAACAAAAAAAAAAATATATATATATATACCTGATACACATATATAGTGCATACATACTATATATATATATATATATATATATATATATATATATATATATATATATATATATATATATATATATATATATATATATATATATATCTTTATTTAAATTTTGTTTAAAATATGTTAGTTTAACTACACTAGTAATTTCATTAAGAAAAATTTTATTCAATGTTCCTACGCATGAACATGTACCGTTCTATGGCGTTTTACCCCACTGTGCTTATTGAAGATACAGCGTTTCTCGGAGACCCGGATTAAGCACGCATTTCATTGCATGATCTGCTTTGTTTATATCGTTCTTCGCTTTTAACCGTGTAGGTACCTCAAACAGTGACTCTGAGAGGGGGGGGGGGCTAACTCGGTTAGTGAAGCGGCGTAGCAGACGGTTAAGTCAGTAGCCCATCTGATCCCAAAGCTACCCTCGTTTGTCGGCAAGCTTGCCTTTATTCATCAATATTTAGAATTTCGCTTAGTGTATGTTTGCTGGTTGCGTCGTAGGCATGCAAATGTTCTGGGATCTGGCAGAGAACGCAAGTGATGCAATTTAATTTCGAAGATTCGAGGCTTGTATCCCTATACGCAAGGTGTTGCTTACTAGAAAAGCTTTTTTCGTTGCTAATAATGCTTGTGGCATTGCCTATGGATCCATAGCGGTACCAGTTTTAGATCGGTATTGGAATTAACCGCCAAAAGCGATGACTTCACATTTCGATGCATTCAGCGCTAAGTCCCTTCTTTTAGTTGTAGTACAGAAGTGTGCTCTACCGCAATCAGACAAAATAACCCTCCTGGCGTGACGTTATCTCATATTAAAAGCGTTACGAACGTACAATTTGACTAGCACAAACTACAGTACAGCTGCATCTCATGCTTCCATGAAAACACGAGTAATTCCGCGCTGCATTTTACGGCTACTCCGACATCATGCGCTGAGTGTTCTTTTCCTCTTCTAGCCATGAATATCTTTGCGGCCATTCTGTCTGCTACATCAAGCTATTTTCTTATTGAGGGCTGAGAGGACAGAAACGTAAACTATTGGTAGTTAGGATAGTACCGGGGCTCCGCATAAAATTTTTCCCATTAAGATGCTTAGTTTTTTGTCTGAAGACGTTCTTTGATGACGGAATGATTTGGTCATGCATGTCACAGAAGCGACTTGGCCGCAAACCAGCTCCAGCTGCGAAGACCAATGGGCATACGGGCTTCCAAGCCAAGTAAATTTAGGGCACAATCGTTGATCCCAACTGTAGACTGCTGAAAGAGTTCCAGGCGATCTCGGTAGATAAACGAGGCTGGGGGCTTTTTGCTCGTTAGCTGACGTTCGGTGCGGATTTACAGGGTGCCAAGGCGTCTGATGACAACAGCACCCGTGCAGCAGAACGTCACATTTGGGTTGTTTCCTATCAGCCAGGTTCACACTTTGGTAATCTTCCTTTGATGTGCTAAAGACTCTCTTTTTGCATCATTTCGGCATATTTCGGTGTTACGTTTTACCTAAGTTTGGGTTAACGTTTTGTCCTGTTTGAATTAGTATCGGGACGTCGCCATTGCAACACTGTATCGAGAACACATGTAGGTATTTTGTGGTTTTATTCTATAAGCTGCCACGTAGACTCCTTAAGCAGCGCAGTTGCCGTCGTTGAAAGCTTGCCCGCCGCCATAGTTGGTGCGACAGGTCTCTTTCTGCCCTCCCACATATGGTGCCCAGGGAGGCTGCATTTCCAACATGTTAGGTTTCGTCCTTCTCGTAATTGGTGGCCGTATGGAGTACTCGGGAAGAATGATTCTAACCTAAAATCTGATCAGCAATGCGGAGTAGCTAGCGGTGCACGGACCCATTTGATTTCGAAGGCGCATCAATGATGACTTATTATTATTATTATTATTATTATTATTATTATTATTATTATTATTATTATTATTATTATTATTATTCATAATCATCATCATCAAATTGTCACTCAGGTTACCCACTTAACTCTTTTCTTGGCCTACGAAATAGATGTAGACGGCATTAGACTGAAAGCGGTTTTATCTGACGCCGCCGGAGCGTGGCTCGACGTGTTTCTGTCCGAGCTAGTCGGCAGTAAACTGGCCGAGGACCAGTTCCGTGCTGCCAATGGGCTCAGACTTGGCATTACCATGTTTGAGAGGGAGGAATGTCCGTGTGGTGGAACGGTGGATAAACGCGGCTTTTTTTTTTTTTTGAGGTTGGGGGAAAATGCTTTATGCACACCCAGCGCAGTTATCACTGTCCGGGCGTGTAGAAGCGCGTAGGTAGTGTGGGACTCCCCGATGGCATGGGGTTACCCACTAAAAAACCCAAGTCCTCACATTTACCTACCAGGGTACTGTTTGCCAGTTCTTCAAGGCCCTGGGGGGGGAGTCGTCTGCTCTACATCTACGACATGGCCTCCGAGGTGAAGCGCGAGTGAAGCGCGTCTTTCCTTCTCTAGGCAGGTTTTTTCTCTGATGATCCGGACGAGGTATGACGCTCCTTCTCTCCATGATTGGCCTGACGTCAACATCGATGTTATGATCGTTTTAGTGTCAGCTCCAGCTAGTACATATTTGGAGGTCTGCCTGAGGTTCGAGAGCCTTGGGCATCCTGCGACCGTGTGGTCCACGTCGCCAGGTTCCCCAGTTGTGCACAAAACACAGATGTCTGAGTGAGACTTGCCTATGGATAAACGCGGCCTGCACCGGCTTAGTTGTGCTAAGCTGGCCGGGCCTACGCAGGGCCGCCACGATGCCATCAATGAAGCACTTTAAGACAAGCCGGCTACCGCGTCACGCTGGAGTCTGGTCGACTGCAGAGGGACCATAATCGGCCGCTGGCATCGGACATCACCGTCTCCGACACGTACGCCCTCGGCTATCTTGCACTAGCCAACACGGGCGTCGGCCACACTGACCACCAACGGGAGATGCACAAACGGCGCCTATACGCGCATATTCCTGAGGACCACATTGTAATGGCGTTCGGCCTAAAGTCATCTGGCGTTTGTTTTGAGCAAAAATGCACTCAAACTGAAAAGAGTTTGAGAAGAAGCTTTTCGAAGCCTCGAAGATCGACCGCGTTCCTCCGACAACAGAGAGTGTCATTCATCAGAACTACAGAGAGGCAACGCTAAGATTATGTTGAGTGGTCACCGACACTCAAGCAATACGAATATTATAAGCAATATTGTAGAATTTTATAAGTAATATTGTCGAATTTTATAAGTAATATTGTAGAATTTTATTGTAAGCAAAATTGTAGTAATTGTGATACATGTACATATTGGTCAAATAAGCCCTCGTTTAAAAAAAAATCTTATTATTATTATTATTATTAATCACTTCTGCACTTTTATGTTCACACAGATGGCGACAAGGTGATCGTTGCAGGCTTTGGTGCCCTGTTTGAAGTCAGCTTCGGCACTGCCGGTGACATGCCTGTTGAGTTGATGTATGCCAACGAAACCGTGAAATCATATCATCACTGCCTAGCTGCTTTTCCGGATATAAACGGCTACTCGACATTCTGCATAGATGGATCAGGAAAAGGCGTATGTCGGGTACGTACGAATGATATACGAGTTTTTTTTTTTATAATTACGAATATTGCCGTGATTATACCAGAACGCATGTTTTTTTGCTTAAGCATGCTTCGGGGCCAATTACGCACAAATTTACTGGGTTACACGAGAAACAACTGTCCTAGCCGTTTACCCACTATGCGTCGTGTCGAGATTAAAACCACGACTCAAGGAGAGTTGCTGCACATGGCCACTGCACCACCCGCCTCCGTATGGTTTCAGCTAAACTCCGCAGACATAAGCGGCGACACGTACCTGCGGGCCAAAATGGGGTCACTCAGGTGAACTAATTTTGAATAGGAAAAAAACTTCTTCAGAGGACGGGGAGAGGACGGGGGGGGTGAATATCGAGAACATAAATGCTGGACTAGATGTTGTAAGCCAGGTGAGTCGCCATCATAGCTGCGACGATTGATCCACAGTTTTGGAAAGCCGTTAATCATCACCTGGTGGATTTGAGCTAATGAAGATATAAGAGGGACCCGAGGGCCAATCAGAGCCAACAGGACAACTCTTACGCCAGCCAGACCATGAGTTGCAAGTTGACGCCGGCGAGGCGATGACGACCCCTCCCTTCTTCTAGCCCAGAGAAGTGCGAACTAATTGCGAAACAACTGCAGCTAATACTGCCGATGAATACTGAAAACTGCCGTCGCTCGAGCTGAGGTGGCTGTGTGGCGGGAGTTCAGAGCGGCAGTTGAGGCTGACCCCGAGAGCCTAGTTATAGGTTAAACAGTTATAGGTAGTTTACGCGTCGAAACAGACAAACGGTGTTTGGCCAACGACCCTGCGGTCTCGTTCTGCTCCGCTTTGACCCGGGTTCCCAGAAACTCGACGTATCGCCACGCAGTTACGCACTGTACCGGGAGGCAAGATCTCACGAGGAGCAAGCTTTGGTAGACTCCGGGCTACCCACATCTGCGAGATGGAAATCTTAATCACGCAGACAGCGCGCCAAAAATGCTTGGCCCATTGCAAATCCTGATTTTGTTTACCCCGGAGCCGTAGTGGAATATGAAAATAAACTTTTTATTGCCTGATCATTCTTTGACTCTCAGAAAGCAAGTCCATTTTTAGCTGAGTTGGCATTGATGGCCCTGTGGTAAAGAGCTTAAACTTCTGCGAGTTCAACTATAGGCATTTTGTCTCGACATATAGAAGTGTTCAAAGCATTTCAATGAAGCGATCATTGCCGGCTCTCGCACCCCGATTGTTGAACAAGTAAAAATACCAGATACTGATTTAACACGCACTCTAAAGAGTCGATTAACTCTATAATCAACAAAAAATTAAAATAAACGGGTTCTGCTTGTTGTATTTTGCATTCGGATGAAACTTATTCGGCAAACAGCACTCAACAGAGTGTTTTGTTGGCCTGCTTTCTAAAATGATCAAGCACGGAACTTTAGTGTCAAGTTCATATTGCTTTAGTAATTTTTGCCAAGTTGACGAATCAAGCAGATTTTTCCCGCGATGCGGCGTAAGATAAAATAGCATGCGATTAGCGATACATTTAGTAGAAATTACTTTTTTTGACAAAAGCAAAGTGCTTTGCTCTAAAGATAATGATCATGAGTTGGAGGGTGGTTGACCACTAAATAATTTGCCAATAATCATTGCGAGAGCCAAGGGTTAGCTTTGCTACCGAGTATAATGACCCAATAGATTCTAAAACGGCAGGCTTTCTACGGCATTCCGAAAAAGGTATTTTTCTGGAAAATCCTGGAAGTAGTTTTTTTAAATTATATATTACACTACATTTGTTTATGTATAGCTTAGCTTTACTGTTCAAACAAGCCATGAAAAGTCGAATGGCCTGAAATTGCGATTTTAAAGCCATTGGATATCCCTGTTACGCGAGATTACCCGTCTGCGGCATTTCATTCTCAAAATCTCCTCTGTCTCGCTTACTGTATGGCTTGGCATACACCTAGCACCATCCTGTTCGAATCAGAGTTCACTCGCACCGGTTACGTCAAAATTTTGCCAAATGAAAGTGAGAGATTTGCTGCTATAACGGTCGCCATTTACTTTGTGCGTATGAGATAGCAAAATAGGTTCCAATTATTCCCTTAGATCAAGCATCGGACTCTTAAGTCTGCCACAAGTAACGGCTTTTTGTAAATAGACTGAGGTTTTTTTCGGTTGTCCGTCGATACGCTTGTTTTAGTTATTCTCGCTTCTATAAAAAAAAAAAAAAAAATCAGCACCACGCTGCATCCTCCCCGAAGCCGGTCGGAGCCAAACGGTCTTAAGCATCTTTGGCTTTTTCTTTAGATTTCTTGCGTTGGCTGAATCTTACATGAAAGCCTGATCCAACTGCAAACTGCGCTACGTTTGAGCAGCATAAAAGCCACAGAACTTACGTGCCAAGGATCACCCCGAGGTACTATCTCTCTTTCCATTTTTTTAGCAGAAGGCCCACAATCAATAGCTAAACTCCCTTTGTTTTCTCCCAGCCGCTAAGATACAATGTATTGGTTTTATTCGCTGCGAGCGTTAGATGATTGCGGTTTATCCAGTGCGTCCCCGTCGATAAAGCTTCTTTGTTCATGCCCTGCAGCTTGGTCCCTTCTAGGTAGTTCTTTTTACTTAAGACCCTGTTATAGGCCAAGTTACAGAAGACGGGTCCCAGAATTGAACCTTGTGGCACCCCGGTAGTCACCCCGAACTCTTGCCCCTCTGCATAATTTGGCAGGGTGCGCATTCGTCTCTGTATCGTGAGTATCAGATTCATGTTAGTAGTCTTTACGGGCTCTGGACCTGCTCGTTCTAAGGCCCTATCAAGGGCGCCGATGGCAACCCTGGTCTAATCTAATGAGCAGAACGGTCTCTAGAATCGTTTTCAAGCTGTCGAGAACGCACATGGGCCAGAAAGTCGAGAATCTGTTTTTTTTTCGGGTTCGGGAATAAGGAAAGAAATAACGCCTGCCTTTTGCCATAGTATCGTAAGAAGAAGAGTCCGCATTCTTGCATACCGCAGCGAGCTGATGCTTGTCTATTTGGCTCAGAACAGGTGTATCTATGATCACGCATGGCATCCTCCTCCTCCACAACACGCTATGCCCCTATCATAGGAAACAACATTTCGCTGACCGGAGCCAGATGTATAAAAGCTGTTTGAATTCTTGCCCTTGACCTGACCCGCTGCCCCTAACCGCAAAGTCCTGTTCGAAGCCAGTCCACCAAATCGCGGTGTCTGCCTCCGCATCGCATACCCAGTTGCTCTTGCGCCTAGTGATTGCTACGTTCGGTTTGGACAACTGGCAGACGCCGATGTTCACCGTCGACCATCACCTCGAGCATGGAAACACTCACAACGGTTTAGTTGTCCCTAAAAGATACTTAATATCTTAGACGGATATAGGATCTTCCTCTGCGACTGTACAGTCGCCTAAGGAATCATGAGCGACCGTCGTGCCCTTCGCCTTGTGCGTTCAGCCAATCTTCCATCTCTTTGTTGTTTCCCGTTTCCCGCTTCTCCCCCTGGCGCTTCTCGCAATGCCGTTTGAGGGCCTCTGTTTCCCTGGGCAGTTTTCCAAGATACTCCCTAACTACTGTACCTTCCCTCTGTACAAGTGGCAGGCCATGCTATCTGTGGGTGCTTATCTGCTCTCGTTTTTTTGCAATATTTAAGCTTAAAGCTGTTAAAAGCAGGCCTTCGTCGCAGTTCAGCCCCCTTACAGTTTAGGGCTTTGTGACCCGGTTTCGGGCATTTAAAGTAGTTAGGGAAGCTCAGCCACTGTCAGGCTTGCACCGCGTTGGCCCCACTTTGAGGGTTTTATGGAGAAGATGATCCTTTGATAGAGCAGAAGATCCTTTGATAGAACAGAAGATCCATAAACCACTAGGGATCACCATAGCACCGCTCTACAAAACCTGGATTTAGTTGCTCTAATCGTGGCTTACTCCGACAAATGGAAGGCATCCCTAACTCCCCCTTAAGCAACCCCCTTAACTTCTTTCTCTCCCAAAAAGGGTCGATTTCCTACAGGTCGGCCGTGCGGGTCGCCATTGAATCATGGCGGTCGGCCTGCACCTTTCCCTTTCATCCTATATAAATGCTACCAGCGCCTTTCCCGCGCTCTCCCGGTACTCATTCAGCCAAAGGATGAGGTTCTTCACCTTGTTCTGGGTAGCCCCTCGCACGCTTACCCTGACTTCGTTCAGTCTGATATGCGCCTTAAGCGCCCGAAGGGTGTTTGCCAAGGGTTTACCGTCCTCTACCTTCGCCTTTCTGCTTACCGACAGACGTTGCCAGAGAGCCTCGTGCACATCCCTAGGTTTTCACTACCATCGCCGACCTTCCTGCGGCAGATTTTTCGAGCTTTAAAAGGGGTCTTGTTCTCCTCTTACGTGCACCAATGATGTCTGCTTCCAATTTTTAAGCTCAATGATCTTCCCAATAATGGCTTGTAGCACCTTAGGGTTTTAGCTCCAGTATGCTTCTGGGGATCCACCGCACCCACGACCAAATGGCGTGAGCTGCCGCCATCTCGCCTAGACTGCCAATCGGTCTTATGGCTTTACTGTTTTTAAGAACTACGGCTTTTCCCGTTCCCAATTCGTTTGCGATTGAAACCCGCCGTTCAATCCAAACCCGTTCCCCTATGGGGAAATTGCTCCGCGAAAGGAATTTCCATGACCCGGACACCTCTCGGGAAGACTAGGCAAACTTAACATGCGTGATCACCTTAAGACCTCTGCCTGTCCCTTGAATGTCACTACTTCTTCGATGGCCTTCTTAGTTCGTGCTTTCACTATGTCCCCTTCTGTGGTTTGACATCGAGAACATAGCAGTTCTCTTTTGATCCTAGATTTCCATGTCCCGTTCCTACCTTCGCTTCTGGACTGCTTCATTTCTCATCCTGTAGTTTTATCTCCATTGTATTTAAACGCCGGATTTTACCTTAAGGTCTTCGATGGTGCCTTCGACCTTAAACACCCTTCGTAACCTTTCTGCGATGTTCTATAGACGCTACAAGGCTATTTAGTAGCTTAGGGCAATGTTTGGTCCGCGTGTCTCGTAAAATTTCACCAAGCTATCTATTCGCTGCTTTGACTACTTGAGTTTTTTCCGTATCCTCTTTTAGGATAAGAAAATTTCTAAATGGGGAACTCGCAATCAGATTTGTCGAAGATCTCAGGATAAAAAACTTGATACAACATTTTTTTGTTATTTCGCTCTTACTCTAACAGGAGACTTTTCGCTCCGTTGTCCCATTGAAAAAAGCTTTTTCGCCGAGTTGTACCAGACCTTAAAGTTTGCTCGACGAATTCTAGGAGACCCTGTATATATATATATATATATATATATATATATATATATATAAATCGCAAAAATAATAATAAGGGCTAGTTTCTGCGTCAGCAACTCTCGCTTGCAGCGTTCGGGTCTCACAAATAATAATAATAATAATAAAAAATAATTTACTCTATTTGTATTAGGGTGACTCAGGAGGCTCCGTAATGCAGAAAATAGATGGACGTTATACCTCGATTGGAATCGTTTCAATGGGAATCCTGTGCGCGACATCATCCGCGGTGATGACCAGGGTTAAAGCCTACGATCTCTGGCTGCACAGATCGATCGAGGAATCGCCAAAACACTTCCACAGGGTGCGACCTTTCTGACGCGTGTTACTTTTGGTGGAATTCGTTGCGCATAGGCAATTAGACAGAAATGCACGGCCAATGCAATTAACTACTGCCTAAACGGTCCTTCTTGCCGCGGTTTTGTTTTTCTGGCGTCGGCAGCCCTTAGTCAAAAAGGTAGTTGTCGAACAGTGTCTGTAAACCTAATTTGTTGTATTTTGTTGAGCTCCAGCATTACCGTCTTTCTGTTAACTGTTGGTATGCTGTTATATTTGCATACAATAAAATGTATGGTCACAACTAAGTGTTTTCATTGCAGGCTAAATCACTTATCAAGTGCTCTCGAGTAAAACAGACATCGCAATCTGTTGTGTAAATGCCAACAATTGTAATGTCACGTACGATACATATAAATATATATATATATTTATATACATATATTGTACGTGACAAACTATTAGGTCTCTACCGTTTAGCTTTAAAATGGAATGCAGGAAATTTTAATCTGCACGCGAATGTAATTTTGACTTAAACAACGTGCAATTTCTTGCCTAAATAAAGTGGTAGTCACATGTAAGCATAGAAGAATTCTCTTTGTACGTGCATACTATCATAACAAGCTTACAGATGCTAGCTTATTTTACTGATAACATCAACTTCACAGTTTACGTTCTGCTTAAAAAGCCTGCTACCCAGACTCTCGCCGATAACTTTTATTTAAACTTTTGACTTAAATCCGCAAGCGTCTCCAGTATACGTAGGCGGCCGTTACAAAAACGAGAGTCGACTTTCGACAAGTTAAAGCAATCGCAGGTTCGAATAGCCAATTTGACGAGCACAGTATCAATCACAGTACAAAGCGCATGCTACTGAAAACGCTGCCCCGAAAATGCACACATGACTCCTACATATTGGTGGAACTATAACACAGCAGATGCCCAAAATAAATGTCATAACTTAGACGAATCTGTACTCCCCGGCGTGCCTATTCTGCACGTTCTACAATATAAATACAATGGAGCGATATAAACGTCGGACAGCGCGAGAAGCTCGTCGGCGCGTAGACTCGCTGAATAAAAGGTTCCAATCTCTAACGACAAGAGCCGGCACAAGTACGATTCAGCGACATCGTCATTTGGCCATGCAACGATTACGTGATCGAATAAGCACGAAATGCAGCACCAATTGCAGCCTCACGCCATATGCGGCTATGCTGGGTTACGAGGAAGGAAAAACTGAAAGATGAAAAGATAGCCGGATATGTAGAGCTTGAGTTTTGTTCAGTCAGCTGCCTATTGACCGTTTGTGAGAATTTATTCTGCTTCTTAATTGTGTTTCAGCTAAGAATCTATTGTTGTTGCTGTTGTTGTTGGGGTGGTGGTGTTATATTATGTGTTCTATATGGTGTATTGCTGTTATAGGAAATAGTTGCTTACTCAATATACTACTTGCCATAGCTCCCTGTCCCGCCTCAGATAGATACTTGCGCTAACAGTGTTAATCAGAACCCTATTTAGCCATAATGCTGCCCTTGCACACGCTTTATATATATATATATATATATATATATATATATATATTAGATAAAAAAAAATCGGCCATGACACAAAAACCGTACACGGCCATTAGCCTTACGGAAAATCTAAAGAAAAGATTCCTCCGTGAGCCCTCCCTCCTTCCTCGCTCTGGGACATTCTCCTCCTTTTTACGCAGATACCTATCGGTTTGTGTTTGACTCCCTTATTTTTCTGCAAAACGTTGTCGTCCCCTGTAAATTTGATGTGCTTTCTGTATATATTTGTTGCAAATAAGTAACTGACGACCCGGAGTAGCATTCAGATGTGACTCTCCCTGGTGACTACGCAACAGCTGATCTCATTCAATTAGTCCAGCAAGGCCACTGCTCTTTTCGAGTCAATTCTGTTATATGATCATCGCAGCCTTTCTCGATTTAACGCTTCTATCCTTAACAAGAGGCGCTCCATCATCGTCTCTGTTGACTCCCCCCAGCCGGTTGCACATAGGTGCCCATTAGTTTTCATTTAGATGATTTAGATGATGACCAGATGACCAGAATTTAGACGTAGATGACCAGATCTTCGTCATGACATGTATGAAGATGTATACATAAGGTATATGACAACATCTACTCCTGCTGCCCCTCGCAGTTGCACATCACTCTCTGGCTACCTGCATTCACTACGTCTCCAAACTTAATATTATCTAGTTGGATTTGCTGGTTCTCGCCCGAAAGCGGCGTGTTCGCCGTCGTATTTAAATAACAGGTTTACTTGGGTATGCAATGAATATACTGCTGCACGAGCTGCGCTTCTGTCTTCTAGTGTAGGTCTGATCCTATCGGCGTCATTGGCCCTTGGTTGCAGCATAACCAAGGTGCCCAACGGGGCACCCATCAGTCCTCCCAGAATTCTTGGGATAGTTCCTGAATGGCCCTAGCCACCGCCACGCGCGATGATATCCTTAAACATCGGTGTATGAGGCTGTATGTTGTCATTGTTATCGTAAGCGAATAGGTGGGTATAGAGAGACATAGCTTAGCGACGTCTGCTGGTACCGGCGTACGTAGAATCAACAAGCGTTAGCGGCGAGGGGAGACGCTGCGGCAACAGCATCGACGTGCCATCGTTGCTGTGACCTAAGTTTGTTGCCGGTAGCAGAACTGACGACACTACAGTTAGAAAGAAGAGACGGTGTTGAGACGCGGTCGAGGAAGGATCGCAGTGTAGTGAATCAGGCCGGAGAGACGGCGCTGTACCGACGTAGTAGAGAAGTTGGACGAAATAAAAACTACAGCCGTGGTGGTCAATATTCGTGTTTTCTTCCATACAACCCAATAAGGCCCTTACAGATATAATCGTCGCAAAAACTTGTTGCACTATATCCTCCACCCCAAGCAGCGGCACCTACTGATCACTTAAATTATTTCCGGTGCTCGCAGGTGGGGTCTTGTTACTGACGGATCTTTTTGTGGTTAAGTTTGTTGAGATTTGAGTATCGTTCGGAGGCTTGTTTGCGGTCCACAGGTGTGCTTAGTGGCACCAACGGTGCATCTTTTCCTTAGCGCTTTTCAATGATGCGCTTTGGGCTATGCGGACAAGAGCTCTAAGTGGCTTCATAATCCCCAAAACACAAACTGCTTGATCGACAAAACTTGGGCTTGCAATTATCCTTTAGGTGCTCCCTTGAGCCTTACATTCTGTATCTCGGTTTAAAACGAATGTGGTTGGCTGCAAATTAATCCAGGCTGAGACACTTAAAACGTTGCATAGGTTGCCGGCCTAAGACTACGCCGTACCGCTTCAACCCTAACCGAGCCCCTGCTGGGAAGCTTCCACCGGTGAATGTTAGAAAAACTTGTCCCGATGTCGATATAAAATTTGTTTTCGCATCTTTAGTTTTCACGGAAACTTTTTGGCAAACCCCCAAAAGGTTGCAGAGCAGCCCAGATTTAGCTTAACAGTAACATGGCTTTATCTTCCTTAGCCTCAGCCACAGACGGGAGTTCTCTGCGTTTTGTGAAACGGGATCTCTTTATATTGGCTCTAAGTTTTCTTGCGTGTAAAGAACAAAAAGGCCGCCAAGCAGCTAGTAAGTTACGGCGAGATTACGTAAAGTCCTTTATGGACATGAAGCCGTTGGCTTTACTGGTTAGATGGTTAGTTAGGAAATTGTGTAGAAAAGATAATCAAAGGCACCGGTATACCGGTATATTCTCATGAATAATAGGAAGGGAGACTAGTGTTTCTTGGAGGAGAGGAAGCAATACCGGAGGTGCAGCACGGATTTAGAAAGATCAACTTACTTAGCAATTAGGGAGCTGCTTGAAGCAATCGGGTATACGCTGTCCAGGCCGATAGGTTGTTTATATGCTTTGTTTCTAAATTTAAAAGCAGAGTTTGACGTAGCACCAAGAGATAAGGTAGTTAAAAAGCAAAACGGGAGTGCCGGGGTTGCTTATCAACACCACAAAACAAAACACGGTGATATATGATAACGGGGTCGGCATTGCGAGGTAGGTGATTCAAATCACAGGTGGGCTGCCAGGGTAAATAAAAATGAGCTGGTCCCGAGAGTGGGTCAGAATCTTACTCTATCCAGAAAATGTGCTCATCTTTGGTTACAGCCTTTTCAGAAAGAAACAAGCCATGGTTCGACTAGTTACATTCATCAATAAAAAGAGGTTGAAAGTTAACTGACGAATAACGATAGCCATCACATTTCGAAGGAGCGGCCCAAATCAGAAAAGGCGACGTGTTTCAAATCAGGAGCACGGAAGTTAATAAAAAATAAAAAATAAAACAAAATTACGTACCTAGGGATCACCTTATCAAACACACCTTTCGAACACACATCCAGTAGAGGGCCAGGAAGACCACTATATTATGCAGACAACAGTATTTTTATTCAATGATATATTGACCGTTTTGTTCGATAACCTTCGCCCATCGCCTCGGTAGATCCATGATTCCTTTCTCCCAGAACGTCTTGTCCTTCTCGTCGAAATACTGAGTGAGGTGATTTTTTATAGCCTCCAAAGTGATAATCAGATGGTGCGAGGTCCGGACTATAAGCTGGGTGCGGCAGCACATCCCAGTCATACTCCGCCAATTTTTGCCGGGTGGCCAAACTTTTGTGTGGTGTCGCCTTATCATGTTGAAAAGTGACGCCCCACCTGTTTGACAATTCCGGGCGCTTCGTTGCTACTGCAGCCTTCAAATCTTCGAGTTGTCTGCAGTAGACGACGGAGTTGATCGTCTGACCCATTGGAAGCAGCTCAAAATACACGACGCCCTTACAGTCCCACCAGCAGCACAGCATAACCTTCTTCTGATGAATTTCGGGTTTAGGGATAGCTGCGGCCTGAGAACCTCTGGGGACCCAACTTCTTTTCTGTGTTACGTTTCTGTGGAGTATCCATTTTTCATCGCCGGTTATCAATCTCCTCAGAAATGGCTCATTCGAATTCTTCCGGAGGAGTGCGTGACAGGTATCGACTCGCCCTTCAAGCTGCCTACCATTGAGGTCGTGTGGTAGCCAGATATTCCGCTTGCACGAGAAACCTGCATCATGGAGGCGATTCCAAACGGTTCCGTGGGAGACTCCCGTTGCATCTTCAATTTATTTTATGGTCAAACCTGGGGTCGTAGTAGAGTAACCAGGCTTATGACTTCGTCGGTCTCCACAACATTGGGTCGTCCTGACCTCGGTTCATCTTCGAGATTGAAGTTTCCAGCTTTGAAACGGGCGAATCGCTTTTCGACTGTGGATTTGTGTACTGCGTTTTCGCCGTAGACTGCACATATCCTCCGGGTTGTTTGCGCTGCACTTATGCCTTCACGGTAGGAGAACAACATAATGTGTCGAAAATGCGTATTTTTGTCCTCCATTGCAAACAGCTGCCAATTCCGCAAACGAAACGGTAAAGTTGGAATCGGTATACCGTCGCGCCGCCACGGGTCTGCTCCTGAATGTAAACACCCAGCCGCACTCTCAGGCGGCTCTGCTGCAGAGCGCGGGAATTTAAAAAATGTGGTTCCAGAAAGCCGACGAACTTTTTGACTTACCTAAGATATATATTGGCCGTCTTCTTGGGCGATTTTCTGGCCACATATCAGGCGAACATATTATTGATTTCAAGTCTATATATATATATATATATATATATATATCGTCTTGGACCATTTAATGTAGCTTCAACGACCGTTGAACTGAACACCAGCCAATCGTTGTCGTGGTTCTCGATGACGTTTTGGGCCCCCGCCACTCATGGATGATAATGGTGACATCATGGTATTGCTGGTTCTGCTCTTGCTGCTGCTGCTGCTGTTGTCGTTCATGATGATCATTTTACACGCTCCAGGCGCACTACCTCCGAACAGAAGTTCGGATGGTTTGGACTGAGTTTCGTCAAATAACTCGTAGGTGGCGCCAGTGGTGCACTCGATTCCGCTCTGAGCAGAAGCTGCGGCAGGAGCAAGGAAACCCACAACAACAACAACAACAACAACAACAGCGGTGACGGCGACACAACGGCAACCGACGAAGACGAGAAAAATGACCCACCAGAAGAAGGACAGTCGGTTCTTCGTTCTATCAAGATAGGGTGACGCCGCGTTGGCTTCTTATATATATATATGAAGCCGTCGCTCGCAGTGGTGAGGACACCCCTCACCGACCACGCACACACCCATTCCCGCATATATATCTATATATACATATATATATACATGCCTCCTCTGCCAGAATGTGTCTGAAGTTGAAAAACTACAGCAGCAGCAGCACTATAAACAACAACAACAGCATCAACAACAACAACAACGAGATGCCGTGTTTGCTACCGCCGTCCGATTGGGCGGCAAGCGTCGTTATCACCGCAGCAACCAGCTACGGCATGTTGCTTCGATTGAAGTTAGTCAAGCAGAAACGAAACAAAGTCAAAAAGCGCTTCAAGTTCCGACACCCAGCAACACAGCAGCAGCAACAACAATAACAACAACAACAACCGAAGC
This sequence comes from Dermanyssus gallinae, assembly GCA_003439945.1. NCBI lineage: Eukaryota > Metazoa > Arthropoda > Arachnida > Mesostigmata > Dermanyssidae > Dermanyssus > Dermanyssus gallinae. Next base: position 199,870 of record QVRM01001266.1, on the reverse strand, counting down.
AGCAACAACAACAACAACTGAATCAGAGCAGCAGCAATAACAACTGAATCAGCAGCAACAACGACAACAACAACAACAACCACATAAACAACAGCAGATGCAACAACAACGACATCTACAGAAGCAACAGCAAAAACAACAACAACAACAACAACAACAACATCTACATAGGCAACAACAACAACAACAACATCTACATAGGCAACAACAACAACAACATAAGAAGCAGCAGCCTCAACAAGAAAAACAACAACCCTGATAGCGACGTGGTGGCGGTAACGGCGGCGTCATCAGCAGCAGCAACAACATCGGCAGGCGACCGCAGACTACGCAAAATGGGGAGGTCCATGTTGAGTTGCGTCTTATATGAACGAGCCTTCATCATTATTATCATCATCATCATCATAATCATTATCATCATCATCATGATTATTATTATCATCACCACCACCACCATCATCATCAGCCAGCATCTTCTGTAATACTTCCGTCACATGGAGGGCCTCTCCAACAACGAACCCGCCAACAATAGCAGCAACAACAACAGCAGCAGCAGCAGTGTCAGAAGAGACGAAGGCCATACAGAAAGAAAAAAAAGACGCATTTTCGGCGTTATGTCCGCAACCGCAGCTTCGCCGCCGCATGCCGGCCTGTCTGTCTGCCTGCCCGGCTGTGTGGAGCTATTATACTCGTAGATGCTCTCAGTTCCAGCTGAACTGCTAGGAGGAGTTGCCAGCAGCGCGCGAAACCAAGTCGATAGGCGGCGCTGAGCACGACAAATACACTGTCTGTAGCAAATGTATATATATATATATATATATATATATATATATATATATATATATGTATATAAATATATATATATATATATATATATATATATAATATATAAATAAATATATACACATAAAGTATATATTAAAAAAAATATATATATATAATGTCTATTAGGGCAGTAGCGGCAGCAACAAGAACAAAAACAGCATCAATAATTACTGATTACGGCCAAAATACGATTGAACGCAACGTTGTCACATAGCAAATAAGATAGAGAGAGAGAGAAGACGACTAAAACACGACACGCTGCGACCTTCTTTGACGTACATGACGGCTATGCGACGCTCTAATTGACCCTTCTCGCTTGGCTGCCTGCCTGGGCCTACACTCTCTTTCTCCTCTCACATTGTTGCCCCCCCCCCCCACCCCCCGCAACTCGCTCTTTCACTATCTGCCTATGTATCATATATATATATATATACGATCATTTATTATAATCGTTAGTAGGTGTACATAAACAAGTAGCATGAGTATACGCAGAGTAATTTATTTCGCATCATACAATCTGTGATATATATATATAGAAAATATTGTGATGATTTATTAATCATTTACAATACGTTTGCACACTCGGCAGTGCTCGCCTTAATAAAAATGGTAATAAAAAGGTGTCACGTGAAGTTAAGAATCAGTTGTCCGTGTCCTTGCTTGATGGTAGCCCCCGCTCTTATGGATCCGGTGCGAGCGATATATCCTCAAGGTTCCTTGCAAAGTTAAAACGGTGAGATCCATAAGATTCCTCTTCGTGACGCCGAGCCCCAAGAGCGTCCTCGCAGATTCGGAGTCCCATACACCACTCATAGAGATAGTGATGGATCCGAATCTGCGAGGTTTTTGCGGGTAGGGGAGCGCCGCTCTTAGGAACTCGACGTCATATTTGGCGATCTTGTCTTGCCGTGCTTTTGCCAGGTCCCGGTTCGGGCCGCAAACCTCGGCATCTAAAACCCAGACCTCGGTAGGTGTTGTTATTACGAGGTCGGGCTTTAGACCCGGTGCGCCCGGTCGACGGAATACTCGCTCACGAACCACCTCATGACCCCTTTCGCGGAGAAGACGCGCCACGCGATCACAGACGTCGTCATGTCTCTTTATGGTTTGTTTGTGTGTTATATCGCACATCTGAGCGACATGAGCCAACGTCTCAGGCGCATGACACCCGTGCCTACAACGTTTGTTGTAGCCCGGGCGTCCCCTGGCCAATCTGGCACGCGTTGGTAGTGCGTTGATCCTGAGCTTTAGTAGGTTTAAATATATATATATATATATATATATATATATATATATATATATATATATATACATATACATATACATATATATATACATATATTAATCAAAGTTGTGTTGTGCGTTTACTCATTCTATGCCTCCATGCACTTATCCTAAACACATATATAGCGGGTCAGTCTGTAATTACCTAACCTGTTTTAAATATCTCTCTCGTATTTAGGCTTTCTACGTTTTCGATAGTGTCAGAAAAGCAACACCGCTGAACAGACGTGTGCAGATGTGTTAGGAGACATTACGTTGACAAGTCATATTGTTTTTCAATTTCGTATACTTTGTATCTGACCCACTTATTGGCCGATACCACATTGACTTACTATGTTCACTTGATGGCGGCTTCTTGCTAGTGGTTTTTCACGTTGTACTCGCAGGTATGTTCTCGTACATTATCATACCTACTAAAGTTATGCGTGATGGCCACTAAGTCGTCGGAATTGCATACGCATTATACGTATGCGCATGTACAATCTGTCGTTCGTGAAGAAAAGCTGTCCTAGTTCTTGCGCTAAATGCAACAATGTTTTGCATTATTCATCGCTGTCGGGACGCAGCGATGCCCCGATAATGAGTGGGCTGGTGACCACCGTGAACGGTTGAAGAGACAACGCTCCTTGGTAGCCAAAGCCCTATAATTAAAACGCCTTTTAAAGAGGTTGGTTTCAATTCTAGACTATCCTCCGTCCCCTACGGGCTTGGAACTTAACCTGAGGTATATCTTCAATGCATCGAAGGCCGGACATGTCAAGATATGTAGGGTTTCCCCAATGATCCTTGTGGCAGCATGGCCGCTGACTCTCAGCGGTATGATTTACCATCTATTCTCAATAAACTAGTCTCCTAGACCACGCCGTCACAGCCAAAGCTCTGGCTAGATCAAACACGTGCAAGATCGGCATAAGGTGACAACATTGTGACCGCATGTAGAAGCAGTAGAAATAGATGTACATATGTACAGGAAGTGCATGTGTTCATGCAGGTCGCGGTGGCCGTCGTTGGAGTATTAGCCAATTAATCGTTTTGCTAGCTAGGGTGAAGATGGCAGCATTCCCATTATTACATTTGAACTGGTTACATTTATGGCGAGGTGTATTATTAGAGGAGGCAGTAAATAGGAAGAGAAAAAACAGAAATAGAGAACACTGGTTCGAGCCACCAAACGTAACCCTATACCACTATGTATCACCGTTGTTATTGTTGTGGCTGTTATGGTTATTGCTGTAGTTGTTACTTCGCTGGTAGGACGTCAGGCAGGATGAAGAAAAGGAAGAGGAAGAAGATGAAGAAGAAGAAGGAAAGGAAACGATATCCGGTCATAATGATCACGTTTCGAATGACCGCGGGATCCGTTTCAAACAAGTGTCGCTCGGTTAACTGATGTCGCCCGGATGTAGCCTTTTGTTATCGTTGCCATAATGATAGCTCATCATAGGTTTGCGTTATTGCTGTTCATAGCACGCACACACAAGGAATATCGTTGTTCCGACGCTGTTGCGCTTGTTGTTGTTGTTTTTGTAGTTAATGCTGGCGCTGCTCAACACATGGCGCTCATGAGGGAAAATAGTGCCACCAATCCGCCGTGGCAAAATATCGTAAACTAGAGCAAATTTTTTTATCATTCAACCAATCGCCTTCGAGACATTAGACTCAATGAGAAAATCACAATGAGCTTTCTGGCGGAGCTGGAATCGCCAGAGTCGCTGCGTCAACCGGCGATAGAAGAGCATAGCAGTTTTTGCTATAAAAAATATCGGTTACAATTCGATGCGGGAACGCTGCGTCGATAATTGGTTCATTGCCCACCAAGGCAAGGGACTCTCCTTTCTGCCGTAGCTGAATCGAGCCGGCCTCAACAATCTACGTGCAATTAAAAGAATTTAAATAAGTTTGATTATTGTTTTGTTATCCGCCATCCATCGGTGCGTCGAAATGCCTTGTCGACCGCCAGAAATTAGGAAAAATTTGAATGGAAGTAAGCATAAAAATTAAAAAAAAATGCAAATGGTATTAAACGTATTAATCATGCTCGTGCCCGTCACTGTATCGCCTTGTTGGCTGTTGTAGTTGTCGTTCGCTGCGATATCTACCTTTTGACAGGCATCGAAATTGAAGGGAGTTCTGCGAGCCCTTGAAGCCGCTTTGTTGCGGGTTTTTGCATACGCTGGCTTGCTCTGCTGGCTCAGACCCACAAAATAGCCAGCAGCAACAACAATACAAACAACAACAGAAGTGGCCGCAACAACAACAGTGGCAGCGACGACCATAACAACAACAACGACAGCAGCAACAACAACAACAACAACAACGATAACGCCTACAAACCGTGCTATTGTCGAGTTGGCAGCTGCGCCGTACCCTCTTCAAGTTTTTTCGTGGTCTAATCCGCAGCAGCACAACCAGCTCCAATGCCGCTGGTGAGGTGGCACTATCTAGCACTGTAGTGTTAAGTGCAACCATAACAACGGCATTGGTAGATAAACTTATAATCAAAATAAGATAAGTTAATAATAATCATAATACTAAAAGCAACAATAACAACATAATAATCATAATAATAAAAGCAACAACAACAACAACAACAATCGTGCTGCGACTAGAGACACACACAGAACGGAATGATGGAGTTTTCCACGCTACCTCCTATATCCTAAGCGAGCAAGGAGACAAATGACCGGCCCGCTCAGCCCCCCCCCCCCCAATCTCCGTCTTCGCGCCCCCACCCGGTCCGGCCTCATGCTGGCTCGGAGGATTAAGGATGTGATGGTTGTCGTTCGCCGCGGCACTGTCGACGACTTCACCACACTACCTCAGCAATACTACGAGGCCAGCAATACCTACCATTACAAAGATTTCGATTAGTGCATGAGACTTCTGCTCATGATACTAACTGCCAAGACTTCAGCCGTTACCGTTATCAGTACGGCTCGTCGACGTGAACTCGATTCGCCGTTGATACGGCTGCGGCCAAAACTATGCAGCTAAAGCTAAACTCTGACAACAATAAGAACAATAACAACAACAGCAACAACAACAACATCAACAATAATCAACAACAATAACAACAATCAAGCACAAAAGGTGTGTACGCCGCTACCAATACTACTAAGACGAGCGAGCGAGCAGCGGTGGAATATAGGTTTTATATGTCTGGTTGCTGTGGATCCGACCTTCACCGTATCATCGATGAACCCGAACAAGGTCTTGCTCCCAAAATGGATGATGTGCTCGAGCAGCGATCGGCCCATTCATTCACCGCCTCCTCTTCGCACAGACCCGGAGACACATGCACATGTATATTATATATATATATATATATTATATATATATATATATATATACATTATATATATATATATATATATATGTATATTATATATATATATATATATATATATATATATATTTATTTTGTTGGTGTATGCATATATACCGACGGAGCGACCCAGCCTCATTCAGCTCTGTCTCGGCGGTTGTTGTTGGACCCCGCCGGCATCTTGTTGTTTGCTGCCTGTTCTCTATGTGATAATCGCGCGGCGTCTCGAGCCGCCTCCTGTCTGTCGCGGTGACGGCCATGTATGTGCGAAGTAACGCCTTCTAACCGGCTGCCACTGCTACTGACCGAGACATAATCACATGATCGCTTGTCGTGGTTCTTCGCCACTTCGAACCGCGAGGTGGCGAATGGTACTGCCCATATGTCGACGGCATCAGCGTCGGCTGCGGCCGCAGCTGCCGTGACCGTCTTCACAGCGTGACTTCACTGTATTGGCTCTTCGCTCTCGACTTCTCTCCAGAGAGAACTTCCTCGACTGCCAATCGCTCTTCGGACGGCTTCGTCGGATGTATGAATGTACCCGTGTGTGTGTGTGTATGTGGACCAACTGGCAACCGTAAACGGCAGCCCTTAACAACTCGATTTTGCCCCATTCTGTGTCCGTGATGGCGCATATATATATTTATATATAGAGAGAGGAGAAGTCAAGACAGAGAGAGAGAGAGAGAGAGAGAGCTTGTTGCACAGCTTGAAAAGAATATCACCAAATCAATAAAGGTGACGTTCTCGCTACTCTGATACGAATATGCTAATAATAGCTTGTATTTTTGACTCGACAAGTACAACCTATAGATAGGAAGAAACTATCTATTTAGATATTGTGCACAATAGACTAAATCATTTGCTTAATTTCACAAACAATTCGTAGTTTTTATGTTTGCGTGGCAGTCTAGAATAATTTCTTAATTTACAGAAGATATCAGCGCGTACTCTCATTTTGTATGATCTCCATCGTGATCCATAGTAGTTTGAGCAAGGTGTGCCGAGCGCGATTATTCGTCGAGTTGGTATGTGTGTGTGTGATGGCTTGTCTTCGCGTGAAAAGAGGTCTCCGTCCAGTTGATTTTACTAAGTTTGCGCAAACCTTTTCATGTATTTATTTTAGTATGTGTAGTGTTGTTGCTGTTTTGTCTTTTTGACTCGAATGACGGCAAACCTAGAGACAGTGTGATGACATGGTGATTCACGCCATGTTACTACTTGGCAGCTTTCTACGGTTCTCAATATAGTTAAAAGTTTTATTTATACATCATACACAACATTTTTTAATACATAATCAGGTCAGACCTGGTAAACCACAGCCTAAGGTGTTTTTTAGTTAGAATGGATTTGATTGTTTGTATTGCTCTTTCAGGTGTTTCTCTGGTAGAGCCTGTTTGAGTGTGAAGCTGTTTTCTGCTCATATGTCTAGGTACATCGGTATTGCGACCGTAGGTTTGCTGATGTCGATGTTAGTGTCTGTGAGGATTAATTTATTTTGTGAGTTTTTGTAGCGCATAGGACTGAGAATTCTTGTATTAAACCTTCTGCAGGCAGAAAATTAGGTTTTCTACCGGATTAAACGGTAGATGCCAATTTGTGGTACTTTAGTGTTTCCTAGGGCACTGTCCACAGCACAGGAGTCAGCGTCTTCCATTTTTTTATTTATTTGCGTACAATCTTGTGAATGAATATTGCTACTTCATCTGATAGGGATTTACTTTCAAGTGAGAAAAATGCGTTACAGCCGTCGATTGTTCTTTCTCCTTGCTGATAATTTTGCATCCAGGTTTCCGTAAGTGCCAGCGCGTTGAACGCTGGCTGTGGGGGCAACATGCCCAACAACAACTCAATATTTGCGGAAATACTTCGTAGATTTAATAAACATTCCCCGAAATAAATGTTACTGACATCCGTATGTAAAAGTTGGCAGATAGGTCTATTTGGCTTAACTCGTATTTGTCTATGCAGTATTGTATCTTCCCCAAAGATAAATATATGATCGTACAACTGTTGCCAACAATTTCAATAAATTAAATTCGCGTTTGTTTAGTATTTGGTTCCTACAGCAATTAAAATTGAAGATCGCTTGCTTTCCTCATTGGCCTTTGTACAGGATCTCCTCCTCGCCTCCTGAAACTTCATGTCTCTCATACGCAGGTGGAGACAGTTGTCTTTACCTGATCTAAATGGGTTTTCAATTTTGCTACTTCTTCTTTGACTACTTAGATTTATTGTGGTCTTGTTGACAGCTTCTTGGGTCGTATGCTGATGTTAGTAATACCCACTTGAAGGCTAGGGACAACCGCTACGGCGTCGTTAATTATCGACAGGCATTTCAGACAAGAAGTTAGCGTGGACGTGGCGGCTTTTTGTGTTAGCGTTTGTATCGTGTCTGTGCAAGCAGATTGGGTGCACGATAGTTCTACATATCCTGCACACCAAGACCTGCGGCAAATAAGTGTCCTGCAAGCGAGTGGCGGTAGTGTGGACCAGTCGTGTACTCGACTAAAGACGAGTCGTGTCCTCGTACCCCGACCTACGTGTGGTGTGCTTGCGCATCAAGTCAAATAAACGTAGATTTTCCTCCCGGCCGGTTCAGCCAGTCTTTCATGTTTGGGACAAGGGTGCGCCAAGAGAGTCTCTTGGCGCACCCTTGTCTGCCGTCCCACAACTCCCTCCTCCAGAGGCCAGTTGTATGCCGACGCTCCTCCTCCCTCTTACGCTCGGGATTACCCAATAATTAGCGGCGGCTCTCGACTGCTTTCAGGAGATCCCAGGAATCGCTCCGACACGAAGAACGAGAGCCGTCGCTGCGCTAACCTGGCTGTCTTGATTGCCCTCTCCGTCGCCCGCCGCACAAGTTGAGCACCACGGAAACCCTCGTTAGGACCGCTGCAGACTAAAAGCCACATATTAATAAGCAATCTGCCGGACCAAATGCAACGGCGCCACCCATCAGTGAGTACACTTATGTGTACTGATGGATTTGTCCTCTACTGCCGAAATTGACTTCGCCTGCGGATATCGCTTGCATCACTACAAACGTGTGTTGAACTTAACTCTTCAGTAATAAATGTGTCAAAAACTAAAACGATAAAATTTTGCAGCAAATACATATAGGCTCGCTGAAAAATAGTAATTTCGCTTGGGTTCAGTGCCAATATAATTTGTTTAGTATTTTAAATACATTGGAACAGTCCTCCCAATCCAAGGTTTACATTTTTGCAAACATATTGAAGAAATAGCTCGCAAGGGCATTTCTGCTAAGGCAAGTGTGGTGGACTTTAGCGCCTTGTTCAGAAAACTGGCCTTGATTTAGTCAAGCATCCCCCAGCTGGCCTGAAGAGTGGAGCAGATTACCGTTGAAAGCAGCGGCAACAGTCTTGAAGGGACTTAAGATAAATACCAGGCGAGTGATAAACATCAGGGAGACCAAAGCCATGAAATTCATGAATTTGTTTGTCTAACCGAGCAAAATGCCTACTTCATTAGGTACCATTTTCAATACGGCTATTAAGCCACGGTAGCAGGCATCCTAACCGATACCCCCGGTTGACTAGGCCAGCGCGTCAATCCGTCGGTACGGAATCGGTGTCAGTCACATATCCCTACAAGCTTTATGTGTCTTATGTCAGACTGACCACCAGCTACTGAAACAATCCGACTAAGGCTGAAGATGCTGCGTGCAGTATGTTACGAATGTTTTATTTCTGAATGGGGAACCTAAAGTTGAACAGGCCAGACGGGAGGTCGGGGGTTCAATGCTTGATACCGTTGTTCTGGTCCTGCACGTCACGTTTACACTAGGTACATAGTGCATGGTTATCACTACCTGGTATGCACAAACTCCGCCTTTCACGACAGTATGAAGTTCTGCACCTGCCGGTTCGGCCTGCAGATGTGTGCCAAGAACCATGCGGCCGAGTGGGCAACACTGGAGCATACATCGTTGCCCTGTTTCTCTCACAAGAAGAGTGAAGAAGATGAGAAATTACAAGGAAAACCTAATGGAAACATTTCATACTCAAATTAATTAAAATAAACGGAATTGAATTAGTCACATAATAAGAGGCACAACGAACAGTGTCGAAGCTAAAAGTGTGGTGATGATAAGGTGGAAGTTGAAGACAACGATGTGGAGCAAAACAATATAGAGGTGGATGAAAAGTTAGAAGAGAAGGTAGAGGAAAAAGAAGAAGATGAGGTAGGGGAAGATGCCTCGATACAGAAAAATGAAAGAAGGAAAAAGGGAGGGGAGTAAGGTGACGAGAAAAGACAATTAGATAGAGAAAAAAAATAAAATTGCGTCAAAAAGTAAGGAAAAACAAAGAATTGGGTGGCGGCGACAAAAAAGAGAGCAAAAAAAGGAATTATGCGACGATCGCTAAAAAAGATGACCGGAAGGAGAAGACGGAGGAAAATCATATAAAAAGAGTAAACATGACGTAGACCCATGCGTCAAACACATATTAAGATCGCGTTTTTCGATTTTTCTAATTCCACCTCATTGGCTTTATGCGTCGATTCGCCTGAGTCCAAACGGCTTTATCTTTTTCTTTTACGTTGCCACTGTTTTTATCCTGAAGAGGATGGCGACCTTGGCGCTTTACTTTTGCGGATGGAGGTGGTGTCGTCATCTTTTGAGAACAAAAGGCGAACGGCCTTCGTAGAACTCTACCTACCAAGCAGATTTTGTTGGCGAGTTTGAGAAGGTCGTGCACGATCTTATGGAGGAACTTGGCATTCAAGCCAAAGGTTGATGTATATGTAATGCTTGAGTTTTCCGTTACACACATATATATATATATATATATATATATATATATATATACCGTATTTACTGTCGAGAGTTAACACTTAACTCTAAGCCGGCGGACGCAACTGTAAATCGTACCGAGTAGTCGAGGTTTTCTCTATGCTGGAAGGTCTCTACTGTAGGCTATGGAACCGAATGTAAGGCTGGCATACGTAGAATATAGTCAAAGAGCTGTAACATTGTTTGGGGTGGATTAAAATGAACAACTCGATATGCTTGTACTGCCACGCTGTTAAAACACCGTGTGGTAGGATTGCCTACAGATGAAGCATTAACCTGAAAATCTGTGTAGGCACGTGCCCTTTAATGGAAGGCCTTAAACCAAAATTTTACATCACTGCAGTACAGCTTTCTGTCTATGGTTTGTAATGGGAGAGCGCCCGTAACCACTGCAGCATAGCGTCTGAGTGCCAAGAACCACACGGTCTAGTTACACCAAAACGATCTTGGTGCTTACAGCAATTAGAGCCTTCGATCTCCAGGTAGTATATGGCATGGGAGTTGCATCTCGTTAGCGAGTTTCTTTTCAACTAATTCCGTCGGATTTACCCTGTACCCTCTACAGCATTGACACAGCTCTCTCCGAAACGGTGGGAAAGCTTAAGCTTACCGATACGATGCCATTTCGGGTAGTATCAAACGCAAAGCTTGTACGACAGTTTGGTCACATAAAAAATACCCAGTATTTGCGACATACACATCGATTAATCGCGCCCGGCTGCCTGAACGAAGGCGATTTTCGTCACTGATCTACCTAAGAGCTGTAGTTTGAGATTGCATCTAATTGGCCATGATTGCCACGATATGCAAGCACGTAGTGTTGGACTCAAACACTAAAAAGAGCAAACTTTTATAATAAGATAAGTAAAGTGACGACGAACGAATATGGCACAGAAGTGGCACAAACATGACGCTCAGCAGAGGCGACTGCTAAATGTGTTCAATCGTGACCGTTTAACTATAAACTGACTGATTTGATGGCCAGGCATATTACAAGAACCTATTGTTTAATTCCGTAATATATATATACATATATATATATATATATCATCTTCTCATTTATTGACCAAAAAGGTATATTACATGTCATATGATTTAAAAACAATGGTTTAAAACAATGGTTAATTAGTTGCTTTCCCTTGCCAACCGTCGTACACTATCGAAGCTCTGGCACCCCTTGAAATGATATCGGGGCAATGCTGAAGGCAATGTCTACATACGAGTATACAGGTTGCTTGCGGCTCATGAAAGTCTCTTCGCGAACAAAGCTGGTGATGGAGGCCATGCACAGCGTATCGAGTGATTACATGTCGGAGGTCCTGCAGGGGTTCCTTCCAAGCAGAGGATGTCATGGCTCGAGTTCGGTAGAAATCCGTGGGGATTTCGCGCATCTTCTCTGCGAAGGTAGTCCTGAACGATTGAAGAGCAGGTGTGGGCCGGAGCTGGAAGCGTGGCACGAGGTCCTCTAGGTATGGTCCTGTCCCGGCCCACGCGTACACCAGTCGGTTCTGAGCGTTCCGCGGTAAGCCCAAGACTCTCTTCAAGAACGTTGCTTTGACCTTGTCCAGATGGTCCAGCTGATGTGCCGACAGGTGCTCCCAGATGACATCGATTCCATAGGAGGCAACCGAAGATACCTTGAGGTGGAAGAGTTGAAGGGCGGTCGACAGTGAGAGCTTCTGTGGCTCGCCGATCGTCGCCATGGTCACGACGCTCTTTGACACGCGCTCGGTGATATGCTTGCTAAAGCACACACCCCTGCTGGAGAAGATCACCCCCAGGTAGCAGAAGTTGCTCACATACTCAGTGGGCGAGTTGCGTAGTCGAAGACGATTGTGAGAGGCGAGGGCGCCTCCTGCCCTGAACTTGACAGCCTTGGTCTTCGACACGTTCACACACATGCCGTTGTTGTCACAGTACTTCTCCAGCACCTTGATGGAAGCCTGGAGGTCCCGCCTGATGCGACTAAACATGACGATGTCGTCCGCATATAGAAGAATGCCCACCATGTGATACAGCTCCTTGACAAGGGCGGGCAGGTCGCTTAGGAGAACAGCAAAGAGCAGGGGACTCAGGTTGTCCCCCTGGGGGTACCCCGTGGTCTGGAGGAATGGCGGATGCTCACAGACTCCATCATCCAGAGTTGGTCCATCATCCAGAGTTGGGTTGGAGAATCGATGCCAGGAGGGTGAGCAGTGGTCGGCCGATGCCGAAGCGGGCGAGTTTCTCCAACACGGTGTCCCTAGGTGCCACGTCAAACGCGGACTTTAGGTCCACGAAGACGGCGTGCAGTGGCCGCCGCTTTTATTGCAACGATGAAGTTATCTCATCTAGAAGTTCGCCGCATGCTGTGGATGTTGACTTGTGCCGTCTGAAGCCGTGTTGTTCTTGTGGGAGCGCCCCTCTGACTTCCAGGTACGAGGACAGTCGCCTGTACAGCAAAGACGACAACAGCTTGTACACACAGCTTTTCTTTGCTATCCCTCTCCATGATGACTCAAGAAGAAGGTCGCCTTTACCCTTGGGGATCACCTTCAAAATGCACTCCTTCCATGTTTCAGGAATGCGTCCTTGGGATAGGCATTTGTTGACGAGGGTTGTCCAGAGGGGGATCAGCGAGGTGGCCACCTTTAAGTGCTCGTTTCTCACGCGGTCAGCGCCAAACGCCTTGTTGTTCTTAAGATGCTGAATGGAGCTGGAGACCTCGTCCTCAGAGAACGATGACTCAAGAGACCGCGCAAACTCTTGTTCCCAGGCGGTTGCGGGAAGAGTTGTAGCGGGGATGGAGACCGGGATGGTGGAAGCACTCGTGAACATACGCTCGAAGTAGGATCGAAGTTTCACGGGCGCGATGGGACAGCTCGTGAACTTGAACGGCCCCTTCAGGTAGGAATACGGAGTCTCTTGTGCCTGTAGGACCAGTCGTTGCTCCTGTCGTTCGGCGAAGGCCACCTTCTTTATCTGCAGCAGGAGACGGTAGTCTCGCCGGAACGCGCTGTAGGCGTTCTTCATCACGTTGCATGCTCTAGACGCCATCAGAAGCTGCATTAGTAATGCCTTGCTTGATAGCAGTCTCTGTCAAACCAGGGCGGTGATTTGCGCGAACAGACTCCATGGGGAAGGGCTGCATCGATTACGAGGCTGGTAAGAACGGCGGAGAGGGCGTCCACATCGAGGTCCACTAGAACTGCAGGATCGAACCGCAAAAGTTTTTCCCGGAGTAGCCCGATGTTGATGGCCTTAGACACGCCCTGTCTCCTGGCGCCCAGAGCGTCGGGATTGACAGCCAGAGCGACTGCGACGGGAATGTGTTTCCTGAGTCCCATCATAGCCGAGCCCGTTGGCCAACCTCTGAAGACGATATCAGAGCTGGCACCCCTGAATGCGAAGATATCAATGGTGGAGCTGCCTGGTCGCCGTGGGTTATCTTGGGGGCCTCGGGAGTCGGAGTAGTAGGTGAGCAGGGACCGGTCTGAGCAAATCCAGAGCCCATACTCTTGAAGTGCCGCCAACACTGCCTCCGTACGAGAAAAGAGTAAAGGCTCGTCAAGCCTGCAGTTGAGGTCGCCGGCGAGGAGCACCGGGCGGTCGTCGGGGACGCAGGCTAACCCTCGGCTGATCTTGTCCAGCAGATCCAGCGTGGTGTCGCCGCCACCACTGCTGTACATTCCCACGAAGGCGAAGTCGGGAGTGGAAAGTACCAAAGTGTTGTCTTTTGCTAGTAGAATTTCTGACTTACTGAGTCTGGGGCCGATCAGGAGTGAAACTAGGAGTGAAAACTCCTATTGGCCGACCACGGGAGGGCTTCGCTGCGAGACAGTGATGAGTATAGAAACCTTCAACATCGAAACGTTTCGTGGCGAAAGTTTCGGTAAGAAGGATCAAGTCGAACGCAGCCAGATCAGCTGCGGGAATGCAGCTCATCACTGAAGCGAAACCCTCGCAATTCCACTGACAACAGTTTAGTGGGGGCGACGGGGGCCGCTCCCGAAGCGACGTCCATATATATATATATATATATATATATATATATATATATATATATATATATATATATACAAAGTGTAACAATTTTTTTTGAAAGGCAATATTCTTCTACAATAGTAGAGATGGTTAATGCTATCGAAAAAGCTTAGTTACTTGGCAACTACGTAACGCAGCACCATCATTTTGGTATGAAAAAAAGTGGGTATTCAATTTGCTATTGTCTGAGAGCAATTTATTGGATGTACATTTTTGGCCATAATGGAAAAAATTCACGATTTTGCACGTAAAAGCGTCAACGTAAGACATAACAACAAATCGACTTTTTATGACTTTCCTTAACCTAGCTATTCGCTTTTCGCTACGCAAGCTAGTGAAGTGTCTTCCGTAGATTTTGCACAACTATGTAGGAGAAAAAAGATGAATAACTACTTTTGTAAATGTCATTCTCTCTCCTAAACAAAACGTTTCCGCCCCCTCCTTCCATTGGGAAAAATATTTTCTTGTCAAACTCTACCAAACATTAAAATAAGTACATATTGTTATAAATGACCCTATATATATATATATATATATATAGCTAAACCTTTATACCTCGTAAGAGACAAAATTATCGACCACCCTGCGTTTGATGACATATATATATATATGCATACCTCCTAACGCTAGTATATCCAGTGCAATTAGCATAACACCCCATCTGCATTTCAAAGCACTCCCGACCCCGCTTCCCACCGTTCTCTCTTTTCGGTTGCGTATATCGAATGACACTAATTGAGATGTCCAATACAACAGAACAACATCTCAACGATGCTTCATTCGTGAAACACATCGACATGATCGTCATCATCATCACCACCAGCAGCAGCAACAACAACAACGGTGATAATAACTACACAGCCACACTATAGCACCATCAGGCGCGAGAGCGTTCGATCGCACGAAATGCGGGAAATAAGACAGATTATGACAGACGTCTAAAGTTCGGGTGCCGACAACCCGATGATCGATGGAGCGAGTGCTCTTGCGAAATACAAGTGTGATCCAAACTCCAACGAAGCCGGACAGAGATTGAGCTAAATAGAAGAAGTGATAGAGATGTGGGGGGGGAGAGGGAAAGAGACGCGCCTTTACCCACTATTTTACTGTAGCCTTCATTACTCCGGCACTGCAATTCACTATTTGTTACAGGCAGTATCGAGAATCGTCTGCATATGTAACGACACGTCCGCACGCAAGTTCGACGTACTTCTATTGAAGCTCTAATAATTTTAATAAATAATAGTAATAATAATAATAATAATAATAATAATAATAATAATAATAATAATAATAATAATAATTTTAAATAAGAACGTAAAAGGTAGATAACTACTATATGCTTTGAGAATTCAAAGTCAGCCAACGCAAATGCTACTTTGTCCAAAGAGTATCCGGCTTCAGCATTTTATTTTGTAAGCTAATTAGTAGGTGAGCCGCATAGGATTGGACTCCTTCAGTTATAATATGATTGGATGCAAGTTGTCGGTCCTTATAGTTTCAAGGCCTTTCCTTAACTTAGTTGTACGGATGGACAAATGTATTATTCTCTTAAAGAGAAATGCTTCCGTTCCTACTTAGTCTGTGGCGTGTTGAGATCGAATCCACGATATCCCACGTAGTAATTACACGATTTCGCTGATATTTTATCTACGTAGAAACCTTTCAAAGCGTTTTCAAACTTCTATGATAAAATACAGATAGAATTCAGATTATGTTTCCTAAAGGTAGAAGCTTTAATATAGATTTCGACGTCATTTCCACCAATTGGTATACATTTCTTGGGGCGGTGAATTTATACATCGAAGCACACTTCCAAAATACGTTGTTTGATGTTTTCTAGTTCTATATAGGTGACTTCAAACGCCAATTCGCGGTGATCAACACGTTTTGTTTTTATTTTTTTCATTTTTTGGAAAGAGGAAAAATCGTACGGTACAAAGTCGGGTACAATATTTTGAGCTAGCGTGACTCCAGATGCGGCAAAGAAAGTCTCAGCGTTTTCATCCCGGTAGACTGGCGCGTTATCGTAATGGAGGAGCCATGGCCTACGATTTTGGGCGAAAAGGGAGCCTTTCTTAGTGAGCACAGTAAACATTTTTGATCGGCATTTTGCAGTGCGCCATTCTTTCGTTACTATGCAGCCTTCCTCCAGTTAAGCCGTCGCCGCAACTTCACTCCTGGACAAGAAGATGGCGAGTATCACATTGGCAGTCGTCCGTTGGCGCTTCACTTTTGTGAAATGTAGAGGTGCTCCGAGGCCTGACCATCATCTCTCATCTCCTGTAAAGAGTCTTGCGATGTTTTATCGGAAATTATAACGCTAGAAAGACCTGGCCTTTTTCATACTCCTTTCGTTCGTTCAAGCAAATCTTGGATCAAAATAGTAAGTCCGAGGCGGTCGTGCAGGATCTTAGCAGGGACTTAATATCCGTACATAATTTCCACGCTAGGATGCATATGGTGCTATGTTTGAGCTTTCGTCAATTGCAGCTTTCACACGATGCACATTTTGTACAGATTGAACAGTCTAGTTCGAACACAATTGCCGCATATTCTGTACCATGCATTCACATTCCCAGGAATGGGGTTTTATCCCTAATGAGCAATGGTTGCTCTGTGATTGCGCTCTTAATCTTGTTAAAGAACAATTCGCAACCCGATGTTTGGGTACAGGCTGTTGTGGCACCGAAATACCTGTGCTCGCCGTTTTCTTGCGTTGTTGTCTGCGGCGAAATCGTCTCGAATTTTTCACTCAAACACCAACAAAGATGACGCTAATCCTTAACTCACAATCCATTGCACGTACTTACAGGTCACTACGTGTATGTACATAATATTTTAATACTGGCATGGGTAAGCATACCTAAATGTACCGGAATTTTTTAAGAAGACTACACTAAAAATGGGCAAGTGCCCGGCGAATCCTTATATTCAAGTGGCCAGGTATCACTTCAACTCTACTCCATTGACACATATATATATATAAGTTACCAATCGTTACATGTGTGTTAGATTGCATAGTTCTATAATCTTTTGCACAATTAGTAATTGTGTTTGTTTGGACGAATGACAGATTTTGCAAGGCCTTGGCACTGATTTAAAGGAAGTAGCAAAATCGTTAATAAATGTATTCATAAATTGTAAATACTCTACAACTATGTGTACGTTGCAGGGCTGCTTGTTTATGAAGTGTGTATGTTTGTATTTAAAACAACGCAAATTCCGCATTTAGCTCTTAGTGGTATAACATCGCAGACAAACCCGAAGTGGCAGACGAACTATAGCGGAGCACTGCAGAACAGTGCGATTGACGTTGTCGGCTTGTGCCGCGCTGAACACACGCGTCTTTTGGCGCTCTGTTGATTCGAACCATGTACGTCGGGGACTGCCCATGTCCCGTTAATGCTTGAATCGTAAAGAAGGACAGCTTTACGTGGGATCCTTTTTACCAGACAGTGATATCTGGGCTTACTCTCCTTGCGCTGTGATTGTCCTTGAGCTGACCTTCGATGGCCAACTTGCTTCCCTCCCCAGCCAAGAAATCTCATTGTAGCACTCTTGCAGGGACGACCAGGAATCTTTCTGTGGGAGTCGCTCTTACGGGGCAAACATACGGCGCGACTCTAGTGATGGCCCGTGTGCTTCTTGCCTGATTTTGCAACGGTCCACTCAATTTACACAATACACGAAATCCCGCCATAATGTTTTCGTGTCTTATAATATGTAATACATTTTACAATGTGCTATTTTGTCTTTTTGTCTTACAATATGTCATACGTGAGTGCGGCAGCAAGGCAGCAGAAGGTGCGCAATCGTTTTCTATAAACGAAAATACGGCTGCCCCGCCGCTAATACTGCTTACCGTGTCGGCGGGTTCATTTGCGTTGTTCGTACGAGACTTGCGTGTGTCACTTCTAGATTATTGATTACTAAGCGTTTTCCTCGCATGCAGAGCTGACGGAAGCCACAGGACTGTGAAATACGGGACATACTCCGTCAAGAGACTCCGCACTGTGATGCGGATTACAGAGAGACGGCTAATTGATTCCGATTTGACGGCACTGAAAGGGAAACGTATGGATTGACAGGTCGACTGTCGACAGTAGTTGAATGGTTTAGTGAACCAGGAAGACTGCGAGAGAATATGCGGTGAGGAATGAATGAAAAGAGGAGAATGGGAATGGGGAGAGCTATAAAAGCAAAATGACCCAGTGGCTAGAAGAACGGCAGCACAAAACAGGTTCAGTAGGCGGGACAGGCAAGGGAATGACACAGCACGTCTTTTAGAACGGGATGGCGGAAAAACACAGGAGGCAAACAAAATGGTGGTGGGCTAACAGAGCGAGGAAGCGAAAGACGGGCACAAGGACAGGAAGAGGGAGGCTGGCAGCAAGGGGGCAAGAAAGCTAATAGGGGGCGGAAAGGGAAAAGAAAAGGAAACGCTAACAGACCTAAAAAAAGAACAAGCCGGAACTGGACGTAAGCAAGGGACAAACTCGGAACGAAAACCGGAAGAAAGAGAATGTTCAAAGTCAGGAGCTGGAAAACAGATACAAAAACTGGAATGAGCGAGCAGGGAGCGAGCATGGTAACGCAAAAACCAAAATACCGCTTAGAAGAACGAATGAAAGCAACGCCCAGAGAAGAGGCTGGACAAATGCGAAAATAGTCCGGAATTATAGAATGGAAACTGAAATAGAGGAAGCGAGGCAGAGGGGGTTGTGAAGAAAGGCAGTCGAGTGGGACGACAGGAAACCATCGAAAGTGAAAGACAAGGGGAGTCTGCTCTTCTTGCGGGAGAAGTGTGCTACTGGGAGTGTTGATGTAGGAGCGGAAAAGTGTTCTGTCGTATTTTGCGTGTTAGTGCGAGATATCTATGGGCAGCGTTTGAGAGTCCTTCGTAAAGCAAACGTCAGGAGGCGGCGATTCTTTATCGCCCTGACAATTTAGAGCTCATTTATTTTGTTTGTGTGAGTTAATGCACTATCCTCTTGATCTTTTTTCATTTTCAGTTTCATTACGGTCGCCACAACCTCTTCGTAGTAGCTTCTCCCGCTTTGAGGAAAATATTACCTTTAACCGCGACGACTCTTGGTCGGATTCTTTGTTTTGACTACTATGGAAACGGCCCCTGTGGACACGTGGTGAATGAAGTTTGTGCGTTTTACTTTAGCAACAACAGTAGATATTTTTGAGTCTGAGAAGAACCTAATACGACAGAACATTTTTGTTGAATTGTTTCAGCCAACCCATTCGTGTCATTATAATAGTCTCAGACAGTTTGAAATACTTTTTTTTATAGCGTACCACTGGGAATATTTCAAATGCACTCAAATTTGCCGTCTGGTGCACCCATAGAAATTATAAATCCGTTAAATGTATTATATTTAAACAAAAAAAAACGTCGTATTTTGTAACCATACGTTCATAGAACAATCCGAGTCATACTTTACCTTAAGGTCTCACTCTGAAATACGATTACATTGTATTTTTATTGTATTATGAACTAAAACATTTGAACTATGTGTGAAGTGCGGCGCTTGTTTTTTGATAGATTTGGTCGTCAGTATCACTTTTTTCTTGCCACTGGGGCAAAGACTCCTGCATTGGCTTGCCGAGGCTGGGTAGGTCCGCCCACACTAAGATTAGTGTTGATCTTGTCAAAAACGTCGCAGAGGCACACTGCCATGCTTGTGCTGAACATCCCAGAATCGTGATTATCACAGCCATAGACGCACTCGATTCTGGGGACCTTCAGGTCCAGAACAGATAAAACTGGAAGTCTGTCAGTGACCCGGGTGGTGCCCGATTTAGCCAATGTTTAGTGACCTGTTCTAAAAACGGAACGTAAGACGGGCCTCCTTGTTGGTTAGACTCCAGAATATAATGATCCCCACAGAAGACTTCTAAAAGCGATCTTAACGTCGGGTAAAACGGTTAGGAGAAGATCGCGAAGTCTTCGAAGCGGAGACCTGCGGAGGAATTCGGCCTTCGATCGAACCCGCTGAATGAGTCTGTAAGCCATACATCCTTACGCAAAGACCGCGCGCACTATCTCACTCACACGAGCAAAATTGACAAGGACAGGCCATTTTCTACAACGTGAGCGGGTGCGGGCTTAATCATTTCACCAGACAGTGGCCAACTAACGGCTTTTGATTTTGCTCAAATCTAGCCCCTTGTGAATGACCTGCGTGTCGCATCGGCCCTCGAGTATATGCTCGGCCAGCAGTGTATACGACCGCCTCTCTTACACGTCTCCCCTTGAATCTAAAATCATCCCACGTAGCGCTAACGTGGTGTTGCCATAACTGCTACTGCTAGAATGACCATAACTACTGCCGTTACAAATACTAGATGAAAACGCTAAGCTACTACCCCCGCTGCTACACAGCTAGCGGAAGCGGCCACATTGACCAATAATGCTTTTGCTATCGCAGGCAGCTTGAATCATTTCGAATGCTGTACGGACCAGTGCGCGCGGCTCTTAAAGTCACTCGGGTGTCCTGGACACCGAAACATCAATACATACTCACCAGAGGGGCAGGCAGACGCCGCACATTGTGCCTGTCTGATTCGGGAATAATTCACAAGGCAGCCTAACGACATCAAGAACAGCAACCAACCCATCCCAGTTTATCTCTGCCCTCTCTTCCACAATCTCTGTTTTCCCTTTTTGCCTATTCCTTCTACGCTCCCGCCGCCTCCTTTATCTATGACGACTCTACTAGTCTGTGTCACGTTGGCGCGGCGGAGGAGGGTTTTATCCCGCGACGGGGTCTTCCTAGCGTCTCCATGAGGCGCTTCAAATCTGACAGCTAATGCTGCTGCTGCTGCAGCCGCTGCTGTCGCCGTTGCGTCAACCTTGACTGTCGGCTCGTACTTGCTCCAAGTCGGTCGGGATGACGACCACAATGACGGCATTGACAGCGACGATAAGGGCCGACGAAGTCAATCCAGCGGTTCCCGCTGCTGCAGGCTATTCCGAGGGCCTGGGATACAGAGCAAGGTGCGGCAACCCTGATATAGCTGAAGGGTAGTGGTAGTATCTCGAAGCGACAATCTGTGAACGACGTTGATCGGCGAGCAGTGCGCTGACGGCTGTCATATCTGGCACACGCATATGCTGTCAGAGGATATTTGGTTTCTATACATATTAGCATGCTGTATATTCGTTTGTTTATGTCCGAACGAAATGGACATGTCCACAAGTTGCTCTATAGAAAACGTTTGCATTTCGTTAAACCGGTGACTAGTACTTCTATGCGCGCCGTTGTAAATCACCTACTCCATTCAGAATATCATTACAGTGTGACCGCATGACACTTGCGTCGACTTGAATTTGCAAAAGTTAGCCACGAAAGGGATTCATAATCGAAAACATTAAAAAAAAATTCAGGAAGACACAGTATCGATCGGCAATGGTATGGAAATTGTGGAAAAGCGACGCATACCACAACAGCGGTCTAGGTCGACGGACTCAGCCGTTTAGTTTTTTTATGCTATTGAGAGGGCTACCTGACCGCGTGAGGCCAGGGTGGACCCCAGAGTGGGCAAGTACGAGGACGCAAATTATATTGCAACTGGAAAGCCTAATTTATTAAATGGACGAGGTGGAATTCGGTATAACTAGAGAGAAATACTACAAAATACAGTTGCAGTTACGCTTCCAAGGGGTGGTTGAGTGGCGAATACCGGCGTTCTTTGAGCCAGGGCTAGTACAGCCAACCTTGTAAATAAGGTCATCCTTCTGCGTCGCGGTCTATCCAGCACTTCAGCGGATTGCCGACACAGCAAGGAAGCAAAACGTTTACAAAGCCCTGAAAAGAGCATATATATATATATATATATATATATATATATATATATATATATATATATATATATATATATATATATATATATATATATATATATATATATAATATATATATATATATAATATATATATATATATATATATATATATATATATATATATATAAAAGCAAACTCCTTCAATTATATTTACAGTTATGCAGTTTTACCTACGTATATGCACATATTGTAAATGCCCTGCAGACGTATAACCGCGCTGTGTGGGTCATGTGCGTGAAACATAAGGTGTATGGAGGTGCACCTGCATGTGAAGAGCGAATTGTGTGCGCGTACATTACGCGGGGATTGTGTCACGCATATATATGAGCATACGGTTATATATATATATATATATATATATATATATATATATATATATATATATATATATATATTCTGTAGTTGCCTTCTTTTTGGCGTTTGACCTCATTGCCTGTGTTTCGCAGAATGGAAAGAAACGGCTGAAGTAGACAATATGTCTACTTTACCCGTTTTTTATTCCATTCAAGGAGGTTCATTGAGCGCGTCTGTTGCCGGGGGGCTGCGTGTTTTTCAACAGTCAACGACACAAACAGTTTCTTCAATAGGGATGGCGAGACCCCCCCCCCCCAGTTAGATAAAGCCAAAGGACGAACCCGTTGGCGCTACCTTAAGGTTAAGGAGACCGACGGGTATCTTCAGTAATAACGTATATATATATATATATATATATATGCAACCGGCATACATATTGCTCCGCTTCCATACCTTTTAATGAGTACAAGCGTTAATGCTTTGGCCCAGATTAAGTGAGCTAATATAGCTCATAAGCTTATAACCTTTTTAACATTACTAAGTTAATTTTTCAGCTCTCATCCACCTCCCAAAATTAAATCCTAGTATAATCAACGCTCTGTTTTCGCAAATGGAAAAAACTCAACTGCAAATCCGTTTTTCAAAAAAAAAAAACTGCAAACTCTTTGTCAGAAAAGTACTAAATATGGGACAAATTACATCTGTATGAAATGTGTACTGGATTTTCACCCTCACATCACTACTGGTTAGCAAATAGCATTGTAAGACATAATTGCAGACTTAGAATAACGAAAATATATATAGACCGGCCTAGTGGGTAGCACAAAGAGCTGTATAACAAAGTTGTATGTATTTGGTCAAAACTTGTATCGAATGAGCGGGACCACAATGGTAATTCGTCACTCACTCTCTTCGGGCACCGATTTTTCGTGGCCCTTCGGTCCTTATTTTGGGACGTGATGTAACTTTCAGCTACCGCGATACAATTTACGTGCAGTAGTTGCATGTTACCAGCTATGCTCTCGGGAGTCATTGCCTCTGTGTTTACTAAAAGGCATTATAGATATTTTAGCGCTTCCCCGACACTGGACTTGTTATGTTTTTCAAAGTTCTTCGTTTCTCTTTCCGGTCACCGTATTATGACTTCTCGACTCCGCGTAGCTATTTTGGCCGTTTTTCATTGCTATCCTTATTCTTTTTTGGGTTGGTCCGTACGGTTTATGTTCGTGTACAGTTTTTTCATGTCATGGCCGATATTTAATTTAGTCTGGCATTTACCTTGTTTAGATTGGGAACCATGAAAACCAATTTAAAAGTGGCCGGTTTGGGTCTCGAACCCAGGCCTCCCGACTGCAAGGCAAAGGCTTTCGCCACTAAGCCATCGTGCTCGGTTATTTGGAGGGCAATTTTGTGTTTGCTAAGCTTACACCGGTGGCGTGAAAGAAGGATATACACATCATGGGGGGGGGGGGGGGGTTAGAGCCTCCTCGTTTAAATTAGCACATTTATCCTGCTGTCTGGACTTAGCTGAACGGGGTCTCGATCTGCGCCTGGACAGGTCCCGGTCCTCGTTAGCCAGAACTAACGCCCTCTCGCGATGATTTCGTAAAGTTCTGTTTGTTTGTTTCAGAAGTTGATATGCCTGTATCCTAGATGGCGCTCTGCCCACCGCTGACCCTACCAATAACACAGGATGAGAAAATAGAGGCGGCATCGCAATGTACAACTTTGGTGGATATATACGCCCATGAATGACGTAGGAACAATGTAAGAGGTGTATGGCAGGCGTGTGGGTGAGGCGTATATATGTGTATATGGATGCGAGTACGTATATATATGTGTGTGTGCGGATGTAAGCTTGTTTGTGTGAGTGTTGGGGATCGATGTAAGCTCTTACTAGCTTGGTAAGGAGGGACCAGCCTAGCGGAGCGCTGATGGGGCTAGGGGCGGGAGGAAGCCAGAGAGGGGCTGAGTCGGGCCGACATCTAGGGCGACGAGCAGGCTCTGCAGCAAGCACTTGGATGGAATGGTTTATCAGGGGCAAGAAGGTTAAGGAACCCCTCAGGCGTAGAGGGGATAGAGGGAGCATACGAGCCAGCCGAGCTGAGCGACTGGCCGACCAAACGAACTTTCATATGGGTCCCCGGGAAGCAGGAGATATGGCAAAGCGGCAGGCGGAAGCAGAGCGGGGGAGCGGTGGCGGCCAGCCGATGCCACTGTGATGGGTGAGTCACTGGCTGGGTGGCGGATGCCGCTCGCTTCGTCGTTGCCCATGGAGAGGGAGCGACAGAGAGAGAGGCGGGGGGGAGAGACAGAACGCGCGCGAGAGACCATCAGGGAAGAGCATTGCGGCGTTGCTGAGTGGTCGAGCCCTGACTGCTGTATTGGGTTTGTGAGCTGCTGCGCGGCCTGCTTGCTGTCTGTACCTCTGTGCTTTGGCTCACTAGACGGGAAGTGCCGGGACGAGGGGAGGGGTGCTGTCTTGATGGGGCGGCTCGCCCAAAGCAGGCAAGCAAGCATGCCCGCGCGCGTAGAGGGTCGGTCGGTCGGCGGTGGCGCCAGCGTTGAGCGTTGTCGAAGTGGGATGAGGTGTAGTGGCGCTAGGAGGAGGAGGAGTAGGAGGAAGGGAGGGAAAACTCGGGAAATACTATTCCCTTTAGGGAATACATAGAGAGAGAGAGAGAGAGAGCACGAAGCTCGACAGAGGGAACAACCGACAGATGAGCCGAACCACCACCACTACTACCAAAGGCAGTAGCAGCAGCCAGCAACACTACTTCCACTAAGGCGACTACTACCACTACTACTGCCGCTAGCTCTGCCCGTACCAGTCGTAGCTCGAACCGTCCTTACAATCACCACAACAAGCACCACCACCGTCTCGACGGGGGGAGACACATCGACCACACACAGGCGGACCCAGTCGTCGTCTGATGAGTATACAGACACACGCTAGTGCACGCACTACTCTACACATCGACGGGTTCGGACATACTCATAGCACTATATACGTGTATATGTATACATATATACGCACACACGTACATACAGATGTATATACATACATATATACATGTACCAACAGAGCCACATCCCAATTCAACGGCTTTCCCGTTCCGTGGCGTCGTTTGTATGCTCTGGCTGCCGTCACACAGTAGTTCCCCTCCGCTCCTTCAGCCATTGCCGCCGCGCATCGGCCGGACCCGACCCGATTCAACGGCCTAAGCCTTCCTAGTCCCAACTCAGCCCGTCGGAACGACACCGCCGACGGGGAGGAGAAGCGACGACACCGCCGACGGGAATGAGAAACAACTCCCTGGCGGGAAACAATCGCGCAGAAGAGCTACGACGGTGCGACCGTTGGTTGGATGAATGGACGGATGGACGGGTGGATAGATGCCGAAGAGACAAAGGCACCACATTCTTCCTGGTGGGCGTTACTTGCAGATGCCGAGGGGCGGGCAGATGAGCGAATGAAATCCATATCGGCTTGGAGCTCTCCAATTCGTACGGTGACCGGCCTGCGATAGTGCGGAGAGGCCACTAGCAAGGGGCTGGGAGGCGGGCAAGGGGGGGAGGGGGGCAAGCGCGCAGAGTACGACGGGCAAAGGGAAGAGAAGGATCTGGGCATTCAACGAGCTTAGTTGGTATAATGCGTGCGCGACAAGCTCATACACTTCGTGACAGTTTCTATAACAGGCCGCAGCACGCACAAGTAGACAGCAAGGCAGGCAGGAAAGCAGACAGGTAGCAGCACGCTACCGCACAACCAAGCGGTATCCAACGCATCGTGGCTATGTGTATTATTTCCTTGAAAATTACAACAAGTGACATGTTTTGCGCATTGCAAGCACTCATTTGTATGCGTACACATTTAGAATCGAACTTTATTCACCATTGAATTGATAGATATGCACACTTATATATATATATATATATATATATATATATATATATATATATATATATATATATATGTGTTGTGGTGTATTATTTTTATACTTTGTTGGTTGGTTATAAATATCTATAGATCACAATCCACGTTTTGAATAGATCAAAACATTTGTGCATTGGCGCATGTTCAGCGGGTCAACATTGTCTTTTAGTTTACTTGACACTAAATTGAGTAGCTTAAGGAGCCACCTCTCGACTATTTCCAAAGCGCACCGAGCATATAGATAACCTTTTGGTTTGGCGCATGGTCCAATGTTTACATTGAAATTGTCCATAGTCAGTACCGCATGTACCCCAGAAAGTATTCAAGCACATTTAATAATTCAGACCCACAGTTTTCATCCATCTCTCTTTATTTACAATAAATGAGTTTACAATTATATATTTGTACATATTGATATTTTTCCACATGTGTGCTGTGTAAGCTCATTTTCGTTTTATTGTATCAATATGGCGTAAACTCCCGTTGGTTATGCATTTCTGTTGCGAAGCTGTTTTACAAATCATAGAAGGCCAGTATATGCATATTGCTAAGGGTATCGCTCTTGCAGTAAAATTAGCATTATAAAAATCTTAAAATAATTAAATTGCAGTGATTGGTATATATCTACGTTTTTATAAAGTGCTCTCGCGTTGAAAAACGGGCATATCATAAAGTGATGATAACATTCGTACAACCCGCACAAGCCTTCAAAAGGTTTTCTGGGACGCGCGGCTGAAACGTCTCAGCATCGTATGTGGCCCTATTTGGCAAAGGGGCGGCGATCGTATATCTTGTAGGCTCTTCAGAAGAAGGTTACAGACATAATAGAGCCCCTTTGTTTATAATGTGTTGACCGGTTAGGAACTACTGCTCATCTCTCTTCGTTTAGTCAAACCGTAGCGTCCCTGTGTAAAGGAATGTAGTGGCAGCCACCCTACCAGATCCAACCAACCAACGATAACGAGCGAACCCAGTCATAGCGGAATTCAAGCCCATGTCAGTCGACTGTTTGTCGTTGCTATGGCAAAGCTCCACTCTTTGCAACGGTGCGTTAGTTGCACAAGCTAGCGCCGTTGCCAGCCCACACTGGTCCAAAAAGGGGGGTTACTCAGGTAGAGTTAAGATGTGCTGCTTCCATCCCGTAGTACCTAGTCGGGTTTTTGTACCCAAACAGATTTTTTCGAGCGCCGTCTTTTCGACGCGGATCATGAACGACACTGAAAGGCAACCAAGCAAAAGCGGCAAATAAAGCATACTATGGCCTGCATACGAGCCAGCCGGATCGTATTTCTAGTGGAAAGACTTTCGCAAGAAACAATCTTCGAAAGCAAGAGAACGGTCCTGAAAATAAAGGTGGAAAGGCTCGAGTTACTATCGATTCGTGGAAAGGTGCCTCTCGTCCCCCCCCCCCCCCCACACAGAGCTAGCCAACGTCTCACAGCTGGGCAACAGCCAAGGCAGCTCGTTCCCAAAAAGTCAGTTCGGTGACTGGAATGAACGACTTCTGATCCCAAGAAGTAACAGCTGTGAGATGTGATTTCACGGCAACCGCCCGCCCCCCGACGACACAAATATGCGGGGTGTACGGGGCAACGAAACCCAACCCGTCCAAGTGCTGTGCGACGCCGCTTCTTACGAGATGAGACATACTAGATGCACGCTGGTGGCGCAGTGGTAAGCGAGGATGGGCGTGCATGGGCATCTCCATAACAACACACATGGCAACGGGGCAACAACTACCACTTTTTTGGGGGATGAGAGGGAAAATGTTTTTACGCACACCCGAAACGGGCAGTATAGATCTCGATGGTGATGTTGTTGGCATAATATACATACATCCAAAACCTTTCACCTAAAGGAGTAGTTGGAACCGTTTACTAGTAACATTAGTTTGGCCCTTACTCTTTTAGTAGTATGGGAGAAGCGTTTATCGCGGTCTGTACCAGATGTTTTCGCTTAATGATGATCGCGAAAAAATTATTTATGAAGTACTAGCTGTGGGTATCGTACAAGAGTGTCTGCGCCACTTGCGTGCATGTTACAGGGAATTCCCAGTTAAAGCGCCGCACCCGCTGCACCGTATCCGCAGTGAACGCCGTACATATTTCGCAAGAATGTTTGACATCGTCTTCTTCTCCTGCGTTTCAGATAGTGCATACTGGTCACAGGGCCCGTCCAATAAAATGCAGGTATTTTCTGAAGGTGCCGTAAGGAATTGGGTCAGCGAGTAGTGGGTCTTTAGTTGCCGCGTAGTGCACATGTGGGGTGCCTGCCAGGTTAGTATCTAGGAGTACCCTCAATTTTATATTTGTATGTGTGTAGGGTTACTTTAGCAGCGTTATGCCTCTCTAGGTTCTGATTAAGTTGCGAGGTTCAGAATATGACTTGCTTTGATAGGCGACCGTACGTTGTGACGCGTAAGATGCTATAATATTTCTAAGACGGCAAGATATAAAAATGCGTGCTGGCGCGCTATTTATGGAGTTCCATAAGCTGCAGTTAAAAGCGTGTTTGATGTTAAGTCGGAAGGCCAGGAAGTGTAATCTCGTTTCTGAACAAGCACATTTTTGGGGTGTCTGATACGGTTAGAATATCTTGAATTGTATCATGTGTTCTGGGCGAAGATTATTGAGTTTCATCAGTGGTCTGGGCAAAAGCCCAGTTGATACTTCGAGATCGCCTCCAGAGACCTGGATTCTTTGCCAACTTTATATGCATGAAATGCGCGATCGCCTTGGAGATATTCGGCAAGCTGTTAAGATGTCAGAAGCAGAGGGGTCATTTTAAGAAAATGATCTTGTAGGGGCCTGCACTAGGTAGATCTTTTTCCAGCAGTCGTGGAAAGTGCCCGATCGTAGAATGACTTCTCCTGGGATACCGCACGTGTCCGTTGCCTTTTGCGACCCGACTTCTCACTTCATTCATTGCGAAGAGGGAGAAGCATAGTCCAGTTCATTGGTGTCGAACGTAAGTGTAACTGCTGGGCATCTAACTCACGAAAAAGGTGAGGAGGCAATTGCGGCTGTAAGTGCTTCAGTTTGTGGTGGCTATTTTATGAGGTTAAGATAGATTTCTTCACATAGCTGTTGCGAAGATTTTGTCTTGCTCTTTTCAATTTCCCGGACAATATCAAGGCAGGCTTCTCTGTATTCCTTCTACACGGCTTGAATATATGCATAGTGCCGACGTGATGGCAAGTACATATGCACCTGATTCAATGGCATTTCTTTGTGCCTCAGGACTACTCCACCAAAACTTGGGGGCCCGCCGAACTAGTGTGGACTGCAAGGAGCGTTTCGTAGCAGAGTTAACGCTGTATGTGGTTCAGTAATAGTTAATTATAAAAAATAAGGTGACAATCCGAAGGGTTTTCGACATTGTGATGTACAGACAAACCTGTTACCCTGGGCACTAACGCCTCAAAACAAAAGGTCAAATTCGTGGCCGCCCTTCTAAAAGTGGTGCTTACGACATTGACTAGGTGCAGATCATGTACCGATGCCTAGTTCACCAGGGCCGCCCCTCGCGGGATTACCCTGTTTCAACTCCATTGTCAATAAGCTGCGTTGAGAATCCCCCCAATTACGATTTGGCGATAATTGTGTCACTTGATCAATGCAGTCACGTCTTATGAGAGCTCTTTAAAAATGTCTGCAGATGCATTAAGAGAGACGTTTATAGCTAGGCCACTTTGTCGATGACGATAAAAATAAAGGTTAGCTTGGATAGGGTGGAAAACCGAAGTGTTTTTGTATAGCTAAGGAATCATTTAATGCCTGCACAGTCATTGCGTGTAACAGACTTTTTGGGGGCTTCGGAGCAAGAATAAAATCTACGTTTTAGAAACTGTAAATGTGGTGCTAAGTCTGACTTCGGGACAAACTTAATTAGGTTTATCTGTAAAAACGTAAGGTTTGTCGTCCCGTGTTGTTTTTCGGAACAAGCCTCTGCGCGCTGTTTGTAGGCCGGGTATTGCGAAGAGGTTGCGTAATGTCTCTCTTGCTGGCAGGACGTTGCAATCCCGCGAAGCGTGCCCGGTCTTTGCGGAATCTTCTTTCTCTATACCATCGCGTATAAGGGCCTTGAGTGAATCGTTTGCATTCATCGATTCGTCGAGATCTCTGCTAAATAGCGCCTTAGTTCGAGAAGATATGTGGACGATCACCGTAAGCAAGGCATTGTCGGTAATTTCCTCGACCAATGTTGCCGTCGCGCGTGTAGTCGATGCCTTACTTTGCATCTTACTTCGCCAGACACTTTTTAAAAACCCTTTTTCTTCTGGATCCTAATGCACTCGAAACCAGCTTAAAGCATAGATCCCGGACTGCACCAGAGCAGTTCCGGTTTTTCACATTAATAGGCTAAACACCTCCATCTTGTGGTGTTCTCGCCACCCCGGGCAGGGTCTATTGCGCCATTTTGTCCCGTGGCCCAGAAATCTAACGGTGTCTCAGGTTATACAGCATTCGAAGCATTTGCGCAGAACGTCTAACTCCACTGTTAATGCAGTAGCCATTGCTGCCGGTGTGACCTTCCAATTTCTAAGAACTCTAATTCACTCTTACGATGTCTTGATTATGAACTGAAATGAGCCGACCCTCACAAAAATAAGACAGGAAGCTCAGTAACACCGGGAGTAGATCTGCCAGTCACTAGCAGGCATTTTCTCTATTGTAGGCGAAAGCAGGCCTACCCTGGCTGGAGCCTGGTCACTAAAAAGGCTAGCCTTCTTGAGATTCGTCTTTCCAAGGATACATTCGGGCCGTTCTTTCGTGACGAGAGTCTTGAACTCGTCGTCTGCAAGGAAACCTCTGAGGACCTTTATTATTCTTTTTACATCAGTGTCTTCTCTCGGCGGAAAGTTTTTTACTTGAGATCCACTAGGCAGGCGCAAGGAATTTGCTTGATTAAACAAGAGAAATCGTTTTGTTTTTTAATGTCTTTCTCGGTGGTGGTGCAAGTCGCAACCAGCCATGCGAAGCGGATGACCTCGTGCAGAAGGATCTGCAGATCCGTTTCTGTGACGGCATTATTTGTAATTTCTCAGGGGGAGAGGAAACTGCTATTTCATGACGGGCGGGGATTGAGTCTTACTCTTCTATTTTCTAGCATTGTCATGCTCGTTAATACCCGTCGCGTCAGATGGCCTGTCCGTATTGCTGCCGGTACCAGAGCTTTGTGCATTTGTAGAGTCTGTCTGTAAACACACTGGTCGTGCAGAACAGCTGGTATTCTACACACCGCTAAATCGTCAAATACGCTGTTTATAAACAACTCGACCTACAGGGTAGGCGCACAATGTTCGAGAGATTGGATCGATGATACTGCAAGAAGGCAGATGTTCGTCCTGGCCCAACCGTTCAAAATCATCCGTTTCGACGCCTAACTTGAACTCAAATAAATTGCGCAGTACCTAATTATTATGCGTGCTGGATTGCTCATTAATGCGATACCGAGTGCGATTGCACCCGGCATCGCATCACTTGCAAGCGCTCAGGGTGAGTCCTCGCCACTGACTACTACTACTACTACTACTACACTAGTAAAGTTTTCGGGCTGACCCTCAGCCAAGATTTAACGTCAACGGAACTGTTTTTCAAATTGCATCATAGACGGACTACCCCCGGATAAATACAAATGTGGCGCAACGGTAGGGATCGAACCCGCGCACCTATGTGTCTCCTCCGGTTGTGAGGCGCAGACCTAAGCTACCACGCCACCGGGCTCGACTCGCCACTGACTACTACTACTACACTAGTAAAGTTTTCGGGCTGACCCTCAGCCAAGATTTTACGTCAACAGAACTGTTTTTCAAACTGCATCATAGACGGACTACCCCCAAATAAATACAAATGTGGGGCAACGGTGGGGCTCGATCCCGCGCACCTATGTGTCTCCTCCGGTTGTGAGGCGCAGACCTAAGCTACCACGCCACCGGGCTCGACCGCCACTGACTACTACTACTACTACTACTACTACTATTACAACACTAGCAGCAACAGCAGTATCAATAACTCCCCAGTAATACGTCCCCGTTGACGGGAAGGATGATACTGATTTACTGCTATTACGGCCGCCAACACTGCCTTTACTACGTTCTTGCGTCGTAGTGCGGTGTTAGATAGCTAGCTGCCGTCGCGCGAGGCTTTATTTACCTGTTACCTGGCCGGCCAAGAGATAGCTTCAGTCATACGCGTAAGCTGCACAAAACGATACCGTTACCGTTACTGCCAGCTTGTTTATGAGCGTCGACTAATTATGGCTTAGTAGGCGCCCCACCTACCGGGATAGCTTGCCCTGCACTGCGCCCTGCTCAGTCCAGACTGACGGGCTGACGGCCACGAGACAGGAATGACAGGGAAGCAGAAAGCGGCGGACAGCAAGGAAGGCAAGCAGGCTAAAGAAGGCTGGGCGCAGGATGAATGAAAGGCGCGGCTGTGCCATCGTTTTCCTCTTAGCCCCTTCACTTTTCTCAGCTGTCGTAGTCAACATCATCATTGTCATCATCACCACCATCATTCTCATCCACATTTATCTTCTTCCTTTCTCTCTTTTCCTTACGCGCTCTCTTTCGTGTTCCTCTCTCCCTTTCTTGCTTCCCTTAGCTGGTCCCCGTCTCCCTCAGAGTTCGTGAAAGTTGCACCCCTTGCCAAGCCGTTCAGCCGCCCGCCCGCTCAAGATAATACATTATTGTTACCTCGGCGTTGTGACACAGCAGCTGAAGTTATTAAAACTGCAGTGGTGACAACGACGACGATAACGACAACGACAATGTCAGCATGATGCTTATTCCTCGTGACGCCCAGCTATTCAATTACAACCGGCGGTGTACTGCGTCGGCATTCTTTATCGTGGCGGCCGGCTGATAGGCACCGGGCCGTAGGTATTTTCAAATCAGCTCTTCTTCCCTATCATCAGCTCTCGTTCGCGATTTGCCTTCGGATGTACTGCAATGCAGTTCCGTTGAATAAACCACGTTTAAAGCTTGAAAAAAAATTTGAAATATATATTATATGTATATATAATGGGGGTCTAAGGGGCCAGTGCCCAAGTCTTAGTGGTCATCTATCGGAGTGTCGCCGGTTCAATCCATGTTGTTGATCGAATTTTTTAACGATGCTCATTGAGAATACATGATAGAGCGCACCGCTGCGGGTCAGCGTTCATGCTGCCAAAATGGCTGTCCGGGGGAATACTAGGTGTTTCAAAATGTATGGTCCTCGGTACATTGACAACATGTCTGTACGCTAAGCCTCATGCTAGTTCCAAGCCCGTAGGGTATGGACAGATGCTAGTCTAGAATTACAAACAGCCTGCTTCGAAATGTAATTGAAGAACAGTAAACGCAGGTCACCGGTTCAGCGGCGGCTCTGGTTGCAGCCAACCTCCATTTAGCAAGAGCAGCAGCGGCAGCCCCCTACGTAACGGAGTTCGTAGGAAAAGCACCGCGAGTTGACGACGGCAGGCCTATATGCCAGACGAGGAACGCGGTGTTTTTTAAGCAGGCAAATGTTTTCGAAGTGGCAACCCAAACCGTGAGACAAATCGTTACAAATGGAAAAGGGCAGCCTGCAACAATGACAATACGGCGGGCCACTTGAAGAAAGATTGCCCCAAAAGCGCACCGGCTGTGCTAAGATGCATTGGTGTTCATGGGTCCTACGGTAACCCCGGCAACGAACCGACCACAACCTGAAAATTAGCGTAGTCGATCACCGTGAAGGAAGCAATGTGACTGTCTGTGGTCACAGGTGGGTAATTGCGATACGTGAAACACCCGCGTATCACTTCTGCGTGCTTTGTCGGATATTGCAGATCTCTATTGTCTATTGTTGTTCGCATCCTACCTACCTTCCACTGATTACTCGGTGATCCTCTAACCAGCGACAGACTGTCTCGAGCATATAGTTTCCGAAATTCGTCCGTCGGAGTGAAACAGCATGAGACAGTGCCAGAATGTGTGGCTATGCCCGACAGCACTTTGCGAAGCAGCCTTACTGTTGTATTGTGAAGTCGCGCACACGCAGCGAGTTTGCACAGCGTCACAATTTACCAGCCATGTGTGTTTTCAGCATGGCACGGACAAGTGCGTGCGGTTATTTCCTTGCCTGCTATCATGAGCAAGATCGCAATACTTCTCACTTCTTCGCTGGAAAGAAATTACCTGTAGCCTTGACTGAAATATGAGCGGCGTGCTTGCGCCCACGCTCTGTGGGTAAAGCTCAACATACACTTCTCAAGCAGCACTTCTCTATGTGTAAAGCTCAACACACACTTCTCAGGAGAGTTAGGGCGTACATTGTTTCTCTGGGGTAGCAACTTGCGAATAGAATAGCGCCAAGGACAGCACGCCCGCTGTCTTCCTCTCTCCCTACCGCCAAACTTCTTAGCGTTAACGTTCTGACGCATGATTTATCTCGAAGCTGTTACTCCCGAAAACTTTCCAGTCAGCGCCGACGCGGCGGCGTCGCTGCTGCTGCTGCTGCCAGGCCACAACGCGTTGTCTGGCGCGCGCGCCCTCCGAGCTCGGTACCCCGCAAGGGGTAGCAGGGATGCAACCTGAAGACGCCAAGTGAAAAGTCTCATTGATGAAGAATTCCTTCCAACCCCTCAACGTGCTCTCCACCGAGCTTGCTTCCGCCCGCTCCTCTGTCAACGAGCAGCGCCCTCAGCAGTAGCAGCATGAGCGGCTTAACTAGACGCAAGCAAGCCCACAGCAATTTGTAGTAGCGTGTGCTTCGTCCTCCCCTCCCCCCCGCCCTGGGGGCGAGTACCCCTCGCGAGACAGTGGGGCGGGCGTGCGGGCGACCGAACGACGAACACATACGAACATACATACATGGGCGCATACATACGTACACATGCATACACAAAGTAGGCCCCCACGAGAACAGCCTTTTGTGTGGGGCTCAATTGAGGCAGGCAGACATCCAGCCCCCCCCCAGGCCAGCTATACGCAAAGGCAGACTTAATTTGCCTCGCGAAAGCCTGCCTGGCTGCCGCGGCCATTGCAAATGAACGAGTAACTGGGGCGCGCTAGCGAGAAGCCAGTCAGTGCGGACCGCATTGTCAAGGCGTTGTCATCTGCGACTGCATCTGATGCTGCTGCTGCTGCTGGTGAGGCTGCCTGTGAACTAGGTAGCACTGTAGCTGTGCGGTCAATGCTGGGCTCGATGGGCGGACGGACGGATTGCAGCAGCATCAGCCGCCCCGGCAGTGGTAGAAACCAAAAGCCGAAAATAAACTGCGACCAGTTGGGTTCCTCTATTCAGAACAACAACTTTGGAGGCACAACGACGCAACGCGTGTGCGCTGACGACAGTATCCGAACCGGATGATGCTAGGGCCGAGGTTTGACGTAATGAATATGTTGCAGCGAACAATGTGCCTGGGCATGTCACAAAGGCAAGTATACTATTTTCCCTAGAGGCCAATCAGTTACATGAAGTCTTTGTCTTGCGGCCCCTCTCTCTCTCTCTCTCTCTATATATATATATATATATATATATATATATATATATATACAAACATACACTTTAAAGATCTGAGCGCAGTGGTCACCTTTTGAAGTTTCATTCATTTCCGCTCGCACACTCACAATGTTGGGCGGCGGGAGTCAGCGTTGCCTGCCGTTGGCAGTTTAGCCAAGGAAGTGTCAAAAACACACAAATCAAGGCAAACATTTGCAAGAGTTAACAACAATCGCTCCAAATATGACAACATACTTACTGAAACGCCTCGAGTTTTACGACACGTACCTGCTGGAAGAGTGCCGGCTTAGAGTTTGCACCTTGTACTTGTTCGTCGAGCCCGGTGGCGTGGTGGGTGCATTCCGCCTGCGCCTCGTGACCGGAGGAGACACTAGATAGGTGCGCGGGTTCGAGACCCACCGTTGCACCAATTTGTATTTATGAGGGTCCGTTTATGAAGCAATGCGAAAAGCAGTCCCGTGGACGTTAAATCTTGGCTGGGAATCAGCCCGAAAAGTAACGTTTTGTGCTTGTTCAAACATGGTTTGCTTTTCCAGAGAGCCTGTGTTAATCCTCGTTGGTCCGTATCTACGTGACTCATCTGCGTTAGTCAAGCGCGATACCAAACGCCGAGACTTCCTGGGGGGAATTCCTGTTTTATGGCCACTCGCCCGAATGGCGCAGCGTCGACGGGCCGACGGCTGTGGCCAGGACAACAACCCAGGCTGATTCCATTCGCTGACCGACCACCTGCCGCCTCCGGTAGTGGGGTCATTAAACGATTTGCTGTTGTTACCTATCGTTGCCTATATATATATATATATACAGACTAGACGTACAAGCATATAGCTGCTTAACTGCGTCTACTGCTGGCCCCATCGTTGTGTATGATCGGGGAGCGCAACCCCAGCAGCAACGGCATCTTATCGTGTGTACACGCGTAACACCTCATCGAGCAGCCGATGGCAGGCGTGCGTGCCACACCAGGCCGTCGTCATACGTCACGGTCTGCGAGAGCAGCGACACGTTGTTGCGTTAGCCCGATCAGCTCCGTTGTTCCTAAAGTCACTAAGGCCATCTACTAGTCACCAGACATTGTGGGGCCGTAATGACATAAGTAGTTTGAGGCGAAACGAGAGTGAAGCCATGTTGAACGACGGCCAGACCGGCGGGCGAGCGGGCGGGCGGTCGGTCACGCCCAACCGGTGATGGTGGTACGGAAGCAAGCGAATTCGCGCGACGCGTCTAACCTAACCGGATCGCGCGCGCAAAGTTTCGCGATTTCTTTTCTGCCGAAAGCTACACTTTAGATATTTGGGCCCCGCACACCGCATCAACACATCGTTAGCATATTGGGAGACGTTTATTTCCTCTCCACTCTCTGAAACGTTTTCTAAACGCGTCTTTCGCAATCGGGTGGAGTCGCTTCTGCGATTTTTCTTATTAATCTTCTCAGTAGTTTCAAAACGTTGTCCCATCAATGTTTTTTGTTATCCATAGAAACAGGAAAAGTCACACGGAACCAGATCCGGCAAATAGGAAGACTGCGGAAATAGAAAACTCAACATTTTCATTAAATAATCCGAGCTGGTGCATTCTCCTGACTGAGGATCCGAGAGTTGTTTACCCAAAATTCAAGCCTCTTTCGACACTTGAGATATCACGATTTTAACGTTTTTTCCTTATTGACGTCGCCCGGTGTGTAGCTGATGAATGGCGTGCCTCTAAATAAAACGAACCGGAAGACCGTATTAGTTTCGGAGATTTTTTCGATTCAATGTACTAAAACTTACCAATCCGGCTCCGTGTATTGCTTGTGGTCGTATTGACTTTTTGCTGTTGCTGTTCCAGCCTCTGAAGCTAGAACTCC
Source organism: Dermanyssus gallinae (assembly GCA_003439945.1). Lineage (NCBI taxonomy): Eukaryota > Metazoa > Arthropoda > Arachnida > Mesostigmata > Dermanyssidae > Dermanyssus > Dermanyssus gallinae. The sequence continues at coordinate 162,163 of QVRM01001266.1, read as the reverse complement.
CCTGTCTGAGCATCATTCATGCGCTATATGTACATATATGCGCTGTAGCTTTACGCTTATGGAACACTTTCTCGGTTGCCGTACTTTTTTTATTTGCTGTTTGAAAGCTTAACCGTTACATTTGTTGGTAGATACATTTGACGGAACAAACTGCTATCAGTTTCTCTCACCTGCAAGCGTTGACGCATGTTTACAATCCGTCTACATTTCTGCTAAGCGCCACCATAATCAAGCACGATCAAATTGCTCAATGAAAAAGCCAACAGCTATATATTGGTTATATATTGCCAACAGTTATATATATGTTAATATGACTGTTTTCTCGGAAGGTTTTTTCTCCTCAATTTCCTTGTCACTCTCCTGTTAGTTACTTGTGACGCTAATACGGCTACGTACGCTGATATATATATGTATATATATAAATATATATATATATATATCGTCGATCTTGATTTCGTCGTTGTTGTTCTAGCCGTCGTTATTGTTGCCTTCACCGTGATTGTTGTTGCTTACATCATAGTTGTTGTTTTCGTCGTTGTTGTTGTTCGTGGTGGTGGTAAGTGTAGCCTTGCGTCTGGACTGGACGGAGGCCAGGAGCGGTGTAAAGGGGCATGAGACGCCTAGATCGGGTTCATAGCCGCCGTCCCCCCGCTTCCGTATCGCCGCTACCGCCGCCACCACCGCCTTCCCCCCGCTTCCGTGCGCTCTGTTGCCGATGCCGGCTGTCTGTTGGTTGTCCAGCGCCAATGACGAAGAGAACGAGGCGAGCGAATGGTCGAACCACGGAGCGGCAAAGCGGTAGAGCGGCGGGGTGCCGCTGGCGTTTGAGGGCACAGCAAAATCAATTATCAGCTCGTTGCAGAGTGGCCCATTGCCATTGCCGTCGCTGCGGCGGCGGCTGCTGCCATCGCCGACTCCGCTTACTGGCCATGTTTCTCGTCCGCGCCCCGTCTTCGTTTCCTTCTTCGTCACCCCGGGTTTTCCTCTCTCTCCTTCTCTCCATCTATCTCTCTCACTCTCACAAACACACTCTCGGAGCTCGCCTATGGCAGGCGGATGGACGAACGAACGGATATGTCCGTTCGCGTCTAGGCCTTCATGCAGGGCTTGAGGCCGATAGATATATAGACAGACAGACACACCGGCCGGACGGCAGACCGACCGCCTGCCTAATAGATAGACAGATAGACAGGCAGAAGGCCAGACCAGGCAGCAGCAGCCGCCGCCTGACTACGGCCCAGTCCCATACCCTTGGACCCCGTCCGTGCCCCGTCCATCGTCTTCCACTGCGACTGTACGACCAGCTACTGCCGAGCTACTACTACAACAACTACGATGTTCGTCCACTTCACTGCTCCACGATCGACTGACATACATACACCAGAGGCCGAAACACGGTCAAGGGAGAAAGAAGGTGCAAGCGAAAGGGAGAGAGAGCGGGAACAAGAAAGAAGGGGGAGGCTGCGAGAGGAAAAGGTACATACAGACAGAGAGATTGCTAGAGAGAGGGAAAGAGATTTGAAAGAAGAAGTGTGGAATACCAACGGGAATAGGGAAAGCGAAATAGTGTGGTGAGAAGGAGAGAAACAGAGGGGAGGGAGGGAGAGAGAGCGCGCGAAAGAAAACAAAAGAACGGCACAGGAACACATATAGAACCGTGAAAGAGAAACGAGAATTACAGAGAAAGGGAGAGAGTACCGCGGCAGATCAATAGTGTGAGAGGGGCAGATAGAGGGGCCAGGGGAGAACGAAACAGAGATAGAGCGAAAGAAGGGGTATGGGACAGGCATAGAGAGAGAGGGAGGGAGAGGGAGGGAGCAAGAGGGAGAGAGAGGGAGGGAGCAAGAGGCAAGGCAGGAGGAAGGATCGAGATGAACAGACCACACGCACGGCTGACGCTACGTTGCCCCCGGGTGCCCCCTGCTCACTCCGCCCCCGTAGATACTCTTTTTCTCTTCTTCATCTCTCTCTCTCGCGTTCCTCTTTCGGCGCAACTTCACCGACGGACCGGCTGGCTGTCCGAGTCATCGTTGTCGTCGGCGTTGCTGCTACAGCCGCCGCCGCCACGAGAACCGTCGCCAGCCCTTAAAGGGGGCTCCATAGAACTAGAAGAGCGGGCCGCGGCGGCGGCGGCGAACGGATAGACACAGGGGACGGGAAAAGGGGCAGCGTCACTCCCCACTTAGGAATCCACGGGGGAGATGGGCCGACACGGGGCGGGCCGATTGTGGCGCCCTCTGGCCGTCGATTCCGCCAGCTTATCGGAGGATGCAAAACGAGCTCCGAAAAGCGCCCACTAAGCAAAGCTTTCTGTTGAGGACATCGTAGAACGATTTCCTTTTGCTACGCCAACTATACGATGAAAACGTGCTAAAATTCCAATTATTAAATTGAAACTGTAATATTTTGCTGTCCAATTTAATGTCCAATGTGTTATATATATATATATATATATATATATATATATATATATATATATATTTAATAAAAAAAAAAATATATATATATATATATATATATTTAATAAATATATACATTGCAAAACAATCTGTAGAAATTGTTGAAGCATTATTAGATAAGATTATTCTAAAATCGGCAAATATTTGTTCAGATTCATATATTGAATTTATAATTCATACGTATATTTTTCATCAGAATTAGCTGTTACACATGATGCACACTAGACGTCGTTGACACGACCACGGTGATGTGGGACTCACAAACCCATCAAAATCCAGTCATCATCTTTGCTAATTAGAAAAATCCAAATATGCATTTGTACATACGCATATCTAGTTATGCACGCCATATGCAAACGTCACTAAATCGACAGTAATTATAATGACAAAGATGACGATATATATATATATATATAAATATATATTTATATATATATATATATATATATATATATATATATATCGTTTTCGTCATAATTATTAATGTTGGCTTAGTGGCGTTTGCGTATGGCATGCATATATATATATATATATATATATATATATATATCCATGCATATGTATAAACGCAAAAAATCTTTAGATGTTTTTGATAAGCATATATATATATATATATATACATACTTTTTGAAAGCGCACATGAAGATAAATACGAAGCCATTGCTGATCGTTCTATGCCTGTGTTCCTCATTCTCCAGATGTGGGCAGAATGAGCGTCTAACACAAGTTGTTTAACACACTACATACCCGTTTCAGATCCCAATGGGCCATAGCCACTGACTATTATTATGTGCCGGGGCCCCGATGGACAGAGGGCAGGTCAGATTGTTTGGTAAGGACAAGTGCAACCGTATAGCTCGTTCGTTTAAACTTTACGACCTTAAGACCACAGACACGCTCGCGACGTGCAGATACACTGCGTGTGCGCACACACATTCCGAGCGACTGCATCGTGCATGCAATAAAAATCACCAACCAGGCAGTTTCATGGCTATCGAACTACCGTGCGCGGATATCGATGAGGTGATGGGGAGAAACAGAGCAATATAAACGACTCTTCGTTCGACACCAGCACAGCGCACCCGCGCCTGTGATCTTTTGGATCGATGCTTGTTTCGTGGAGTGAAGAAGAAGAAGCTGCCGGCGCCGCCGCCGCAGTTTATAGTAGTTGCTTTTGCTTTTGGTTGCTATTCGGTTGTGTTGTCTCCATTATCTTCCAGCTCGAAAGAGACGTAATGCGCCGCCGGTCAGTGGACAAGTGGAGCAAAATGTTTCTGAAGCACTCGCGCTTGGAGCGCTTACGTCCGGGTATGCTAAGCGTGACATTTTGCGACCTGCGTGCGCGCTCTGTCGGAACGACGAGCGACAACAAACAACGCCGATGTGTATTTGAGTTGCGCCGAAGTGTATGCTGGTATTGTCAAGAGTCTGAATAGATGAACAGGTCGAATGAACCGGCAAGTGTGCAGCAGCCGTGGATTGCCCATTGTCCTATTTGGCTGCGTCGTGGCGGCTTCCCGTGCATGTAAAAACCAAAAAATAGCTATTCGATCATTTATTCGCCGCTAACTTCGCCGTGACTATTGTGGTTATAGCTGTGACATATTCTAATAGTGCCGTTATGGAAGACGGTAATCGTTACGTTTGCTCTTATTAGAGAGAACATAGAAGGCGTGTTGGTTAACCCAGTTTTTCATGCTTTACTAATCGATTATCATTTAATTCGGTTTTTGGACACCCAAATAGTTCTCACATAATGAGACTTAAAAAATTTTAAATACAAAAAAAAATATAAATAAGTACCTAATATCCGTCGTATGCGTGACAGAGGAAGAGAAAGAGAGATACAAAGATAGCAAGATCCTATCTCTACAGCGTTAGCAAATACGATAAAGGGCCCGTTTGATGTTTCTGGGGGGCCACCTAGAGGTCGCCACTGTGCCGAGCCGCCCAAGCCGAAACGCGATCGCCCTCAGAACCCATTTCATCAGGCGCTGGGCCGATCCCCAACAAGTAACAGGAGAGATCCCGGGCCGAAAGAGGGTGCGACTGTCTGGTGAGGTCTGCGGGAAGCAAAGGAAAGCAGCCGTAGAGAAACTAGGGGACGCTGGGGGAAAATAAGAAGCAAATGAACACGACGAAGGAAAAAGCAATATGACAAGACAATATAGAGGAAGAATAAAAGGATGAAGAAATGAACAAAAGAAGAAAGAACGCGGCAATAACAAGGATAGATCTGAGGAGCCAAAGGGAACGTACGCTTGTTTGTCCATCGCAACGATGCCGTTGCTGCTGCTGCTGCTGCTGACTGTCGGCTGGCACCTAGCAGGCAGAGAGGCATTGCGGCCCTTGCGTGCCGTCAAAGAAGTAATGGGACATCTTTCAACAATTGTGTCTTGTTGCAAACAGTACCGTCGTCGTGGCAGCAGATACGGCGGGAATGGCTTTGGGGGCGGCTCGATGCACCCCAGCTCCGTTGCGCCTCCCATATTCGCTGCGCCCTCCTTCGTCCCTACGCCTATGCGAACTCTGCAGCGTTTCCCATCTCTGCTGCGCTCTCTCTTTCTCCACTCTCGCAGTGCATTCACTGAACTCGTAGTTCGACGAAGGGTGCACGTCTAGAACTTGGCGGGCGGAGGCAGACAAGGGAGCCCGGGGCGATAGGCAAACCCCCGGTTTCTGTTCTTGTTCCTCGAATTTTGCTGCAACGCCACCTTTGCGCGAGAAAAGCGAAGAGAGCAAGATTAGATCAAGTTTTTTAGGTTTATGATATTTTTGTTGCTATTTTTAGCGCAGAGAGCGGCCGAAAAACATCCAAGTTGACCTAACGTGATTGCGCTGTTTTATTTGTGGAAATCGCATGGTTTTACCTGCAACAGCATCAAAAGTTACACACGACTAAAAAAGGAAAGTGCTGATTAAGAAATAAATGGCATTTACATGTGCCCGTGTATGCAAAAACGTCTTGTATCTTAAGAATGAGAGTAAGCTTTATAAAAGTTGTTATTTTGCCCTTTTTCCTACATAGTTTTGCAAAACGTGTGCGGGAGGAACCAGTCAATGCATGAAAGAACCGATCATGCCAGCGTGTTCGGTGGAATTCTGCATAATCTGAATAACACCAGACGCAAGCTAGCAAAAGACGAATAGCCAGATTAATAAAAATGATAAAACGTCGATATGTTGTTATGTCTTACGCTGAAACTTCTGTCACGCACCGCGCTCTTACTGTCAGGATGAGGGCTACAAGGTGGGACGTACGGAGGTTTCGCTCACAAGAAAGAACAACACGTCGGTTAGCACAGTAACCTCGGGAGCTTGGCCTGAGCGCGCGAAACTACCGGCCGTTCGGAGATGCCGTCAATTCGTTCTCCTCGATGCCTCTGGCTCGTCTCAAATAGGTCATTATGTCGGCCCGTTATATACGTGCCGACTTGAAAGTGCATGCAGATGCGCTCTCCCGCCGCCGCTCCCGAGTTCTCTCATTTATTGATTTCTCAATACATTTTATCACAACGATTACATTGTTTTGTGTCGTTTATGTATCTGTTATACTTAACATGCATAATTAGTAGTGTTTACTCTTAGTTGTTTATGTATTACAATAATTACACGTGATTCTCGATCTGTATTACTTAGCGTATGGGTTCGGCCGGCTGTCGATAGGTGGCCGTCTTGAATGTACTCGTATGTGTTCCAGTGCACCCGTTAGCTGCTCTTGAATGTTCTATTACACGTGTTGATAGCTTCGAGAATGTTCTATTACGCGTGCTGGCGGCTTCTAGCATGCTCTCTCTCTCAACGTCTCTCTTGCACGGCCGCTCTGACACCCGCGCCAATAGAGGGTGAAGCGGGTGTTGCGCTAAGAATCACGACTCATATAGTGTTCGTCACAACTTCCACATGCAAAACCGTAAAATCTTGCCATTACGATCGAAAAGAAACGCTTAAAAGACTAATTCCAGACAACAGCAAATGGTGGTGCTGCGTTACGTAGTTGCCAAATAATTACGTTTTTTTACAGCCAAATCGATGGCAAAGACCTGTATACTTGCATATGGCGTATGATAAAGTTAGGTGCGTATTTTGTGGCTTGGTAGAACTTGGCACAAAAATATTTTTTTCCAATAGAAGGAGGGGGCCCAAAAACCTTGGCAAAAATTTACAGTTTTGAAAGTGAAAGCTTTAACGTACGACATAAAAACTATGATTGTCGAAAAAGCTGAGTTACTCGGCAACTGCGTAACGTAGCACCATAACTTTGTTACGAAAATGATGGGCATCGAATATGCTATTGTGTAAGAATGGTCGTGAACTTATGGTCGTAATGGCAAAATCTTACAGTTGTGCACGTGGAAGTTTTAACGTAAAACAAAACGACATATCGACTTTTTATGACTTTCCCTAATTTAAATATTCGTTTCTTGCTAGCTTGCGTCTGGTGTCATTTAGATTATGCAGTTTCTGCCGAACACGCCGGTATTTAATTTTTCGCCGAACACGCCGTTATGATCAGTTCCTTCTTGCGTTAACTGGTTCTCCCGTAAACGTAGATCTAGAACAACAATGTAGGAGACAAAAAGGAAGAATAACTACTTTTATCATTTTATCCTCACTCCTTGACAAGACGTTTCTGAATATATATAGAAAATATTGTGATGATTTATTAATCATTTACAATACGTTTGCACACTCGGCAGTGCTCGCCTTAATAAAAATGGTGGTAAAAATGTGCCACGTGAAGTTAAGAATCAGTTGTCCGTGTCCTTGCTTAATGGTAGGCCCCGCTTTTATGGACCCGGTGCGAGCGGTATATCCTCAAGGTTCCTTGCAAAGTTAAAACGGTGAGGTCCATAAGATTCCTCTTCGTGACGCCGAGTCCCAAGAGCGTCCTCACAGATTCGGAGTCCCATACACCACTCGTAGAGATAGTGATGGATCCGAATCTGCGAGGTTTTTGCGGGTCGGGGAGCGCCGCTCTTAGAAACTCGACGTCATATTTGGTGATCTTGTCCTGCCGCGCTTTTGCCAGGTCCCGGTTCGGGCCGCAAACCTCGGCATCTAAAACCCAGACCTCGCTAGGTGTTGTTATTACGAGGTCGGGCTTTAGACCCGGTGCGCCCGGTCGCCGGAATACTCGCTCACGAACCACCTCATGACCCCTTTCGCGGAGAAGACGCGCCACGCGATCACAGACGTCGTCATGTCTCTTTATGGTTTGTTTGTGTGTTGTATCGCACATCTGAGCGACATGAGCCAACGTCTCAGGCGCATGACACCCGTGCCTACAACGTTTGTTGTAGCCCGGGCGACCCCTGGCCAATCTGGCACGCGTTGGTAGTGCGTTGATCCTGATCTTTAGTAGGGGTAAATACTCCTTACCAGATAGGTAGGGCAAACCCTTAATCCAGTAATGTACAAAGGGCGTTTCGTGTGCTTTTTTAAAATGTGCCCCATCAAACGTGTTGTGTAGTTGTTGAGACCAGTAATCGGTCTCTTGTGTAGCGGTTTCGATGGAGGTTCCCAAGCGCTCGCAAAGAAGTCTTGTTTTCGCAAGATCTTTATTGAAGTGCTCGGTGGTTAGCATCCATTGAACCCCAAGGTGCGTGGAGTGTTGTAGTGCTGTCAGGCGGGAGAGGCGGAGTCTGGGAATGAATGTTTGAAGGCAGGGGATGTCCAGAGCTTAAGCCATTTCGACTTAACAACCTTTCTAATCTCTTTATCTAGGTCGCTAAGGAGTGCGTAAGATGGTCTGGGTCCGGAGACCAGTTTATATAGGAGACGGGGAATGAGAAAGTCTTTCAAAAATATGAGTCTTTGGTGGGGTTTAAGGGGAGCTATCGTGAGTCTGTTGAGTAAATTAAGGAGTATATCCTTGGTGGAGTCAACTCTGCCGTTGCTGTCAAAGTCGACTCCAAGATATATCCATCGATCGCTCATACCTTTAGCTGGCAATAGCCGATCTCCAACGTTAAATTCTGGTACGGTATTGATAAAGCCTTTACCTTCCTTCTTATTAAATAGGTAGGAGATAGTAAAGCTTTTATTAGTATTAATTTCCAGGCCTCGGGATTTCAAAAGTGGGTCCGCAATATTAAGGAGCCGTTGGAGATTAGATTTTGTGGAGGCTAGGAGGATGAGATCATCCGCAAAGGCTAAGCCCATAAGGCGGAAGTCATCAGTAAGTTGGTACCCGATATTAGTTTCGTCTAATTTTGAAAGAATATCGTCGAGAACTAGATTAAATAAAAGGGGGGACAGAGGATCTCCCTGCCTAACATCCCTAGTTGGCCGAAATGTGAGACATTCTTCGAGGAGTGTATACGGGGCAAGGGAGTGGTTCAGGGGGTGGTTGTGTCATCGTGTTGGCCCAGTGTTCTACAACTTCGGTGGCCTGCATGTTGTGCATGGTGTGTTTGCCGTCCAGCACCTCATGAGCGCATTTGGATCGGTTTTGGCAAAAAAGTTTTTGAGTGGTTGCGTAGTCTTGACGTCGCTGTTGCCTTTTAGATACTCGCGCTTCAGTGGAAGGAGTTTCTCTAAAGGCACGACGTCGGACAGTGTGTGTAAAATGTTTGTTTAGAAAGTCGTTTAAGGCGATAGTGTGGCCCTCACCTGAGCAAATTATATTTGACAGATGAGTAAGGTCTGTTGAAATTATGTTGCAATATTGTTTAAGTATTGTGTTTTTTTTTTACAGGAATTGATGCACCTTGTTTGATAGAACGGACCATTGTCGGGGTGCGGAATTGGATTAAATTATATTCTGTACTGACAAGAAACAATATCCAACACTTATAAATTGATCACACGAAACACATTGCTGGTAGACACTGCTTATATATGTCAACGTTACACATCATAGCATAACATATATTTAACTACATATGCTATAAACGATTGCATGTAAGATTAATCGCCCAAAGAGAGAATAACGAGTCTTGGTAGGACACACCGTTAACCTGTTTCCTCGTCATCCTCGTCATTGTTATCACTGTTGATTTATTGACGTTTGCGCAACAATATATATATATATATACATATATATATATATATATATATATATATATATATATACATACATGTATGTACATATACGTATATATGCATGTATTTTTATCAGGGCGTGAACATAAATACAGAGCAACGGCTAAGCAAGAGCTCACGAGGATTCATTCCAATCAATGGTTGTAGCTGTAGCAGTCGTCTCCCCCCCCAGCTTCCTACTCTCACAACGCCCCTGCCCTTACAACGCCCCCGCCCTCACAACGCCCGTACCATCGTAACGCCCCCATCCCCGCTTCGCCTTACCGTCCCCATCCCCGCTTCGTCTCACCGTCCCCATCCCCATTGCGCTTCACCGTTCTCATCCCCACTGCGCCTCACCGCCCCCATTTCCCTTGCACCCTCGTTGCTCTGCACCATCCTTGCAGCGTCTAACCGCCCTCATGCCCATTGCGCCTCACCATTCCCATCGCCCTTGCACCCCCGTTGCCCCACACCATACCCGCGGCGCCTCACCGTCCCTATTCCCGTTGTACCCCCGTTGCCCTCAGCACCGCCGCTGCAATCCAGTCCCCGCAGCGCCCCATTCCCATTGCGCCTCACCGGCCGCGTTAGCCCCACCGATGCCGCGCTTCCACCCTGGCGGCGGCCCCACCATCGCTGATGTCATCCGAGAGTCCAACTCAACTGCGGCATCCACGTTTGCTCGTAGTGGCCAGTCGCCACTTACTCGCTACCAGTAATATTACTCTTTGCCGCCTACTGTTTCAGAACGATCGTGCGAAACTTGCTGGAGACGGACAAGAGAGAGAATTTGCGATGAGGCGGGAACTTTCGGCTGCTGTTTTTGTATCTCAATTGCTGCTGCTGCTGCTGCAACAGAACGCTGCGCAAACACCGGAGAGGAGAACGGCATTAGATCAGGTGTTTTTTCAGGCTCACGATATGTTTGTTGCTGTTACGCTGCTTACGGCAGCGAGATTCGCGTTATCGTTCGTACAACAGTGCCCGGAGTTGGCCACGCTAAAGAAGTGGAAGTGCCGATTAAATAGAGTGAAAGTATGCGTGTGTGTGTCCGTGAATACTATTTAAGGAATACCATCCCCTCCGAACTTCAAAACTATGTAGTCGCAGCGACAAAATAAACTTTCTTGAAATATAACCAAAATGGTGAAAAATAAATGATATAGCCAGATATTGCTTTTGGCGTTTGTCGCAGATTTGGCAAATTAACGACAGTGGCCGTCGTTGCTCAACAGTCGCCCTATCTGTATTGTTATGCTATGTGGTATGTTATGTTAATAATCGTAACTTATTTTGCAGTGATGTGAAAATTGTTTAGTCCGCGGTTGATACATGCATCCTGATTGAAAGTGTAACCAGAGATAAGCTAATAGGGAAGCCGAAAAGTGATATGGCTAGGATCAATCTCTAATTGCGAATCGACAGTCTATGTCTTAATGTAGAAACGGCACAAATTGTACAACTCAAGGCGTGGTACGGTGCTGAAGTAGCACTTATATATATATATATATATATATATATATATGCCTGCCAATCATGCACTTGCTTACCAATCATGTGCTTCCTTGCTGCTTTAGGTTGTTATGCTGATACTGATGTTGAAAACCTACCTTTAAACAGGTAGATTTTTTTAAAGCTAAGCTTTACCTCTCCATCGCCGGTTCGGACTTAGACCTTAAAGCACACTGCAATTTTCCAATAGTTCGTGACGTACACAACCGAAAATATTTTGGCTTGTCGTTTCAGAAAGACATCAAATGGGAAATTCATATTAAACAAACGGAACCCAAATTTACAGTAGGGACTTTACAAGTTATGATGCACTGTCTCTATTGAGTTTAAGACCACTGTGTCTTATGCAATTCTTGTTACACTTAAAAAAAAGTGGTGCCCTGTTGTGTATTTTCTGTAAAATACCCTTAATTGTTACAATTGCTGGAAAGTTGGTAATTGTGGAAACATTGAACTCAATTATGAGTGATTCAATAAATACATTTGCCTGGACAAGGCAGTCAATTAAAAATATTTTTATATATATTAGTGTTGACTAGGTAAAGTAGAAAAAATCCACACGTGTAATCGCAAATAGGTGTAAACCCAACGGAAGCGAAATTGCTTAAGGTTCAAATATAGAAATTGATTACGTCAAAGTATAGATAAAACTTCTACTTTCAACAAATAAAAATATATGTAGATGTTTTAGAAACGTTATCTAAATCGTCAGCACACGCGACCAGGTTAACGGCAGCAATATTTTTAGATAAAATACATCATCGCACGACAGATTCGACTTGGAGTGGATGAGACCAAACCAGGGACCGGCTGATATGTAAAATGTCGCATTGTCGTTCCATGATTGGGTAAAGAGCTGGAGAAATAAAGAACGCTATGTGTACTAATACTATACTAGAACACATTTACAGTATATATATATATATATATATATATATAATTTATATATATTTTTTAAATTAATTTACAGTATATATATTTAAGGCGAGCACTGCCGAGTGTGCAAACGTATTGTAAATGATTAATAAATCATCACAATATTTTCTATATTCCTTAATAGTATATTTTTCTTAGCTATCGCATCCTAAGCCATGTTGTCTGTCTTCCTGTCTCTGTCTAGCGATATGTAGCTCATTGTCAGCTTCATGCCCAGTATGCTTTAGCAACCGAAGCAGCAGAACCTTAGCTTGCGCCACAACCTTTCGAGTGAGTTGCTTAGTCGCGACAGCAGCAGCAGGAGCAGCCCAACGACAGAACGTTGGCTCGTGGCAACGGCGGCCCTCGGAGAAGCTATGGGACAAGAGGCCCAGACGGGCGGTACCACGCTGCAGCAGGAAGGAATCTCATAATCGTCACCACCATCATTCACCAGCATTGTCGGCTTCGACATCAGAGACGGAAAAGTTCCGCTTGCGCTTCCCCGTTGTGTTCTAGCGACTGAACGAGATGGTGGTTTTCACAAGGCAGGGGAGAACGCATGAGGCGTCCTCGTCTCTTTCTTCCTCTTGTTTTCTTGTGTTGGGCAGGAAGCTACGAATCCGAGCAAAATATCCGGAAAAAAAAACTCCAACTTCGATTCGGGTTGGGGGCGGCGGTTGGGGACGATTACACAAGGCGACGGAGCGACGCCGGTAACAACAATACAAACTGCAGTTAAAGCGGGAAAACGAATGCCCAGCTTTGTTCGAAATCGTGGGGGGGGGCTTATCCGTGTTGTTTGGAAGTTCGAAGGCACGGAAGGGAAGGTTTGCCCCTCCCAAAGTGCATGGCATCAGGCACACGAGACGGGAACGACCTGCATTGAGAACGCTGTCCGTGGGTAGACGGTAAACAGCCTGTTGTTGGCCTGCAGGATGATAATGTCGTTGCAAGCTTGATATTTTGCACGTTATGGCCCGCCCGGGCATTCTGCGATTTAAAGCACAACATATTGCCAAAAAGACAACACCAAAACAGGGATGAAAATAAGTGGCGTTCGGAAATTGCAAGAATGAGAGAGCTTAAATCTTTACGTATTTTATATAATAGGATAGGTAAACGTTTTTTTATTTTCATATATAGCTTTAATGTTGGATTTTTATGTTAACGAGTATGCCTTTCAAAATAGTCTCCCTCAACAGAAGTACACCTTCTTCGTTAATCCGGCAACGAATATATTCAATTTTCATAGAACTGCAGAAAAAAGAAACGGCATAGCACATGGTTCCCTGTGGTACAGCTTTCCCCGTCAGAGGTGTCGCCACTTCCTCGCTACGATATGTGCTCCTTACGGTATGATCTGAAACGGCCAACTTTTAAGCAAGCAAGGCACTACTAATCGACGGATTTTCTAAATCCTTCCGCTCTTTGTTCGCGCAAAGGGTCTTCCTGGGCAAATGCCGTCTTCAAGATCAAAATTACTGACTGAGAGTCAGTGCAGGTGCACCAAGATTTTACTGTACGAGTCACCGCAGCTGAAGCCCTGAAAGCAGTGCAAATTTTGGCAACTGCATTGGCCGCGAAGACTTCGAGTTTTCGTAGATGAAAAGTAAAATCGCACGTATTTGTTCACAAAATAGGTCCGATCTATATGAGCACAGGATTACCTCTAACCAAACAATTTAATCGCTACTGGCGTGACTTTGTTCCACAGAGATCCAATGACGTAGAGCCGGTGGCGTGGTGCATTCTCGCGTGCGCCTCGCAGCCGGAGGAAACACATAGACTCACGGGTTTGACCCCCCCCCGTTGCACGTTTGTGTTTATGGAGTCCGTTTTATGAAGCAATGCAAATGCAAACACGCGGACGTGAATTGTTGGCTAAGGGTCGGCCCGAGAAAGTTAGTCGAAATTCAATTGCACCAAACTAAAGTCTGTTGTCGGCGGGTACACAGCTGTCGTCAGTACCAATTACATAGACACGTATATAAGTACGTATATGAGTCCAATAAGTACCGGAATTTCCACTATAATGCGCCACAACGATCGTTGTAGCGTTTGACGGAGAAAACAACCACTGTGCAACAATGAAAGAAGGACGAATGAAAACGTGTGATATAGATGAGATCCTAAGCATCTCGATAGATGGGATACATACTAAGCGCATAAAAATAAAAATTGATTAAAATTATTTTCAAAAAAAATATTTTTATTAAACACGTGCAGAAGGATCCTGCAGTCACAGAAGCATATTATTCCACAACCTTCCTAACTGTTTTTTTACGAATAGCTGCAAGCAAAACGGCCAAAATTAGTGCGCAAAGAGTAATTTTTCCATAGAAACGTTCCTGCTCACACTCTTACCGTCGCAAGGGTAAACTTGCACTAATTAGGGCCCATCGTGGGGATTCGATTAATTTGACTTTTTGTAATTACTTTTCTTATCTCGATTCGTAGGACCTATCGAAATACAGACATATTTCTCAGATAAAGAGGCCATATATATATATATATATATATATATATATATATAAACCAAACATTGGTGTATATATATATATATATATAAAGGCGAGCACTGCCGAGTGTGCAAACGTATTGTAAATGATTAATAAATCATCACAATATTTTCTATATACATATATATAAATATACAAAAACCAAACATTGGTTAATAGACAATACATTCAATGTACATATATATATATATATATACACTCAAACTTAACGGAGCGACTCATCTTGTATCTTGTGTGCTCTATTTATTTAAATAAAACCATGTACAAATATAATTGCCTCTCTAATACTCTGAAGTTATTGCTTTTAAGTTCTTAGTGTTTTTAAGCCGTTTGCAACGACTACCATAGAGTACGATTTAGGTTTGTACGTATTGATATAACTCATTTTATATATGTACAGCCATATATTGTATAATCGAACGCAATACTTACTAATTGTCACGCACGTTACTTACAAACAACACAGTTATTCTATAATGGCTAACTTGTATTTTGGTCTGTTTGCTGCCGATTGGCCTAGAATTGCAACCGCACATAGTTCGGATGTCACCAAAATGTATGAATCGTCGGTACGGTAATCGTGGTATGTCTAATTTTTGTATCATTCCTATGTATCATTTGCCATGAAATAAGGATCAGGACAAAAATAATGGTAGATATCTACGCGAAGATGTCTCGCGAGGAAATTGGTGAGATGACGTCCCTAGCGAATTCGACTAAGTCATTCGACTATCGAGTCATGCGGCGTGAACGAAGGAGTAGCAGCGCCCATCAACAAACAGCTCAGCTCCCCAACGCAACAAGCGACGGGCGGGGACGATGGAATGGCTTTCCCGCTTCTAAAGTGGTAGGGAGGCAAGGGTAGGGAGTGAAGCCAGTGAAACCTCAATGTTCGCCGAGGAATGCCGCGTTTCCGCTAGGAGACGGCGGCTACTGCTGCTGCTGCTGTTGCTGATGCCGTACCGGAGAGAATGAGGCGCCTGAAGTTCGAGGGCCAGATAGACAGACAGACAGATCGACATGAAGGCTCATGTGGAGCGGCAAATCGATGCAGGACTTCGGGAAGAGAGTTGACAGGAGCGTGATGGGGTCGTCGTCGACGACGACGACAACAACAACGACGACGAAGACGCCGACGACATCGACTAATATGTGGAAATGCCGCGTCGCCGCGTCCTAGCGAAGGAAACGACTATGAAAGAGAATCGAGGTCTGTCACGAAGGACCAACGGTAGACAGAACGACAGTATGACGAGGTTGTCGGGGAAAATTTGCGGCCGGCAATTGGCCAAAAAGTAGATCTAAGCGCCAACGGTCGTGGAGACGAATGGAGGGAATAGTTTGAGCCGGAGGACTGATTTAACACAAAATTCTGGGATGTTACGAGGATGACAAAAAGAAGAGCTGTCTTTTTGTTGGAATTAAACCGCCGGAAAAGACAGGACTAGCGGACTGACGTGGATTACACGTTCAGAACAATTGACGTAGGCCAGCTAGCAATGCGACAGCACTGCTAATTTGCCTTAAGGAAATGGGCGGCCCTACTGAGGAATTAAGCGACAAAAAGTTCTCATCTCAGATTGTGGGTATTGTTCTTACGAACCCCTTCCAACGTTTTATTAGTTAGCGAATACTTTTTTAACTAGTAATGCACAAATGAATGCATTAAACCATTATTTCATCTCACTTATAGTGATTTTGTTCTTTCAGTGGGTCAGTTCTACAAACATACAAAGGTATATATATATATATATATATATATATAGCGCAGCAAAACAGCTATTCATTCAGATCGACCGCTTTTTAATGACACAGTAATGTTATATATATATATATATATATATATATATATATATATATATAACATAGCATTTTATTACACAGGAGATTGTTAAAATAGATACTCTTATACATTTGCGTTATTTTAAATTTATATAACTAATACCATATGCGTACGTTACACTGTGAGAGGTCAACAGTCGGTAAAGCTTGTATAGGATGTCTTATTTCGCCTGACGGCAAGAATGTTGTTTTGACACTTTTCTCGATGTTGCTTACTGCAAATTTTGTCTTTTTGTACCTTTATTTCAAGTCTCATGGCCACACTACAAAACCAATAAGAGATCCCGCCAAACAATGACTACTCTTTCTCGCATTGTATAATTTGTGCAAAGCTCTTGGAGTTAGCACCTCGAAACCGGTTCCCTCGCCGCTCCGTTTTTCTGTTAAAAAGACTCCGACTAAAAAAATCAGAACTGCTTTGTTGTAAGAGCTCATTTTTGAGTTTACTTGTATTTTGTCTTTTTTTGCAATTTGTTATTACGATTTAACTCATAGCGGGGTGTAAACAACTGTCCTATTTGCTAATAGAATAAAACACATACATATTTACATATTATATGTATACAATGAAAGATACAACATGCCTATAACGATAAATTATAAGGAATTAGGGGAGAAACTAGGTTTTAGAAGGTTTTGATACATTATCCTAGTATACAGCAAACTAAGTATGGTATTTATGTTATCGCAGTCTGTTAGCTGTTACCTAACGAAATTTCAAGCATCAATGAACCTAACAGACTGCAGCGACACAAATCGGATGCCAGGCAAATGCGCAGCCGTGTACTTATTTTTGTTTTTTGTTTTTTGAGGGACTAACTGGAAAATGCGGTTTGCACACACGGACACCACGGCAAGAAAGCTCACTGCAAATGTGGGCCGGTAGTGTGGGGCTTCATTCATTCATTCATTCATCCCCGCACTCAACTGGGAACTGCGCAAACAATACTTCAAACAGGGGGGTGAATAGTAGCGTCCTTATCTTAGCTGCCCTAGAGTGCCTCACGGGGCCTTGTTAAGTAAAAGAGATTCTTCTCTTCTTTGGCGTGCATAATACGTTCGATTGTCCGAGCTATAAGATTCCAGTCATCACGTGAGTTCATAAGAAGGTGTGCCAGCTTCTTAGGACTGCCGTGACTTGCTGTGGTTATGTCCTTGCGTAATGGAGCCCACGCCGGGCACAGCAATATTGTGTAGCTGGGTACTTGTTAATGTGGCCTGAACTTCTTCAACCTCCCAGCCCTATGGAAACAATACAATAATAATATTTCAACTAAGCGACTAAGAAAAGGCTTCTAAGGACTTTTACGCCAAGCTGCGTGCAATACATTTACACATATCTCTCACAAGCAGTTAAACCGATCCGATTCACATGTGCCTGTTAGAAGTGTGTCTTCTCAAAACTCAATATCTTATCGTGCTGCACGTGACAAATGTTGATGTTCTTTACAAAAGGTCGCTTTACAAAGTGCCTTGAAAGCGCCTAAACACGAGCCAATCCACACCTGTCGTATCTTTTCAAACCCGAAGCAGATTCCTTGTTAGCCCATAGTTTATAAATCTCAAATTGGCTCGGCCCGATGCGACTATTGCTATCCTCGGAGCGCCCTCGGAGACCTGTTTGGCTTGTATTCTGACATCCATAAATAGCAAAGGTCCGTTGCAAAGGCCGCTACCGCCACAAGCCAGTTAGCATCACGTTAAATACTAGAGACACAAAACAATAACAAAAACGGCCCGAGAACCCTAGAATACTACCTCCTCAACATTTTACTATTCTCTGCTTTCGTCTGCATCTCTATAGCGAGTTTGTGTTTGTTTGTGTACTTGTGTGATAAACACAACAGTTGTAGAACGGACTGCTTCTCCAAAAAGTTTTCTCACATTCGCTATATCTTACTAGTCGTTTCGCAGATAGTAATCTCCTGCTAAGAATAGAGCAGGATATTCAATAATAACATGTAACATACCCCCCCCCACATAATAACATACCCCATTAGGTATTGGTTGAGCATTGGCTCTTACTGACAATGAGATCGAAAAAAGCTTTCCATTGTCGTAATTTCAGTTGTCGAAGGCCACGCGTGCACACTCTGCAGAGCGTGCGCTGTCACGAAAATTTCATTTAGAACGCCTGTACATACGTTCTTCTTTTTAGAATCCTTTACCATTGTGTGCTCAGCAGAAAGCTCAAACCACACTCTATTCAGAATAAATAAGTACCCGGAGAATGAAATCTAATAGCCTGGCCAATTAAAAAGAGTATGTATGCGTATAATGCAATTATGTGTGAAAAATACGATAAGACAAGGCTTTATGTCAGCACAACTATAAAATTGGATGGATTAAGCTGCTTAAGAGGAAAGCAAATCCCGACTTCGCCACGCTATCAACAACCTTCCGGTAGAATCTACAACCCGCCGCGATTACTTAGATTGCCCGCCGTGGCGTCAGTAGGCCGTTTAGAAGTTTAAAAGAGTAGTTTTGGCTCTATCAGATCAAATTTGTTTACTATACTTCCTACTTTAGGTCACAGCACTATCTGAGACATGCAAAATATCCAATAGAAGCTTGTGTTTGGGTTACAAAAGTGATGTCGTTAGGACTAACGTAACAACCGGTACTGGCAGGTTCGAGCAGAAATAAGACCATGCGTTTACGACTCTGAAGTGGATTGCGTTTAGTCTGTGATGTCAGGGAGCAGAAACCATGATCAAAGTTTGGCTGGTATTGGGCACTACGCAAGTGGTCCTTTTGGTCATTGAGGCAGTTTTGTTCTTTGCCTCCGATATTTACTACGTGGCATGTGCTACGTTTAGGCTCCGCGCCGACCAGGTGATGGGTATGACCAGAGAGGGAAGCGACGCAACTAGGATTTACGACCATAGAACTTGCCCGCCGTTTAGGATGGCTAATAATATATATATATATATATATATATATTTCTTTTTTTGTTTCATGAGTGCCCCGTTCTCCCAGCTCCGCGGTCTTCGTTGCCGAGTCGAATGTTAGGCTCCCCAATAAAACGGGCTAAGCGGTGCGTGCCAAGTTTGAATAAACATTTCCAAACTCTTTCCTCAATGCACTTGAGAAGCTGTTCATCTTTCATTCTAAAAACCTCCAAAAAGACGTTGTTCACGATCGACTTTTCTCAAGCTATTGCTGGAGAGGCGTAAAGTGACATACTAACTGTGCACGTTTTTCTCAGTTCGACCGTGAGGCGTTGATACACATCGACACTACTCAGCGAAGGGATCTTGTCTGCGGGCGGGTTTAGGTCTATAGCGGGCATAGGAGTATAGTAAGCAGATAACAACTGGCAGTTGTCTCTGACCTGTGTATATATTTATATATCTATATATATATGCATATATATATATATATATATATATATATATATATATATATATATATATATATATATATATATATATATATGATTTAAAAAGCCTAACAGGATGGCGGCAGGGCAAACGCCCCACATTAAAACCATTTTTGAAGTTTCAAAACAGTCAATTTTGAGTTAAACTGTTGGGGAAGAGTGCTGTGAAAATGGTGAGTGATAGCGAGTTGAGATTAAAAAACTCTTTCACAAAAACCTAGGTACGTTCCACGATGCTGCACAACGCATAGGGAGCAAACACGTGTCTTGGAGAACTTCAACCAACATATATAAATAAATATGTAAAGGTAAACGTATTTTAACGTTTGTTATGGAAATTTTTCTAAAATATGAAATAGTTCTGTGAGACTTGGCCGAAAGCAGTAACCGACGATGCCTTAACCCTTGACGTAGGCCGAAACATAACAGCTCCATCCAACGCGAGAAATGGACGGTTGCCGTTTTCACCCATGCGAAGGAGGTTTTAACGACGACGACGGAGAAGCTAGTGCATCGCACTTCCTATTTACCTGCTTTGACTCGAGCGGCTAGCGACTTTGCCCCTTTCCTACTGTAAAAACATCTCCGGGTGGGCAATGCTTTGCAACATGTGAGGAGGGTTTCTAGCGCTGTTGGCGAAACTGAATTGTAAAACGTAGCAGAGGGCGACAACGACGTAGAAGCCCGCTTCGCTACTTAAATCTCACTCTCGGAAAGTGCAGAACTTTCATGGAAGTATAGCGAGACATCGCCTTTTACGCCTGGTCGCCAATATAATCTTAGTCCGGATGAATAATTTGTGTGAAAACATTTGACGGGCTTTATATGCTGCCTTTGAGCGGTATAATGAGTGCAGTGACGCGAATGCCCTACTTGATGGTCTGGACGGGGAAGGACAGCCAGGCAAGAAAGGTAGAAAGATAGACGAGAGGGAGAGAGGGTGTGAGGGAAAGAAGCTTTCTGAGGTGAGGTCACTATGGCATCCGACGACTGTAATTTGCTTCCCAGCGAGGCAGCGACAACAATGACGACACCACCATCACCACTGTCATCATCATAACAACAACAACAACCATCATCATCATCGTCATCGCTATCATCATCATCAGAATCACACCAATCTGAAACGAAGGCGGAGAAGGTCATTAGACGCAATTGACCTGACAGCCAGCTTGCTCCGTTCGTCGTTCGTTCGAACGGGTGAGCGGACGATCCGTAGCTCATTGCTGGCTGCTCGTCGCGTTGCACGTGGAAGAAGAAGCCAACGGATGGATGGAACAAGCTGGAAACGTTTCGGGAACCCTATACTACTGATGATGATGATGATAACGATGATGAAAATGGTGATGCTGCTGTTGTTGCCAGCGAGGCTGCAACAGTGACCGCAGAGGCAACGCCGCCAGCCGCCGTCTATATATTGACCTTTAGCGAGCCCGCATCGGCTCAATGACCCCGCTGTAGGTCTGGGCGGGCGCGGTTAAAACTGCCCTACCTACTACCGCTACTATTACTACTACTACTTCCACTACAATCACTACTATAACTACTACAACTACTTCCACTACAATCACTACTACTATTTCTACGACTACTACCACCACTATTACACTGGCTAATACTGCTGCAACTAGAACGGCTTTGACGTCGTAGCCCATGTCGAGTCGATGGCCGAAATCCAATTTGCCCGAATCGACGACTACGATTACGACAACGACGACGACGATCAACCTTACAGTGCATCGCCCCCCAGAAGGAGGTCGGTTGGGATGTGGTCATGGTGCTGCAACTGCCGCTACGAAGGCCAAGTTGGGGGTGTTTCGGACACTTTGTCGGGGGCCGAGCGGCGCGGGCGGAAATTGCACGCCGCCGCCGTCGCCGCCACCACCGCCGCCATGACGACGACGAAGTCCTACTGGCCGACTAAGCGGCCGAGGGGGGTGGTCTCTGGTCGTGGAGGTAGTCGTGGTCGCGGGGGTGGTGGTGGTGCTGATAGTGATGATGATGATGCCACTGCTGCTACTGGTGTTGAGTCTATCTGGCTGGGTGGATGCTGTCTAGGGTGTCCTATGCTAGAAGCAAAGGGGGCGGTGTAATAGTAATGGTAGTGGCACCGAGACGGTCTTACAAACGCATCAACCAGCATTAACATTAGCAGCAGTAGCAGTGGAACAGCCCCGAGAAATTGTTTATATATATATATATATATATATATATATATGTATATATATATATATATATATATATGTAAATATATATATATATATATATATATATAAATAATGCAGTACAATCAAGTCCTTTTATTGGCAATGGAAAATAGAAAGAGAGTCCAGTCTCCCGGAACTCTGTTCACACGCGCCCATCTCGCTGCCAAGCAAGAACGGACGTTGTTGCTGCGTTTGCTGTTGTTACATTAATCGAAAATTATACGCTAGAATACTACCTTAGATGGTTTTGAGCAAATGCCATGCCGCAAATTATTCGATCGAGACATAACCGTGGATGGATCCATGGATCAAATCCTCTATTATTGACGGTTCATGGAGAATTGTGCTCTTCAGATGTTTGTAGAACATCGCTGTTTCCGCTGATAGCAGCAGCGTATAGCAGCCAGTCTTCATATAACCTTTTTTTGTTTATATAGGAGGTTTGAAAAATACATAATGCACGATCGGTGTTGGCAATCAACAACACCTTGTGTGGGAGTCTCACCCACTAAAAATCTCAGTCCTCCCCACCCTCCCAAGGTTCGGAATTGTGTTAGACAATACTTCGTTCTACGCGTCTGCATATAACCTAACAGCGCAACTTGGTACGGTATGCTGTGTGACGCTACACGTAGCCCTGTGTGTCGTAAAACGCTCATTACATGATCACAACGACGATCTTCAACGCATGTCCGCCATTACATACTAGTAAACCAAATGGTCTCGTCCCGTTCGCGAGAGGAGGGCTTACAGAGCGATCTCAGCTCTACAGCAATTGCACACATTGTGTCAATTTGAAAGGCACCGGCCACGATGTGCTGCATCCTGAGAAGACATCTCGGTCGTTCATTGCAAACACTGCCGAGCAGGGGGGCGCCATCGATATACGTGGCCTGAGCGCGGCAACGAAATCCTTTGGGGAAGAGCAAACAAAACAGGCAAAAAATCGCCACATACGGAGAAGGCTAAGTAGTATTTACTTTGCCAATCGAGACTGCTTCCTGGAAGAGAGTGTGTTGCATGTACCGCCCTGTCCGATGTGACGAGTTTTCCCTTGGGAGCCACCGCGGGCCGCGGGCGGCTGACGTCTTCTTTGGCCTGGCGTCAGCTGAGTCTAGGTGCCGCAGCGGCACCCATGTCTGCCTGTGTTTTGAGAAATCCTCAGCGACAGACGACGGTAAAAAGTCATTTTGCGCAAAGTCAGTGCGAGTAACACGCAGGGGCGGGAATTTTGCAGCACCCGACATCTGATTTCCCAAGTCTCGCTCAGGTGACGATTGCTGGCAGGCAGGCTGGCTGTCATCGCTGTAAGAGCGTCTTCACTAAAATGTCAGCGCTGCTGCTTCCTCTGTGCGGGGCGAGAGACGAGGTATAATTATGAAGGCCTCTTATGAAGAACCGCGATCAACACAGAGAACACGCGGGTAAAAAACGATCAACCGCTAGTAGTGGCAGCGCCTAATACCTTTGCGCGAATTGCTCTCTTCCCGTCTCCACACCATGCCTTCGCAACTCGATAGAGACTTTCTTCCTGGTTATCGCTTCGCTTCTCATCGATCGCGTCGCAGATAAGCATTAGAAGCCAAATGTAGCGACCTCACCGAGTGCTTACTTGCACACCGACCACACCCATGGCAGCCGTAGAGTTCGTCTCATAAAAAAGTCACTTTGTTATGCTGAAGGTGGCCCCGGCCGAAGAGCTCCGTTTGCCCTACACGCAAGCGTAACCTTCCTACTACGGCTTGTCACCTGGGTCAATGTTCTCAGAATTAAAGTTAGATCATCGTCCACAGCTAAACTTTATGCAATCCAAACGATTATGGTGCACGCATCTCGTTGTGGGCAGATTCTAAACCGTTGACAAAGCTCAACTCATTTTAGCGGCAGTTCGTCAACAGCCACCACAGTTTACCCGGTAAAACGCAGTCGGCTTGATTGGTCATATTGTTTACATTTTACTGTTACAAACTGCAAACAGCTTGTATGAATACGTCACGGCTTAGTGTCAACGAAGGCTGACAAAAAATCCTACAAATTTGAGCAGCAGGCGACTAAATAAGGAGCACGCCAACTAACACGTGTATGATACATATTGTAATTTTGTTCTGTGTTGCCTTGTTAAGTCCTTTTATATATAGTATGGCAATTCGTTACTTGAGTACCGTCTGCTCTGTGTGTGAAGTGCAACCGGTAGAGGTGAGTGGCAGCGCGGCTGCATAGCTAGTGCACAATACTTCCGTGCACTATATTCCCTGGCCAATACTTTTCAGCACGCTGGCTTCTCAGAGTGCTAAGTAGATCGCAGCAGGTTTGATCCCCAGTATGGAGACAATCTTGTTCTTGTGTTTGAATATGTCAGAAGTGTATATGCAACGTATTAGAAACAAAATATTGTATACGTTGGTGGCGCACTTGAGTTGATCATGGCTAAGTCATCTTACGCTCGGGTAAAGGTTCGTCGTTAAAAAGGGAACCACATAAACATGAAACATCTTCGAAGCAAGAACCGGAAAGGTTCCAAACCTCTGAACAAAACAACCGGTTCACATAGCGTGAAAAGTCCTACATGGCAAAATCCCGAAACCTCTTCTCTGGTCTCCTCTGACGTAATCATCTAATATGTAATATCGGAGACCACGCGCACACCTGGGAGAATCCGACGGTGGCAGTGGATGTGAAAGATAGATATTATTAAATAGATTTGGTAGAGGCGAATTCCGTACATTTATTTTAGATAGTGCATCTATTTAAAACACATACTTATTTTGCGTTTAGTCGTGTTAGATGTAATATGGATAAAGGTTCCTTTATTTAAAGCCAAGGAGTGTGGGTAACAGGTAACACAAGATGTTGACATGGTTCAAAAATACATAGTAGTAGCAGTCGGCAAACGCGCCATGTTAACCAGTAAATACGTAGCAATGTGTAGGATTTGCAAGGACCTAGTTGGGTACTCCTTACGTAAACAGGCCATTGATATGCTCCGTGCAAGCTAAAGTCCTTGGAAAATTGGTACACTAACTTGTTGGGTTTTCTAACCCGATATTGAAAAATTCTCCTAGCAATTCAAAGTTTTAGGTTGACAATATGCAAACTTGTTACATATTTAGTTTAGATAGAAATCATCGGATGGCAAAAAACATCGTTGGCAATGTCAAGCAAACGTCTCAAACGCATCTACGTATCATATTTTTAACGAATTGATCAAAATCTAGCGTTTAGGTCTTACAACGAGAACGTAAACTTCCCGAGTGGAACCTCAATCAAAACATGTGTTTTGATTCTAAATCGAAACCTATATTTTGCCTATCGAATTTGCTGCGCTGTTCAGACGAAAGTCATCGAATGGTAGAACCTCGACGGCAATGTAACATAGCTCTGACACATTGCCAAAAAAATCTACCACCTATTTCCTGAATGGGCCCCCAGTCAAAACATGTAGATCCAAAGCTCGCTCGGCGCAGATCTGAAATCGCGAACAGTGCTGCCTTAGCATGACGTTTATTATACTTGCCTGCAGACGTCGTCTTCTGCGAGTGATGTGACGGCGGCCTCCTCACTAGGTCAAACCTAGTGAGGAAACAGCGATACGTTCTAAACATAAAGCAAAGTAGACGCTAAATTACTCGCAGCCTACTAACAGATCAGCAAACATCTGACGTCTCATATTGGTTTGCATATATCACAGCTTAAGCTAGCACTCTTTGCAGTGTATTCGGAGACAAATTATAGATAGGGACAAAAATGAACCTAGTATATATTCTACGAGGCACGCGTATACACACACACACACACACACACATACTCGTACATACGCATCTACGGCTGTTGTCTCAGAAGAACCACGAGTTAGGGGGTGGAGCCTATTGACAGATTGACAGATAGTCAAGCAGCAACAACAACAAAAACAACAACAACAACAACAATAACAACCACAGCAACAACTCTCAGCAACAGCGGCAGCGGTAGCTCTCGTACCAGTCGCAGGATGTAGACAGTTTTCCTCGGGTCGACGAGACGCAGCTTGCGTTCGTTCGCTCGACTGCCAAGCTTCGGAGCTCTTCGGGGTGGGCAAGATGGGAGATCGAGTCCTGGCTCTGGCTCTCAGATAGAGTGCGGAGGCGGCCCGCTATTGCAGATACAGGCGGCACAACAGCAGCAGCAGCAACAATAATGTCGTCGTTGTCGTCGTCGTCATTGTTGTTGTTGTTGTTGCTGCTGTTGTTGTTGTCGTTGTCGTCGTCGTCGTCATCGTCGTATTGGCTGGCCCGCTGATCAGAGCCCATCCATCATTGGCTCGAGCGAGCGAGCGAGCGAGCCAGCGAGAGCATTGCCGCTAGCTCGGGATCGCCTGCACGCGTCACTACTTCACGCATCGATCGAATGCTGATAATTATGTCGCCGTGTCGGAACGACGACGCTGGCTAATTGCGTCGAGATGTGTACTACAACACGGCCCCGCGCGCCGGAGATTGTCGGTGGAGATTCTCCTTTGCATCCGTCGCCGTCGTTCGCGTCGGACACGGCCGCCCCGACATCACGACCACGACCACCCCCACCCCCACCACCACACGATACGGTGATAACGATGCACGCGCCGGTATCGGAGCAATGTAGCGCGCGCAACGGGCCTGTTACGGCCGGCACAGGACCGTTGTCGTCGTTGTTGTTGTCGTCGTTGCTGTTGTTGTTGTTGTCGTCGTTGTTGTTGTTGTTGTCGTCGTTGCTGTTGTTGTTGTTGTCGTCGTCGTCGTTGTTGTTGTTGTTGTTGTTGTTGTTGTTGTTGTTGTTGTTGTTGTCGTTGTTGTTGTCGTTGTTGTTAACGAAGCTGGCCCATTCGTGCGTGGATCCCGTTCTTTCGTTCGTTCGCTCGCTTGCTGCTGGGATCATTGGGTATCTCTGTGCGCCACGTCAATATTACGGCCAATATCCAGTCGGCCAGTGGCCAATCATTATTATCATCATCATCATTATCAACAACAACGACGACGATCAAAACGACGAGAACATCATCATCATCATCATCGGGGCAACTGAGAACGCTGGAGCGCACATCAGACCCGAATCCTATTGCTGTGTCGCCACAGTAACCTCACTTGACATGGTGCAGTGGCGGTCACTATTCTCTTTGCTTCCTTCCGTTGGAATGGTGTGATGTGGCTCGGACATATTATACCGCCCTGCTGCTTCTACTTCTTCGTCTTCTGCTTTTTTCTTATGCTCCTACTTCCGTATAGTGCTAGTCTAAGTGTGTATTGTTCGACCGCAATCCCCCCATATATATATATGTATATATATATATATATATATATATAATTTTCAGTTGTTCAGTCATCCAAAATTGGATCAAAGAGACTGACTTACGTTGACTAACCTAACGAGAAATAAACAGACGCTTGTTGTCGACTGATGATTAACTACGTAATCTGAAATCCTGTGGCATATTCATCGTCGCATGCATGCGTATGACTGTGTGCATATTTCTGCCAAGCACCACTACCATATCAGGCAGCATGTCGCCATTGTCCTTATACACTCAAATGCTCACGTTGATTATAAGACGTATCAACGTCCCAATATGTGATATTGTGATATAATGGTGACTCCCCTTGGTTGCCTTGAAAAATATTCAACACAGTTAAAAAACGTCGCCAATACCGCTTCCTCTGTTGCATGATGTTACTCTTATTCTTACAGTCGTTGTCGTTGGCCAAACCCAGATCCTCAGCCAATGCGTTCTGCCGGGCTATCATTTGGTACGATGAGAATTCAAGCAGATGCCATTGCTTGCCCTGGTATTGTTGCGTCCAAGAATAACGGCATATGTGCATGCGCTGCGTGTCAGCGCGCAGTATTTGTGCGTGCTCGACGCACACTGTGTCCGAGAACAGGAGTCTCGGCAGAATCTCCTGATTGGCGAGAAACGACCTCAAATGTCGTTCGGCAACCCCCCCCCCCCCCCCGCCCCATATTCCCCCGGTCTTTTGGCTTGAAGTTGGAGGGAATTATTCTTGTTGGCATCGCGCTGGCTTTAGTCTAATTGACGTTCAGCCCGATAGGCACACGGTATGTACTATACATATGTGCAGACATGTGCAGTATGCAGACACGAGGCACAAGAAAAGATAAGCACAGCACAAGGTACGTGGACGCTACGTAGGTCGATAGACAAATCGAAAAAGCTAGATGGAAGTACATAGGACCGCCTATACTAAAGGGCGACGGCAAGATGCTTAGACTGGCAAGGCCAAGGCAAAGATAGGTAGTCCTGATCCGCAGGACTAAGGACTGCTAGCTTCAACAGGTAAGTGCCGCCACTCTACGGGGTAAAACGAAACGAAGCAGATATCTGAGTTCTCCGTTATATCTGCTACTGTTCGACAGCTGGCAACGGAACACTGCACCCATCTGCTACGCGGATCGAGCCGAAACGATGAAGAATCGCGAATCGCTTACCATCGCAGTCATAACAGTAGTACTTAAACCCCGTCAAAGTAGTGGATTTTGTACGTCAAACTACGTTTAGTAGATTACTTGAACTTTATTTAACAGTGCCCATTTAGCGTAAAATCTTTGCAAATCTCAACAGTAGTGATACACACTCAAACTTAAGTGTGTATCACTCTGGAGTAAAACCCGTAACTTTTAGTGTCGTTGTCGGGGGGCTCCACCTTCTCCATTGCACCCAGTCTACATGTAAATGCTTATCTTCCAACTATCACGGGAAACAAACCGCTCTGCAGGTATTATGTTAGAATTTGCGGCGCATAGCATCCGATACGTTGCTGAGCTTTCCGTGATATGACGCTTTATCGGTAATAAGACATAATGTGCATAAAAATGCATTGAATCTTTATTACACGTCATTGGCCTCTGTTTTCATCTGGGGTGCAAATTGGCCGTGAGAACGTCGGAGGTCATTTTGTATTATATACATATGTATTTATATATATATATATATATATATATATATATATATATGTATATTTATATATATATATATATATATATATACATATGTATATTTATATATATATATATATATGTATATATATGTATATTTATATATATATATCTATATATATGTATATTTATATATATATATATATATATATATATGTATATATATATATATATATATATATATATATATATATATATATATATATATATATATATATATATATATATGTATATATACATACATATACATCAGAATTATAGTTCTCACGCCAGCCGAGCAAGTTTGTTGACCAGTACCCGCATCGGCCTGTGCGTGTGTTTATAAAACTGCTTACAATAATGTCCGTTATCTCGAACGCTTTTTAGCAGCCATAGCTGCATCTTAGCAAATAGCTAACTTTGACGTAAGCCTGTTTTAAGTGGGCTGGAAGTGTTGATTTAAAATTCGGCCGTTACACTGCTGCTTACTGGATCTCTGTGTAATTGCTGCTAGACTGCTGAATGAGCGTAGAGAAACCAGTGTGGTTCACCGTTAATCCCTGCGACAGCCAGACGTCAATCATTCCGAACGCAACGTGAACAACATGTCAGTTTAAACGTTCCGCTGCGCTGCCGCTGTAGCAATACGTATGTCTCTGTATGCAATGCGCTGACCGCAGTAACAGTCAGTTGTCTGTATGAACTGTACTATTCGAAGTACTGACAGGTAGCAGAAATGGCACTTCTGCGAGAAGACTTTCGCAACCTAAATGGACCTTATCCCCTTCCTCCGATTGTGCGTCCAGCAGGAGCAAGCGAGTATTCATTAGCCAATTCGGCTTTATTGGCCGATGCGGCGCCTGTTTGACGGCCAAGCACTTGGTCAATGGCTGCTCGCTGATTGGCCGCTGTA
The DNA here is from genome assembly GCA_003439945.1 of Dermanyssus gallinae. Classification (NCBI taxonomy): domain Eukaryota; kingdom Metazoa; phylum Arthropoda; class Arachnida; order Mesostigmata; family Dermanyssidae; genus Dermanyssus; species Dermanyssus gallinae. The sequence goes on along the minus strand of QVRM01001266.1, from coordinate 132,440 downwards.
CCGTTTACGAGCATATATATATATATATATATATATATATATACATATATATATATATATATTAGCAATCGACCAGCTGCTTGCTATCCGTAAGATGTAGCTGGGGCACATACTACAGCAGCTAATTGGGTCGATATTACGCTAAATCGACAACCTGTGTGTGTGTGGCCTAACTGGCGCAGAAAGAACTATCAAGTGCGTGAGAAATCTGGTACGTTGGATAATACGGTTAGTAAGGTTTGTTAGTATTAGTGATTGTGGCAATAGTAGTAGTAGTAATAGTACTAGAGGATTTCGACATTCCGATTTCGGCGTTGTTTAGCGGTGCAGTAGATCTATCAGTAGCCGTGTAGATATCCAGTGATGGTAATAAACAACAATGGAAAAGCTACGAAGAGAAACATTTATTTTACATTTTATATAGAGTAGTTTTTTCCCAATAGCGTAGTAATACACTATAAATATGAAAATATTGGTTTACGTGACTTGCTCTACGCGTAAAGCGGGTGCCCGTTGAGTTATTCGAATTGGCTTTGCATATGTTTATGTCGTGCACCCGCAGTCCTGTCAGAGCTGCCTCAAACTTAGCAACCACAAGTGCTCGCACAGTTCCATGCAAATACGATACACATATCGTACAGCAAGCTACGTTTCGGGTGATTCACTGTCAGGAACAGCCCTTCGGCTAATTGCGCCTGTGCCTTCACCTGTTACGGAAGTTCCACCAGGACAATGCTCCTGCACACAAGTCGCGGCAAGCATCGGCAAAACTGGCCCAACTGAGGTTTGAGCTTATTGAACAACCTTCCTATTCTCCAGACCTGGCCTCTGATTATTTCCTTTTCGGACTTATGAAGTATAGTCTCGGTGGAAAGCGTTTTTCCAGCAATGAAGAGCTTAAGACTGCTGTCAATGCCTATTTTCAGTCTAAAGACGCGCAATTCTACTCAAGAGATCTAAATGCTTTGAAATCTCGGTGGAAAAGTGTATTGAACTTCTCGGGGAGTATATCGAATAAGAAAAAATTAGAAACAAGCTTTGGAAAATTCTTGGTTTTCATTTTAAGAACTTGTTAAACTACCTGTATATATATATATATATATATATATATATATATATATATATATATATATTACATAACATGACTTGTCTGCGCGTTTGCGCTGCTTTATTAAATGCCGGAGTGGAATAAACTTAGCCATTACATGAAAAATCCGTACACAGGCAATTGCCTTACAAAAAAAAAAAGAAAAAATAATGGTAAACCTATGTTTTGATTTCCCTTTTACCTTTTGACATTTATTACACTATAATATATTCCTTTGGCAGTGCTTACGCGAGACAGCCGCGCCTTTTAGCAATAGCTATGAGAAATTGGAGAGGCTGCTTTCTCTGTAACAGCGACCAGGACAATGCTGAGAAGCCTTATTTGTAAGCAACTAATGCATTCTTACCTCAAGTTGTAATCGGTCTTTTCTGCCGTACAATCTAAAACTGTATTGCTCGCGTCATAAATCTAACATACGACACCCCAAAAGCTACCTTCCATACCTGTTTTTGTCCCACCAAGCACGTAGTCCCTACAGTGGGTGGTTAGTTTTCTCTGGAATCCCACACTAGCTCCATATAGCAAAGCGTGCATAAACGAAGTTCCGTCTTAATACCAAAGAAGCAGGAAATTCCGCGTTAAATTATCTTACAAAGTATGGGTTTGATTCTGGCCATAAAAAAACATTGTCCATGATGTACTGTTACCCCGGTCAATGCGCCTTGTTGCTGACGTGTCGCTGTTGTTGTTGCTGCGTATTGCAGTCTTGTTCAGGTAATTTCGAAACTGCAAAATAGAATCAATCTCTACCGGGGTATCGCGTCGGAACGCACTCTTAAGAAAATCTTCGCCAAGTTGATTATCTCGAGGGTGTTTCCAACTGTGGAGAAGACCCTACCTCCGGAGCAATTCGGATTCAGGAAGGGTCGAGGTACACAGGACGCGATCCACGTACTCCAGTCGGAAGTTGAGCGGGTGTTGGCTGTGCCCGGGGGCCACGCGTACGCCGTCTTTATTGATTGTGTCAAGGCCTTCGACAAAGCTCCCCGTCACTTACTAGTCGATTCATTTCGACATGCTGGGGTGGTTGTTTTTTTTCTACGAGTGCTCTCCAGCTTCTTTGCTGAAGACCGCCTAGAAGTAAACATAAGGGGCGAAGACACCTTGCAGCTGAGGCAAAACGTAGGGACCCCTCAAGAGGACCCTCTTAGTTGCCTAGCCTTCTCTTTGCTCATTGCAGACCTAGCCCGCCACGTGCGGAAGGAGTTTAGAAACGCCGTCGTCGTTATGTACGCGGATGACATAGTAGTGGCCCACCGGGACCGCGGTGCCATTCGTCGTATTGTCGGCGACGTAGAAGGTTACCTTCACCGTAGGGGCCTACAAATAAAGTCGCGGAGGACGAAAGCCATTAAGTTTCGCCGTGGGGGTCGATTGGCTGCAGCAGACGTAATACCCTGCTGTGGCCAATCGCTGGAGTTTGTCAACTCCTTCCCGTATTTGGGTCTGAGACTGCACTATACGGGAACGACCTTTACCAAGCACATCGGCGACAGGTGTCGGGCGGCTATTGCCTCTATTCACACAGAGGTGAGAGATCTTCGACGACTGTCTCTGAGTGCTGCATTGCGTCTTTTTGAGCTTAAGATTGTGCTAATGTTGAGCTACAGCCTTGGCAGGGTGTGGGGCCATCTTTCCGCGGCAAATTTTGCGCAGCTAGAAAGATGCTTCACAATATATATGAAGCGCGTTCTTTGCTTGCCGCGGACGGCAAGGAATCGCTTTGTGTACCTGCTAGCGGGTTGCGGACCGGCAGTGGAAACAATCAGAGTCAGGCTTAAGTCACCTATTACAATGCCACTTCAACAATTTTTGTTGGAGTGGCAGGGAAAAGTGACCGAGGCCTCGGCTGAGGTAGCGCAGTTAGATGTGTACCTCACCAGGGAGCTTTGGGAGGGAATGGCATGCACTAGCCGACACGTGTACACAAGGTACATTGTACATGGCTATCATCACTTGGTGTGTTCGACTCAAGGATTTCACCAAGTTGGCGATCAATGTCGTTGCCGGTTCTGCTCGCAGGTATGCGCTAAATACCACGCAGCGAGCTGCCAGTCGCATCGGCGGTCTTTGCACTTTCTTGCCCGGTGGGACGGTCGCTAAAGTGTTAAAATTGTATATAATGATGATTGTATTGTAATTATTTACCATCTTGAAATGCAAAATTATTGCGAAATAAACAATATGTAGAAATAGAATCAAAACGTCCACAACCGTTCGTGCACGGAATTACGGCTTGGTTACTGTTGGGATGATAGTCGTGTTGGGTGAGGTATAACATTCATTCGCCATGCTGTTGGTATCCAACGTGTAAAGTAGCGATGATCAACGGCATCTATGGTACGTATTAGGTGTAAGAATATTAGGTGTAAGAATATCTATGGCATCTATTATGTGTATGAATAAGACCTGATGTCAGCAAATAGTTTATAACTTGTTGTTCCTTTGGGCGACTGGGCGACGTTTCATCGAATGCTACAGTTCTTCTGTGTACAGACATTTTAGCCCCGGTGTCGCCCGATTCTGAACGGGAACTATTGGGACTGGGAACCACTGGCCAAACACCCATCCGGACCCCGAAGTCCTAACGTGCATCCGTCTTCCGTTTAGACGGGCAGCTTCTAGAGAGCCAAGAGTGTCACCAGCTGAATGAAGCTATCAACGCTATCCGAAGCTTCCCCAACAGCTCCGAAGTGGAATCGGACAGACTTCGTCCTCGTCCGGTTTGAAAGACCTCATCGATAGAGATGGCACAGAGAACAGAAAATTCCCCGGAAAATTGAGCTGTTAACGGAAAACTGCCCAGTTACGTTCTATCGATTTTATGTGGAGCCTCATCGCCCTTCACAAATAGAACGGTGGAATACGTCCCACTGTGGTAGGTCCTACTCATCAAATACTGGCTGATAACATCATGACCAGTAAGTGCATTCCAAATATCCTTAATTAACTGCTTTAGGCTGTGGCATAAAGGGCGGATCAGAGGCGGCGGTGCACGCCATAAGAGCGTTTATTGGTTACCACAGGGAGTCCACCGTTAAGGTCATCGTCAGACAGGAATTTAAAAACGCTTTTAACACCGTGAGAATATGTGCAGGCCGACGTCTCCTGCGCCGGTTTTCGCTTTAGCTGTGTTTTGCACTTTTTGTTCAATATTCGCAAGTCAATTAGAAAGGCTCGGGCCGTTGCTGGCCTGGCTGAGGTCAGAAGTCTTACTAAGTATTGAAAACTTGTTCCAAACTACACCGTACAGCCTTTCGATGCACTGGGTTCGATGAGAGGGCGTACTCGTAGTTTTCTCATTGAGCTTAGACAGGAGGAACAGAAGAAAAGAAAGCCGATGACTTTCTGCTGCATATAGAATATTTTTAAAGACCCAGCGTGGAAACGCAGCATCCACCTAGGGACCTCTGCCACAAAAACAACCTCCTCAAAAATGTTTAATTCTAGTTCTAGGGATCTCGGCCAGAAAAAAAACAACCTCCTTATAAATGTTTAATTCTAGTTCTAGGGATTTCTGCCAAAGAGCAAAGGACTTGCGTTACCACCGTAACTGTTTAAAGCGGCTTGAAGCCATACTATTGGCACAATGTTTTTGTGCCCTCAGGGGATCGAACTTACCGGACTCGACCTCATTTTAAGCTTGACATTTAGCTTGAATCCCAGAAATGTTTGTCTGCAAAGCTATACGACCGAATAGCCACGAACCGCTTTGAGTAGTTAATGCGTTAACCAGTAGTGCAAAAATGTCTTTTTCTTTGAGACGTCTGAGAACCCTTGCTTTGCAAAGCTGCTTAGTCGTTTTTGTGAAACTGTATATGCGTCAGGCGATATACATATTTGATAAAAATGCATAACAGTAAAGTATACATTAATAAACAGTACTCATTAAGGTAAACGTTGCGTGTTCTCCTACGTTCAATTGCACGGAGTGAGTGTGCCCGACACATATGTAACGCTTACTGCCAGAGAATAAAAATCGATTCTGACGTACACATCTCCAGGCAGCGTTACGATGCTGGCCGGCACCACGCATGTGCGTTGAAACATTTGAACTTCGTAAAAAACATATTATTATTACTGAAGGGAATTTCGACAACATTAAGCTGATTATCAATCCTACAAAGAAAACCATACTTTTTCAAGGCTGTTATTTAGCGGATTGTATGTACACTTTTCTTGCATAGCTACTTGCAGTGCAACTCTTGATAAAGAAATAACGAGCAGAACGCTTGCCGGGTCCAGAAAAATGCAATATTACACGATTTTGATATATATATATATATATATATATACATATATAGCTGTTCCCAGAAGACATAGCTCTAAACTGCATAACACGCAAGGATATTTATAGTACTAAGAGGCTGGTTCCATAATGCTTCAAATTTAGCGAAATTTCGAATGACAGTACTATGGTGAGGCCCCTCGGCATATACAATTATATATATATATATATATATATATATATATATATATTAGATCTAGCCCAAAACTATCAATCGTTTGCAAATCTAAACGATATATATTTTTTTTACACAAGTCCTGCCATACCACGCGGTGTAGGCCTTCCAAAAAAAAGCCAGTATAAGTGATCAAAATAGTTATAGGTTAAGTTGTGCGTGTAAATGGTTACGTTCGTCTAATCATATGCGCGCAATATATATATATCGATCACCATCAAGCCGCATGGCAACCTTCTTGAACCACTTGTATCGCCGGTGAAAAACTGTATGTCGTTGGACTGTGGAGAGAACATATCCAATATAATGAAAATAATAATAATTCATATCACTATCTATATTTTTATTACCATCATCATTTAATATTTACCAGGCGATATTGGTTCTATTCAATTGTGTGGCATTCGCAAAATGATAAACAGTGAGCTGATGGGAGAGAATTCAAGATATAATAAGAAATTATATATATATATATCTGCAAGGAAGGTTGCATGCACGTGATTTTCCATCCAGAAATATTTACTATTGCCGCTTGTTGCAAAACTTGGGAACTTCGTTAACAGCCGGCCAGTTAGAAAATAATGCCAAGATTCGATGTCCAGACTCATTCAGTTTTTCATTAGAAACAAACTGGCCAGTTCTAACCCGCAGAACAACTGCCAGTCACTGCAGTTTGTCGATAGGGTCGGTTGAACGAGACAGTGACAAAACGGTCCGTGTGACAATCCGACCGGACATAAATTGCTCTCTCTGACCGCGCCTTCATTAATCATCGACTACCTCTGAGTGTTGATGCTGTGCTGTTTCTTCTCGTTGGTTCGTCGTTTACGTTGACTATGTTTGCCATCGTTCTCGTCATAGGCGACGACTGAAAGTGCAGCAGACCGTATCCACACCGTATCACCAGGCAGATGAAATCAATCTCGGCGGTGCGTACCACCACCAGCAGCAGCGGTGGAATGCTATTACTCGCCACAAGAAGATCTGCTGGTAGCAGTATGTTTGGAGCGACCGTGGGATAATATGCTGCACGTTTGTTTCCACGGAGTGCATTGAGCTCTTGACTGAAATGGTTAAATATTATCACTAATTAAGTAGCGTTATTGCTTTATATATATATATATATATATATATATATATATATATAAGCACTTCCGAGTAAATCATCACAATATGTTATATATAAATATATATATATATATACACAGGGTGTATCTGGAACATGAGAAAAGCGATATATGGAATTGCAGAGCCCGTTGAAGCAAATCTTCTATTTACAATGGAACATAGTCTCTGAGAAGTCTTGTCTCGGAGTGAGTGTGATATTGCTACAATCGACACTAGTGCTTTTGCCCGACATAGGAGCACAAAATGTACAATTGCGAGACAACCAGTTCTATACAGAAACTAAGAACACCGTCGTGTTTGAAAATTCTGCGTTTTCTGAAGAACACACAAAGCCGGCCAGAAGACGCGGCATGGTCGTTTAGAACAGAATTCGCAAAAATTAAATTATTGCATTAGCTTTCACACCAAGTACCTAAAAATCATTACCCTACGACCACTCACAGCGTCCAAAACTACCATATTCAGGCAAAAGCACATTTCATGACGATAATTTTGCTACCAAACGTATGTCAATGCGGTTGCGGAGTAATTAAGATTCTTCGGAAGACTTTTGAAGTAATTGTTGTAAAAGCGAATAAAATAACTAAATTTTTGCGAATTCTGTTCTGAACGACCATGTCGCATGATATAGCCGGCCTAATATGTTCTTCAGAAGCAGGAAAATTTTCTCGCGAACACGACGGTGTGCTTAGTTTCTGTATAGGACTCTGTATAGGATTATCTCGCAGTTGTACATTTTAAGCTCCTATGTCGGGCAAAAATGCTAGTGTCACAAACTGTAGTATTTTCAGTCGCTTTAACGAACTCTTCAATTCAAGAACCCTTGTCGGGTGAAACAAATGGCAAAAAAATTCACTTATTCCTGATACACACTGTAAAAAAAAATATATATATATATATATATACACACTGTAAATATATATATATATATATATATATATATATATATATATTTATTTACAGTGTGTATCATATAATATATATATATATATATATATATATATATATATATATATATATATATATATATATATATATATATATATATATATATATACTTATTCGATATATCGATTAAAAATGACATGGCAGCGGTGGGGTTCGAACCCACGCCTCCGAAGAGACTGGTGCCTAAAACCAGCGCCTTAGACCACTCGGCCACGCTACCTTACGCTCAATCTTGCGGTAGATGTTTATCAATCCGCCAGGGACACACGATTGCTACACCAGTGCTACAGAAGTGAAGCTTCAACATACTCTCAAGTGAAGAAAGATTTTTGTTCTCTTCTATGCAGACTAAAAATATATAAGGCTAGCTAGACTGAAAAGCAAGACACGGTGTCTGCGTTTATACTATATATATATATATATATATATATATAATTTTATTATTAATATTTTCAATAAATGTGACACAACAACTGTTCGTTAATTGAATTCCATCGGGTGCGCGTTTCCCACATTCACCAAACAGAGCAAAGAAAATGTTTTTGCTACTATTTACGTTATCTATAATTATTGATCTATCATACTTTTGGCCAAGTCCTAAAATCGCCACCCGTCGCTCAATACTATTATAAGTGCTGCCGTTTGTGTGATGATTTCTTAGGTCCATCCCCGTACAAAGAGAGCAAGAGAGACCTAGACACCGAGCATACATTTTTTTCGTATCTCTGCACGGGACTCTGTCAGATTCAGAGATACATCTTGTTTATCGGTACTGAAAAGTGAGACACCTTACTGACCTCCTCAGACTCATATGTCCATTTACAGTATGCTAGCTAGAGAGTGGCTTTATCACATCTTACAAAAATCTCTCTAAACTATAAACCAGCCATACCATCTCCACTAGTCAGTTACACACATATAATTCTAATTCGAAGACACAATATGCTCTGTTAGTCAGCAGCCGGAGCACTGTCAGGAACTTATCGCAGTAGAATTTGTGATAACACACAGGAACTTCATGGTAAAATTCGGCCTTCTATACGCCGTAATAGACGTTTAGGAATGTGTACGCCAAACTATTGGTATCAAAGCTCTTAAGCGTATACTGGAAACTGCAGGGCCAGTCAAAAACTCGGTAAAGCATGGCCTGTAGATATCTTAATTAAGTTAAATTCGCAAGACAAATTCAGAGATCTGTTTGCCATATACAAAATGTCACTAGAATTAATGACATCCATACCACATCTTTATATAACCTAATACTTTCTCTCTCTTAAGAAAAACATTCTATATTTAAAAATGTTTCGTTTCAATACAAATATCAAATTATGGTGTTATTTGATATTATTAAATTTAAATTGAATTATTAAAAAATATTACCTCCCAAATACATATAATGTGACCGAAACCGACAATGATTTTTTTTTTAATCAAAAGAATGTTAGTACTGAAAGATGGCTTTTATCATGAGCCTACACAACAGCCTACAACGTTGTTGTAGACGATCTTCTAATCGTCGGCAACGAGGTTTCCTACAAAAGTATGCTCTTTTCAAAAAGAAGAGCGCAGGTCCTAAGGTGTTTTATTATGTCGCGATCTTGTCAAGCATGTTTAACATCCTACAAGAAGAATTATTTTATTCGTTTGTGGACGATCTGTTACATAAAAACCGCCTCTACAAAAGCAATTGCAGTATGCTCACACAATGATCCAGGTCCCTAAACAGCACATACGTTTATGAAAGTAAAACACATACTTCTATACGTAAATGAACAGTCGTTAATAGCATTTTTAACTCACAAAATTGACGTTTGCGTTTTACTTCTAGTTCTCTTCATAATCATAATCATGGCGTCGGTCAACATATGCACCATACATAATCGACGAAACTATGAGATCTCTACACGCATTCCGATGACTGGCTTCGTCAGCAAACCAGTTAGAAGACGACAACTGATGCAGACGGCTGTAAAACGAGTCGTAAAGTCTTTGCATCGTTTATGAGAAGGCTGCGGTTGCACCAGCTGTTCCTCCCCCGGCTTTAGACGTCGAAGCTCTTACCATTTCCATAACGGCCCGAGTGCAGATGATGCCCGCAGAGTTAACAAAGTCAGCTAGATCCAGGAGAACTTCGCGACACTTGACGCACCTTTACCGAAGCCGCCCGCACTCGCACGTGGCCATGGCCGCACTCTTACCGATAAGTCTATTGCAGCAGTTGCCGAGCGCCACCTGAGAGTATTCGCTGTTTTTACCGGTGCCGCAAGGTTAATAATGTCCTCAGACACAAAGCTGGTGTCACTCGACGCAGCTAAACAATTCGTAGAGATGCTCGAGAAGCATCCTTCTGCCCAGCACGAGGATAGCCTCAGATATATGACAGCTTTATCTCGGTATGCACCCCTGACGAAGTTATGTTCCAGCTAAAGAGCTTCCGCAAGAGAAAAGCTGAGGGTCTTGGTGGCATAACGCCTGCCCAGCTTATTACGCTGACCAAGCTCTTGCAAGTCCTTCAACCGAGTCTCGTTTGTGCCCTAGCAAAGATCTGCGACAGCATCACGGCGGGGAGGACGCCTAAACACATTCGTACCTTCCCCTAGATAACGCCTATTTGCACAGCTGTCAAAGATGACTTGAAGTGCACCTTTAACTTTCGGGGAATTGTTCAAACCCTACTCGGACAAAACCTTCCAGTAGTCACCAAGATAAAGCCCTTCAGGGATGGCAGTTCATCTTCGGCGACTCAGGCCCAGAAGAGGGATAGAACGCAATCGGCGTGGGACCAAATTTCCCGCCACGAAGTTTCTCTAATGGTAAGAGTGACGGACTCGATCTATTTCACCCACACATCAAGGCGATGCTCTCGAGGGGGAGCGACAAGACTCGTCATACGAAGCCTTGGGTAACGAGTACACCAACTGCCCGTTCATTAATGGACATCAGGCGTGTGGGGACGGGAGGTCAAGGCCATAACGTGGACAATCGTCTACTGAGAAGTCGGGGACAAACAATCGACAGCGTTCCTGAAGCAGCGCATCGCCGCGAGAATGATTCTTGGCACGCTTCTGAGGGGGAGAGGCTTGGAGGAATTGACGTACTCGTATACATAAAAAGTTCAACTTGTACATTTACCAGCTAACTTTGATAACAAAATAATCACCAATTGTTCAAATTTTTTTTATTAATATTATTTTTATTTTTTGGTTTTATTACTCAAGTTGAGTTTATATAAAGTAAGTTGCTCTAAATTTGTTGGTTGCCGACCGCGTGGAAAATGATACATCGAATAGGCTTCTCCATAAAGGTCATATAAACGACATAAACGACACTTGTCGTTGGCCTTGTACCACGTTGTGTTGGCCACGAACAATCATGAATTGGCTCTTGTATTGCGGTTCATCTTCTGTCCATCATAGCGTGGGCTTCATAGAAGTCGAGATCCTTTTCCGACACTTTACGTTCATAATTTAGCAGGTTACATTCAAAGGCGTCAAGAACCCAGTGTCAATATTGCGTCAACAAGAGCACACCATTATGCTGATCTTTCCGCAGGGACAGCAATATGGTGGACGGAACGGGATCTGAAGGTCTCCGTCTCGGGCAACGGTGCTCGATCTGGGTGCACATAGATTCACTTATGCAGCGGCTCATATTTTTCTTTCCTGCTACTTCTCACTAAACCGCCCACTAGAGGATTTTAGTGTCACAAATTGTAGTAATTGCACCCTCACTCCGAAACAAGACTTCTCATAAACCATGTCCCATTGGAAAAAGATTTGCTTTAGCGAGCTCTACAATTCCATACACTGCTATTCACATATTCATGGTACACCCTATATATACAGTCACTGAAAAAAATATAGGGCCACCCATGTTTGCCACATTTCACGCATTTATTATAACCGATTGTGTAAAGATCATAATGATACATGCTCACAGAGTAACAGCGGATACTTTTATCGACATTTGGAGTATCGGGTTACCTTAAAACACGAGACTTCGACATTTGGCACAGCTACGCTGCGAAAAAAATTATAAAGTCACTACCAAGATGCATGTCTTAGCGAGTGAAATGAGTGGAATAACAACGTTTGGGCTCATTTTACGGCTCGACGGAAACGAAAGCAGACCTCCTACCAGAAATTTTTCTGTGCTGAAACGATGGGTTTGGGTCGGCGTCTCACGAGTGACGAAAAGACCCAAATCAAGGCTTATAAGGATGTCGGCCTCTCTAATCGGAAAATTTCCCGTCGATTGGGGCGTTCTCGCCAAGTAGTGAACAACTTCGTGAATTTGGGTGAAAAATACGGCGTAAAAAAGAGTCCGGGGCGTCCAAATGCCATTTCGGAACGAAACAAGCGCGCAATTTTGAAGATAGCCTCGAACTCTGCGCTCTTGGCAAAGGCAATTGCGGCAGCGGCCGGTGTGCAAACGAACGTGCGAAATGTGCAAAACCTCCTCAGGAAGACACTTTGGCCGCTGTCGGGTATTATACAAGGTCGCCGATTGTGTTTTTAGATGGTTGTGTTAATTCGACGCGCTATAGGGATCGACTAGAAAAGCAATCCGCACATTTTGAGCTGATGGGAGGACCCGACTTTGTTTTTCAACACGATACTGCCCCGATTCACACTGCTAAGTTGATCGAAAGCTGGTTCGAACAACGCCACATTGAGGTCCTACGCTGGCCTGCAGTCTCACCTGATCTTAATATTATCGAGAATGTATGAAGCTGGCTCGCCCGAAAGGTTTACACCGACGAAAAACAATTTTCGAACCAGGTAGAACTAAAAAAGCAATTGTGAAGGCCTGGGACGAGCTCTCGCAGGACGTCATCCAAAATTTGTTCAACACTATACCAAACCGCATTTTTGAAGTTATCCGACGTAATGGGAAGTTCACTAAATATTAAGTATAGTTGTTAGGTGTCGTGAAATGAGCCCAAACGTTGTTATTCCACTCAATTCACTCGCTAAGACATGCATCTTGGTGGTGACTCTATAATTTTTTCGCAGCGTAGCTGTGCCAAATGTCGAAATCTTGTGTTTTAAGGTAACCCGATGCCCCAAATGTCGATAAAAGTATCCGCTGTTACTCTGTGAGCATGTATCATTATGATCCTTACACAATCGGTTATAATAAATGCGTGAAATGTGGCAAACATGGGTGGCCCTATATTTTTTTCAGTGACTGTATATATATATATATATATATATATATATATATATATATATATATATATATATCCACTCCACAGTGCTAACATAATAATAAAACATTAACCTAAGTACAATATATATATATATATATATATATGTTCCGTATTCATCCGTAGAATTCCTCTATTATATAGTGGCGCCGTCCCTAGTCAGCACCAATCACAACCATCGATACCCATATCCGCCTCTAGGTAAGATTTTGAAAGACGAAACACGCCGGACGTTTACTTCGGGTAAGCGCGGTTGCCCAAAATCCGGCGATGTGCAACAACCAGCTATGCATTCACCAACATTCAAATGCTTCTAGTCAACAGATAAATACATCTTATTCATAAACTTACGCATACATGTTCGATGAAAACGGAGACGCTCACAGTGAGCAAACGACACTTAGCTAGGCAATATAATACCACCGTATATATATATATATATATATATATATATTGTTGTAGCTTTGAAAAGATTTGCACATTATTAATATGCCTGCCAAGAGTCTCAAGCGAATGTAGTAAAGAAAGTATATTTATATATGTAAATAAAAAAAAAATAGACAAACAAATTTAACTAACACGATTTTGAGGTAAACATATATATATATATATATATATATATATATATATATATATATATATATATATATATTTATTAAAAATGACATGGCAGCGGTGGGGTTCGAACCCACGCCTCCGAAGAGACTGGTGCCTAAAACCAGCGCCTTAGACCACTCGGCCACGCTACCTTCTGCGCAGGCTTGCGGTAGATGTTTATCAATCCGTCAGGGACAGAAAATTGCTAAACCAAGGCTGCTGCTGATGCTTTGACAGACTCTCAAGTGAAGAAGGATCTTTGGTTTTTCCTTTGCAGGCTAACAATATGTTAGGCTGGACCGAGAAGCAAGACACGACTTATTTAATTGGAAGAGACAACAAACACCAGATTTTACCCCGAAACGTCGCGTATCCAAAATGGAAAATACGGCACCCTCTGAGTCATTTTGAATGCAACAGGACTTATCTAACAGATCCTATGGTAAGAATGTCGAAATGGGGTTGAATCACATTTCTATGAAAAACTGGCCGCGCTAAAGCTGTGGTTTCTCATCTGCCGTGATTAGGAAGCGTGGTCTTGATTAAAAAACTAAGGGCTTGTGCCGGGTAAGACGTGTTCGCAAAAAATGCAGTAAAGACTACGACCCAGGGATCATACATGGTGGAAACTCACGTTGGAGTCTTCCATCTCATATCATCTCTATCTGCATCCAGAATACAGAGAAGCCGTCACTGCGACAGCTACTGCTTACCAAATTTACCGACACAATTACAACGACCGCGGGGCAGACATTCTCCAAAAGCTCTGTCAAAAATGACTAGGTCATGATGACTCAAGGCTTTCGGTAGTTCGAGATACGCGAATTTATATATAAATATATATATATATATATATATATATATATATATATATATATATATATATATATGTGTGTACGCCCAAATAGGCACTGTTGGTTTTTTTCTATCGAAATTACTCGTTACCGATTACCTGGCGCAAGGCTATGCTTAAAACTATGCCATTTTAATTCTATCTCACCTATAAAATTAGTTACCCAAGCACAAGTACAAATGCAGATAGGACCGGCGCTTTGAGAGAGGGCCAGATTCTCATGCACACTGTCTTGTAAGACAGTGTGCATGGACTGCAGAAAATACGGGCAGCATATATCCTATTTATGACAGATATTAAGTAATTTCCCTCACTCTGTTGCTCTTTGTACACGAACGCACTCTAAAATTACCAAATATCATTGCCAGATTGCGGTGCACGGCGAAACGGAGGTTACCAGCTTTCAAAGGGTGTCTGCCTTTATGTGTGTATCTGTGCGTGTGTTAGAGTGATTCTAGTGAACTAAGATTAAAACGATATTGCATCCAGTACTACCATCAACTGGGTGTGCGTAACGCATTTTTCCTAAACCTCTCTCTAAAAAAAAAAAAATTAAAACGAGCAAAAGACGTTCAACTTTCTTGTATGATAAACACTATTTCATGACAATAACGAAATAATAATCTCATTTCGCATCACCCGGATATCACTTAAACGGAATTGCTTGACTGCACACTTTCTTGTCATTATATATATATATATATATATATATATACCTATATAGTTTAATTGTATTATTAATATTTTCAATAAATGTGATACAACAACTGATCGTTAATTCGATTCAGTTGGGTGCGCGTTTCCCACATTCACCAAAAAGAGCAAAGAAAATGTCTTTACTACTATTTACTCTATCTTCGCGACACTCGACGCACCTATACTTTAGCCGCCCTGAGGGTATTCGTTGTCGTAACCGGTGCTAAAGAAGCATCCTCTTGCCCACCCCGACGATAGCCTTAGATATCTGCCCCTGCCCGAAGACATCTTTTTAAATCGGTATGCACCTCTGACAAAGTAATGTTTCAGCTAAAGAGCTTCCGCAAGGAAGTAGCTGAGGGTCTTGGTGGCATAACGCCCTCCCAGCTTCTCACGCTCACGAAGTTCCGCGTCTCGTCTGTGCCCTAGCGAAGATCTGCGACAGCATAGCCGCGGGGAGCATGCCTGAAGACATTCGTGACGCGCTATTTGGAGCACTTACGCCACGCGTACCTTCCTCCAGATAACGCCTAAGTGTATGGCTGTCAAAGATGGCTTGAAGTGCACCTTGAACACGTGACGCGACGTCAAAGATGACTTGAAGTGTATCTTAAGTGTGATGAACAATCATGGATTGGCTCTTGTATTGCGGTTCCTCTTCTGTCCATCATAGCGTGGGTTCCATAAGAGTCGAGATCCTTTTCCGACACTGTACGTTTCCTACTTAGCAGGTTACTTTTAAAAGCGTCAGGTCCTGCAAACATATTAAGCTCTCAGTGACATGTCTTGTCATTTACTTATCATCTCTCACAACTTATCATGACTTGACCATGCGTAAAGCTCTATTGAGGTAGACTGTCGTCAGCCTGCCCTGAGGAGCAGATCCGACTGCGTTTGCATTGCTGCGTAAGACGGACCCTTTAAATGCAAAAGGGCAAAGGAAGAGCTCAAACCCGTGCACCTATGTGTCTCCTCCGGTCGCGAGGCACACACGAATGCACCACGCCACCGGGCTCGACTAACAACGTAATCCATTCAAGTGGACCAAACGTCATTCTCTCTCGGGCTTCAAATCTTTAGTTTTATTATAATCAATCCACGATGTAAGATATAATGTGTTAAAGCCGCTAAAGCTTACTATAGGTGGAACCTACTATACGAGTACTTTACCGGCGCACTGAAGCATCTGCACAAAAGTGTATTTAATCATAACTGCCATGGTATGTCAGTGGTATAGCAATGAGTCGGTGTTGTGTCCGCATCTTCCTCGTGTTATATATATATATATACACGTAGTTCAATAAGTTCTTAGAATGAGCTTTTTAAAATTCGAATTTTGGCGCGCTTCCACCGCTATTAGGAACTGCAACTTTTCGACTGCCAGCAGTCAAAATATTATGGTGATTGGCCGTTGCGATTTGGTTTGATCGCTTTTCCCGTGCAACGTATCCGCGTGATTTTGAAAAATTGAGAAAAAAGAGTTTCGAGTGGTTATCAAGCATTTTATTTCAAAGGTTGGAATGCGACCCAAGTGAAAACTGAGTTAGACGAGGTGTACGGTGACTCTGCGCCATGTTTCGCCACTGTTTCCAACTGGATTAATGAGTTAAAAAGAGGTCGCAGGAGCACCGGGATGAACTACGTTCAAAACGCCCAAAAACGGCAACTGATTAGGAAAACGTGGAAAAAGTGCGGAAAAACACATGTGTTCATGAAAATGTTCGTTCTTGAGATTTAGACGCATGCAATGTCTGGATATATATTTTCGTGTTGTTATTTAATCATGCGCAGACATAAGATGTATATACCGTGAAGTGTGCACCTTATATCTTTAGGTATGACTGTATGTATCTAATATAGATAGCTTGAACATAATATACATAAAATAAATTGGTGACGGGAACCGAGTGACAACGTTACAGAGGGCACGATTGAGGAAAATCTTTCTTATGCCTTACACAACCTAGTGTGGTTGTCGTTCAGGTACAGCAAATGCGAACCTCTAAAGAGACCACAAAGGATCGCCTCGAGGTAATGCACACCGTACACTACACCGTATGAACAAGCAGCCAGCAATACAAGTAACAAATGGGAATGCAACTGTTGCTGATTTTCCGTTGAAGTCAAATCATTGCAACCCTTGCTAGATGCTTCGGACGAGATTCGGAAACTGACTCTAACCAAGCTGAGCAGAGCATCTCAGCTGATGGTGTGAGGATGATGGTAGTAAAACCCTAGTGGACAACACTACTCAATATGTTTAAAAATGTTTAAACTAAATTTTGTATTCCAGCTAGCTTCTGTTAGAGTGAGTCAACATTAGCGGTACGGTACACTTCACTTGATGTAATTAAGGGCCGCCGTCTCTCAAACAGTTGCCAATCTCGAGTTTACTAGGTATCTTATGCCGCCGTTGGTGGTCGAAACCGTCAAGGGCTTCCCGATACACTACGCAAAAATTTGGTCTCTTCGTAGACGGACACGCATACGCAAATAAAAGACAGATAATAAATAACCTACGGTCATTAGCTTGATAGATGATTTTATGATTTACAATCACTGTGGCGCTAACGCTGCTTCGGGGACTCATCTTATGTGCATATGATGGAACAATTCATTGAACACTGGTTGGACAGCAGCGGCGTTAATATACTCGTATATATGTATATATATATATATATATTATACATATATATATATATATATATATATATATATATATATATATATATATATATATACATACATATTTATATTTATATTTATACATATATATACATATACATATATATATATATATATATATATATATTGGGGTTACTATGGAGTAGCAATTGTACGATGTCTCCGTGTACTGCCCAATTATTGCCAAAAACTTAACGGTCGAAGATTGAAGGGGAGTCGTACGCGCCCCGTAAGCCTCCCGCAAAACTTTGTTCTCGTCTATGCGTGGATCGCGTGATACTGCCGAACTCCCAAATCCGAAAACTTCCCGAAGCGGAAATCAGCCATAAGTTACAAGTTTAGTTCCTTCAAACTGTGCGCTCTACATAATCGTGACTTATCGTTGTTGGCTTTGCAGAGACGGGTAGAGCTGCGTGCGTGACTCCTTGAAGGGGAGATTGCTAATGTTCCATGAACTCTGGTGCAGTTTTAGTATGTTCGATCGTTCGAAACAAAACCATGAGAAGTTTTCATTGAAGTCATAATGACTAACGTTATGTGAAAAGCCGCTCTATGTCGGGGCTGTCCTGCATGCAGCTAATGTACAACTAAAATATACGTCGCCGCAATTTTGGCTTAGGTAGCTGTACGTGCAGCTACCCCTAGCCGATGAAACCTAGGCTAAACATTGAATCAGATAGGTGTTAGATTAACTGTTTTTCCTGGATTCTGTCCAGCTGGTAATTTGCGAGCCGATGAACCCAATATACTCGTCTACAGCGCTCATCACATCATTGTTGCTCGGATATCTCTTTCCGGAGAGATACTGCTTAAGGTTTCCAAACAGATAATAGTCGCACGGGCCAGGTCCAGAGAATATGGGGGATGCTCGACAACTTGGAATTTAACTACACTACTATATATACATTCATGCATACATATTATAATACATACATTTATGCATATACACATTTGCAATACAAAGTATCGTTATTGATAAAAGAGTCTTATCCTATAACGTATTACGTCACTCTGGGGCACGAACCCAGGCCCGAATGCAAGACAAAGTCTTTGCCTTGCATTCGGAAGGCCTGGGTTCCTGCATATAGCAGTATATGCAGGTATATAGTAAATCGCATAGGCTGCTACGTGCGTGACACCATGCAAAATGATTTCTTACAACCTCAGCATTGGCTATTTGAGTGTGTAGATAGTAACGCTACTGCGTAGATTGTTCACCCTTAGAGCAAAATACATTGAAAGTAGTAAATTTTCTATAATAATCTGTTTTAAAAATACTGGTGTAAAACCGGTGTTGGTACTCTTCTACACTAGGGAGTACCATACTGCAGACTCAAGACAGGCGCTTATTGAACGTATCGTCTATTCTGGTAGAACTGTTGTTTAGTACAGTCTTATAAACAAGTCATGCCTATGTACGATGAACGACCTACGAAAAAAGATTGCAAAGCCGAGTCACTGCTTTAACAATACGTTGACGGAACTTAAGTTGGCTATCGAACGTTCTCATCGTTTAAATGTCTAGTGGTTATAGGTTATATAATGTACCTAGCTATATTAAGAAGAGTCGTTAAAATTGCGCATTTATGAACAGAGATATCCATCCGGTTAGCTTAGGATCAGTTAAATATAAAATTGACTATTTTTTGGAGCTCTGTCTAATCATGGTCACTATGTATTTCTCGATGCACCTCATGAACTTCAGTACTCACTTCGTTAGTAACATTTAGGATGCTGAGAGCACGACCTAACATTTGCTATAGAACGATGTATATATATATATAAACTATGTTTTGCCGGTTCGAGATTTGATGTAAGCAATTATAGTCTTGCAACAACAACCTCACAAATGGCTGCATGCAGACAGGTATGTTGCGTAGTTTGTCTATCTACGCTCGATTAGAGAATAAGCATGCAAATTGCAGTCGGAAAACAAAAATAAACCTTTGCAGTTCACAGAAATTTCTATAGCATCGCCAACTTACATAGTTTATGGCTATTCTCACCTGCAATGTTTAAATACCATCTTCTATGAGGACTACACGGAGTGTATTTGTAGACTGTACCTTCAAGTGTGTGTCGAGTATTACGCGCCTTCCTGGCTACGGCAATGGCTACACGGTAACCACTGAGATCACTCTCATACGGAAAGAAGCCCTCGTGCAATATTCAACCATGATCCTGGCAATCCGAGCGTATTGCCGGAAAACAGAGGCGACTGACAACGAAAAGAAGGGGAGAAGCCTGATTCAACCTTTGCAGCTGTCGTGGGATCCGGTAATCTGATATATGTATATATCTGTTATAGACGTGGCGAATGTCGCATGCAAGACCAGAAAATATCGAGGTCTCTAACCTTTCGTCGTACTTGTTCGAGTTTATCCTGTTCCGAGGCAAAGCTTCTGAATGGTAATGTACGCGAGGAGTGCGAGGACTTCCTCCAAAAACTAGACTTCAGCATGAATACCCACAGTCATCCCAAACAAATATTGTTGAAAGGGACTTTAATGCGGTATACAGTTTTACACGGGTTTCGACAACGGCAGACACAAATCGGCGTTTAGTATGGCGTCTGCATCAGAAAGATTTTCTCACCAAATAACTGATAAGAGAATCGACGAGGAGCAAGAAACTCTATCCGCGCATCTCTACGTAACACTGTAATTTTAATCTCTTCCCAGCTCTTTCTCCCCATACAACGGCGATTTTTTCCAGGCTAAATTATACACGCTTACAGCAAGAGTTCACATGAATCTCAGCTCATTAAGAGATCGCCAGGGGAAATATTTGCACTGCTAGAGGAAGCCCTACAAAAAGCAATTAAAATAGCAAGCTGGACCACAAAAGCTCTATGTGCAAGGAGGTAGAACAAAACTCTTAAGAAGACAGTACCACGGCCACTTCCGACAGGGGGTAAAGAGGACGACTGGATTTTATTGGATTTATAAGTCTTACGCCGTGGATTTGCCAACGACGTCAAGTGCGCATCATGCGTTTTAACACTTAAGTTTTTTAGAAAACAGGCAACCTTAATCTCGCCCATCTGAACTTCACGTCCACCGAGCAATATCCCTAAAGAAAGGGGAATTCGTAAGATCCGTCATCTCACTGAGGTATCCCGAAGATAAGCGCAATATACAAATTTCTATCGGCCATCCTAGCCCGTCAATTAGAAAATTTAATTTGAAAATAACGGAAAGCTATTTGAACAACAACAAGGCTTCAGAAAGGGCCGGTCAAGAATAGGGGCATGCGCAGTTCTTCTCAATTTTATACAATAGGATTTTTGAACCAAAGGGGCGCATCCGTTCGCTGTATTCGTAGACTCCAAAGCGGCCTTTGAAACGGCTGCACGGACGATAACACTTGACAGGCTATCGTCGCAGGGTTTCATTGAACATACTAAAACGTATTAATGGTAATATTTTACAAGATGGACAAGTCATTATACATGATGTAGCTGCTGAACATATAGCGATTATACAGACCACTGGTGTTGCCCAGATTGATAATCTTAGCGTCCTGCTCATCTCATTCGCTGCTTTACTACAGCGGACATCTTGAATTGCCATGCGGTACAATGACTAAGTAATCTTATGGGTTTTTCATTAGTACGTTCGTTACCATGGAACGGAAGTTAACGGTTGTGTGTAGTTTAGAACAGGAAATCAAATATTTGTAAGTTTTAGTAGAACAAAATACGTTTAGCATTACAGTACGCTAATAACCGTTGGTAATAGCAGTAGTTGTAACAACATTACATGTCACAAACATCTAACGTAACGGTCGTTTCACTGTGCAACTTAACTAGGTCTAAGGCAACCGGCCATATAGCCCTAATGCAGTTATTGAGCTTATTGTCTCGTTTGCGATGTGTATGTACTGTTCAAGTTAGTTTCGATTGATGCCGTCTTAAGGACACCATTTCTTCCGCCGGTCGCTGCTTTTGGATAAGCGTTTCTCATAAGGTGGAACCTTTGTTACGCGATTCATATACTGCCTATTTATTAACACCAATTTTGGATTGGTTTTTACAATTGCACTAATACATCGATGGCACAGCTCCATCTCGATTGTGAGGTCAAACTAAGTCGCTTGAAGACTTGCCCGTTAGACACCTTGCCGCGTAATACCTACCATAATGGTACCAGCATACAATTATTTTTTGCTGTTCTTGTAGATACAAGCGATACGCAAGAGCCTTGCATCCCCAAGCGTCGCTTGGTGTTCGTCAAAAAAAGCTTACCTGTAGAATACACGCTCAAAGTTTTACAACATTATGGAACGCACCACGTTTTTTTTGTAAACGCGGTTTTTGGCCTTGGCCAAACACTGGCTTGGCTTAATGCGGACACCTAATCGGCATGGACAATCAACGGAGATGCGCCCCAGTCCGTGGACATCTTCCGCCAGCCTCCGCCACGGCCCGTAATTGTTAAAAAATAATTTAAAAAATATTTAAAGTCAGTAAAGTTGAATATTAGAAAGTCCGAGTGAGCGCTTGTCGATTTTTCCATAGCCGTGTCAGTGCTCAATTACTACAAAGAAACATAGTCATGATTTATGCAGCGCTGAACACCGTAGAAGAAACTTTGTATTTGTCTTTGCTCGACTAAACCTTCTCCTAGACGTTTATTGTTCTAGTTGAACAGTGGCTTATCGAGTTCTTATGATAATACGAGCGTAGTCCTATTAAGGCCAACATATGCAAAGTGGAAGTAGAGCAGATGCGGCATCAACACTTGGCGGATAGCCAAATGGGCGCATGCAAATTCAAATAGTACTCGCCTATTTGGCGATAAGTTACGTTCTTCCTTCAGGAGTAGGTATACTGAAAAAATTGCATATATGACTATGATAATTGTAGCACACACACCGGTCTTCTATTTGATAATAAAGGTGATTTTATGTTATGTCAATATGGGACAGCAATTGGCTGTATTACGACAGACGTTGAAGAACCAATTAAGACCTTCACCACCGTGACTAGTCCAGCATGCAAGGCTTTGCAGAGAGCAGAAGGATCGTTACCGTAAATATGAACGTACCCTGAGTTCGAAGTTGCGAAGTTGGCCTCGCTGAACTGGGCCCACGCCTGATCCTGCCTGTCTGGTACTCTTGCTCCTAGAGCAGCTGCAGCCAGCTTTTATCGCCATTGGTCGTCCTTACGGTAGTCCAAACGGTAGTAGCTATGTGTGATTAGCGTCATTGAATGGGGTACAAATAAATGCTCGGATGCCACAACGGGGGTCAGTGGGGCAAAACCTTCTATGGTATGATGGTGGACTGACCGACCCTACCAGCTCACAGCTGCTGCTGATGCCATCCATCATTTACAGATAAAGCAATTTAGCCTTAAATTAGGTTCAATGTCGCATCTGTATCATTTTAGTTGCTATATATATATATATATATATATAAATGCACATATATGTATTTATATATATATATATATATATATATATATATATATATATGTGTGTGTGTAACTAGGAACTTTGCTGTGTGCATAAGAAATTAGGTTCAATGTCGCGTCTGTATCATTTTAGTTGCGATATATATATATATATATATATATATATATAAATATATATATATGTGTAACTAGGAACTTTGCTGTGTGCATAAGAAAAAGCAAACTTAAATATGATTTCTATCTAGGCACCTTAGCATATTATGGTTAGGTGTGCCTTAACCCGGTTAGCGGAAGTGTGACACATGAGAAAAACCCTGTGCTAACGATCGACTATCTTCCTTTAGTATAACGGCCTCTCTATTATTTATTTTTTCGTAGTCCGTTCAACATGCAAACATGTTGTTGTATCGTCGAACAAGATTAACACCGTCTAAGAGTCTACACTTACCATGTTTTCGGTAAACGAGATCAATTCCGTTAGAAAGCACAAGTAGCATTGTCCGTGGTCTTTGGTGATCACATTATTTGCTGCGGATGAACCATGTAGGACACGGATGTTAATCAGTAATGCCGCTTGCTAATATCTGTCGAAAAAGACGTTCAGTAAACAAGATGAAAAAACCGATGCGTGTCTTATTTTATATCACTCTTTTACGCCGCCCTGTATCTAGCGTGCTCTGACCGCTCTGTCAATCAAATATTCTCGCCCGCGTGCTAAGACTGACATAAAGCAACAGCTTGTTCTGCCTTGGTTACGCTGCAACCCTGTCTAGTGACGCTGGCCCAAAGGCTAGGTACAGGCAGATGTAGATAAATTCACTAGTGACAACTGTACCGTCCCACACCAGACTTTTTTGTTTTAAGTAATGTATTAGCATGAGTTCGTCGGGTACACGTTCGTCTAGACGTCTTTTGGGGTTTCGGGAAATGCATTATGCACAAACAGAGTTGGAACCCATCAGCTTCTAGTATGGTACTCTCACTCACTAAAACCCATCTAACTCCCGACCCCCTCAAGGTTCGAAATTGTGTGGCACTACGTCGAGGCCATGACGAGAGAATCTCTTACTTCGACCTGCTTATAGACCTCTCGGTAGGCTTGTTGGCACGAACCAAGGGTGCGTCGAGACACTGCGGAAGGCCTGGTTGCATGTCACCCCTTGGTAAACTCTCCCTCTAAACTTCCAAAATAAGCTTTCGGCTTTCTTCTAGTCGTGTCTTCTCCCTTATGAAGGCGTCTAGGTACGCTACTCCCCGGGACTAGGCAGTGGGGGTCTCGATCATGTGGACAACAAGTTCGGCGGTGTGGCGACCGGCAAGCCCAAACTCCGATGACTAGCGATAAAATTGTTGTTAGAACGCTACATTGAGCCACTGTGTGGTCGACGCCGTCAGGCTGGCTTGACGCGCATAAGACCCATCTATCTGCAGACGCCTTCTCAATCCTGACTATGTAGTGCTTGAACTGTCCGTGCCCTGTAAAGATCGAGGTGGCCAATTACGTTAGAAGCCCCTGTCCGGGCCCATCGTACTATTTCCATCAATTGGGTATTAGCGTGCGTATCCTGCCTTGCGAGTGTCTCCGGCGGCGGGCATGGCCCACTTCCGCGCCCACGCCGTGAAGGTGGCCTTGCAGGCGCGAGCTCAGTCCAAGTCTTGGTCGATCCATCGTTTACTTCGCTCTCTCGTAAGCATGTCCCAAGGCACCTGGCGGGCAAGAGCAAGAAGGACGTCCGTGCTTACCGTGCGATACCCTTCATTGTCATGCCCCGCTCACACTCTCATTGTCATGCCCCGCTCATACCCTCATTGTCATGCCCCGCTCACACCCGCATTGTCATGCCCGGCTAGGCCGCGCGGAGGGTCCGCCGGTTGTAAGCCGTGCGGAGGGCCAGGTCACAGCATACGGCGTCTATCCTCCGATGCCCCACCTTCTCTAGGAAGAGTTCTGGCAAAATTCTAGGCTATCTTAGACTACTGTCTAGACTTGTGAAACCATAACGCCCCCAGCTGCGTGTTACGGCTGGAGCGCTGCAGCTGGTGGCTTGACCATTTAGGCGTGTCTGAAAATGCAGACAGCGCTTCTGCAACTTGATGTTTCACGATGGCCTTCCTAAAGCGTATATAAATATATTTGGTGCAAATGCCGACTTTTTAGTTAAGCTGTTTCTAGGGTGAGGCCTACGCATAGTCAGTGCGAAAGTGTTATCCAGTAGGCCGCCTGGGACAGCTGCCGATGATTGAATTCGAACCTCTTCTCGTTGGAGTCTGTTATCCGTGTCTTGCCATTACTTTCTTTAAAAAGATCTAGTGCTATTAGGCATAAACTACTTTTTTTGCCGTAAGGCTAATTGCCCGTGTGCGCTTTTTCATGTCATGGCTAATTATTAATCCACTCCGGCATTTACCTTGTCTAAATTGGAAACCATGCAAACCAACTAAAAAGTAGCCGATCTCGGTCTCGAACCCAGTCCTCGCGAATGCAAGGCAAAGGCTTTGTCACTAAGCCATCTTGCTCGGTTTAGCTAAGGCTTTCTAAGACGCCTTTGCTACGGATGCTTTGCGGCTTATAATTTTCCCTCCGAACACGGAGAACAGCATGCAGTAAAGCAAAGTCAAAAACGTGTCGGATATCTCGATTATTATATAATAATATATTATTTTAAAATGGCATATTAATCTGCATTTTAAAATGGCTTATTAATCTGCATTTCAAGATGGCATATTAATCTGCATTCCAAAATGGCATATAATTATAGATAGGATAATGTCATTATATACAATTTCAGCGACCGTCCCTTTAGGTCACGCGGTTTCAACCCACGTAACACTTTAAAGACATGTACTTTGCCTGGTACGGTTTTGCACCTATATATTACGTGGCGAACACGTCAAACAGTGGGGATTTCGAGCATTTCTGCAAACGCAGGAACTCCGAATGAGTTCCCGCCATCGTTGCTATAGATGCTAGAGATGACATTTGCCTGCGCTGTTTTGTACCTTAGGCATTTTTGTATCTACTTACTTGATAAACAGACTTAGGTGGGTGTGCCTCTTTCCTCCATATTCATATGTTTTTAGATCTGTAAAGGCTTCTTAGCCCTTTTGCCCCCTTTAGTCACGACAGCTTAGGTTATACCTTTTTTATAATTATCAATAAAATGCGTGGCCATCTGTATCGCGACATATTTCTGTGTTCCTCCACATTTGAACCTCCAATCCATGGGTCGAGTTCAGCTTCCATTCGGAATGCCCGCTTCCAGTTTCTCTCAACACCTAGTATGCTAATATAATGCATCCCCTGTAACACATCCTGACACGTTTAACAAAACACATGGAGGCCTGAAACCGTCAGAGTATTCCCGTATACGTGAGATTTATAACAGCCGTGGCCACTAACTGTCTCTTTCCCTGGTATAATACTCCATTTTAAGATCCTGCTCACGTATGTGGTCTTTCAGAACGTCCGGTCGTTGCCTATACGTCTCTCTCCTGAAGCAAGACAAAATTAACTTTCCTACCGAATTCACGACTACAGACTACTCTGGCTGGAGACAGCTAGTCCCACTGACCAGACAGAGGGAATCGGCTGGGATATTGGCGCAGCATGCTAAAACTCACTCCCGGTAGCCATCGTGACCCGTCCTTTTTCGGTTCACTTCTGTAAAGTACTCATTATTCTCATATTAGATGTCAGAGCGTCTGCGCTAAACGCATCTTCTTTTGGAAAAAAAACACATTTTCACGCGTACCCCTTACCGCCTACATGTGCAGTAATTCGTCTCCCACTGCAAGGCGGTTTTCTGCCTTTTAAAGCCGCCTAAATGTACTTGGGTCGCCCATTAACCTAGAAATATTTTTAAGCTAAACCTTCAGTACAGTCAATGAGCTATTACAGAGGCATAGACCATCAAAACGACTGGGTTGCAATCTTCCCCAGAATCATGAAACTCAGCAGAACGTTATAACGGATGATCAGATCCGTGAACACTGTAGCGAGAGGCGAGATGCCGCCTGGACCGAGAGATTCTTGACGAGCCTGGAAGTTAGTCATAACTGGTGTGAATAAATTATCTTGAGATTACAGACATTCTTGGGAACACCCGTGCCGGAACGTCTTCAGGGCGGGTGTTCGCGGTAAACTGACGCGGCCTACGAGTTATCAATAAATTATACTGAGCCTGCAAGCATGTATACTAATATGCTACGCGCATTTGATGGAAGGCCAAGGTGCCATAAATGCAAAGTGTTAACATTTTTCACGTTACTTGGATACCATACGCAACTACGGGTGCCACTTTACGCGTAAATCATATTATGGCCATCTGGTCGCTACTGTGCTGGCTGCCACGACAAGCGTTTTTTTTTCTATAACGCTCAGTTACGTGTTGTAAAAATGTTTTACTTCAAAATAAGAAAATTACTCCCAGGTAGCAAACATTTTTTACGAACTCCATATGCTCGCCATGAAATCGCAATTTATCTACGCGGGTTCATTCTTCCCACGCCGAAAGTATACGGCCTTTGTTTTGACAGATTAACTATGAGGCCATTCTACGAGAAATATTCATTAAGTGTGCGAAACACAGCCTGCAGCTCAGTACGAATTCTACTGAATATTGCTAGGTCGTTTAGCAGAATCATAACTGTTGAGTGCCACTGCTTCAAAATACGTGGCAGATCGCGCAGCAACGTTATGAGCAACAATGGGCTGAGATTGTGGTTTCATTTGTGGGAATTCGTAGTCCAACTCTAGTTTATCCCAGCTTCCTCAAGACGGTTTTGCATGGTGCAATAAGGAAGACAAATTTTAAATTAATAAAAACTGCTAATATAAGACGTTTTTCCGGTTTAATGAGATTATCTGGCTAGATATAATCTGGCTAAGAAGTTACTTCACAAGCTGATATAGTGGAACGTTCAGTCCTGAAACCATGCTGCTCATCATATCTTGTTGTTTCGGAGATAATGACTTCGTCTAAGTAAAGTTTTCGGGCTGACCCTCAGCCAAGATTTAACGTCCACGGAACTGTTTTTCGCATTGCTTCATAGACGGACCCCCATAAATACAAATGTGCAACGGTGGGGCTCGAACCCGCGCACCTATGTGTCTCCTCCGGTTGCGAGGCGCAGACGAATGCACCCATCACGCCACCGAGCTCGACTAATGACTTTGTCTAGACTAAACGCTCATAAATGTCCTTAGCGAAAAACCACTCGGAGGCTTCGAGCTCGTGTGAGGTAGGACGCTCGACAGGCACCGTATCTACGCGGGGGAAGGTTGCTTGAAAGTGCCCCAGGAGTTTTTCAGATAAAATTCGGACAGCTTGTAAAGTTGACTTGTAAAGGCGTTGTTGAGTGATTAGATGAGGTTTTCGTTGCGCTTTTAGTGTACAGATATAGCACTAGCAACGCCAACATTATTGCTGGAGTACAACGAATAAATAATGAATATGATGATGGTGGTGGTTGTAATTATGATACATTTTGATGATTTCCATCAGAACTACTTTCGTTTTGGCTTCACCTGCTGCTTCAAGTGCACTACGGTTTCCCTTCAGCAGAGTAGCTTGCTTAGTTTGCTATCTTTACATCTGAGTGAACAACACGCCACATTTGGCCGGTTTCATGTCACACGGCGTTGAGTGTTGGCAACTGCTCATTGTTGGTAATGAGTGGGACACGACACGGCTGAAACTCTTTGAAGATGCGTGAGACTCTTCATCTATCCGGCAGGCGCGCGTGTGCATGCGTGAGTTTGCCATTTTCTTCTCTCTCTCGGTCTGTCTGTCTTTGTTTTATTTTGCTCTTTTCCTCTCTGTTCTTCGTGCGTACACATGAAAACTAATTAGATTACTCCCGCAAGCCGCAAGTAGAGCATTTTTTCTATGTCGTCTACTCCTATTCGACTACGACTTTGCCTAGTAATCGGATTGCTGTAACTACTACTACTACTGGTTGGCGCTAACTTTTCCAGATACTACTGACGATGAACGTGTTGTCTTGCTCCCGTTCTGAAATACTTTTGAATTTATGAAAGCAATGCAGAATGCTTTAACTGTTGAGAGTTGGTTATCCCTATTTCCTACTACTGCTCGTTGAGACACATTTTAGTAATTTTAAGATTTTTTTTATTTATTAAGTATTGGAGAAATACAATTGTGGGGTGTAAATTTGTATCCTCGTTATTCCATGGTTTCCCTCTAGCTATTCTCAGCCCATCGCATCGGCAATATCGACGCGGCAGTTTCTCTGCAAACTGCCAATAAAAGCAGCTGCCTTGACAACTCGCCTTCTCGCGTATTTTTGCTTGTATTCGATCACCTAAGTATTTTATAAATATCCTTATACTTCGGCTGACAGGGCCCATTGTCTCCGTTGCAATCGGCACTTCCGGCACTCCGGCAAAATTCTATATCCTGCTGTAACTCTGCGTAGTTACGACATTTTTCTTTTTCTGCGTGTTTGGCGACCCTTCCCGCCTCAGTGGCGTTGCGCCGCAAATAGGACGTTACGGCATCCCAAATTATCATTATAGGAGACCGACACGATGCGCTGGCCATACTCGTCAAAGCATGCGACATCATACATAAAGGGCTAGTTCTGGAGGCTGTGAGAAGCGTCATATACGGCAGGTGGCTTATGGCCCTGAAAAATAGGAAATCGGGATGGGGAGACCCGCTGATAATGGGGCGAAATTATTGTTCACACAACCCGTACCTTTCTCGAAAACAACCACAAAGGTTGCTGTGGACCTTTCCTGACAACGAGTCTTCGGTGTTGCTGAGAGATCTCAAGGGTCTTAGAGCGTTTGGGCAATGGGACGGGCTGCAGCTCAATCCATCTAAATTCGAGCTGTTCCTATAGGGTTTAGTAGGTGATTGCAAAATTTACAGCAGACTTGCGGGCATCCTTGTAAAGGATTGGTGTAAACTGGACCTGCTGTGCGGTGTTCCCCGATATGATTGGCCCGGCACTGGCCGAAAAAAGAGAGCAACTCTCCAGGCTTTACCAGCGGCTGGGGCATCTTGGGAAACACCAAGCCTAGTTTCTGCTCCGGTACGCAACAGGAGTGCAAAAGGTTATGTACGCACTACGGATCTCCTGCCTGCTTTTCTGCTACCGGCAGAAACGTTGGTCCTCGACGACCAGGTGAGGAGAGCCTTGGAAAACATCCTCGACCTGACGCTCGAAGGCAAGGCACGCAAGCGAGCCTGCCGGTCCGTTTGGGTAAAATGGGCATTCGCTCGGACACGGACCTTACCTTGTTTGCCTTCCTCGCCTCGTCACAACGCTGCGCTGCCGGCAGACTCATCAGCCGTTGGACTCTGGGGCGCGCGTCAGTCTGGTAATGCTTCTAAGGATCGGGTCACTGAGCAGAAGAGGTGCGACCAAATTGCCACTCAGGCTACATACTTAACCCTTCTGTCGGCTTGCAAATTAGACATAGGCGACATTAAATTGAAAGCGGTTTCATCCGACGCCGCCGGAGCGTAGCTCGTCGTGTTTCCGCCTGAGCTCGTCGGCATAAGCTGGCCGACGACCCGTTCCGTGCCGCCAAGGTCTCAAATTTAGCATTTCCATGTTTAAGAGAGAGGAATGTCTATGTGGGGGAATGCCTGCACCGGCCTAGCTGCACCGAGCAGGATGGGCCGACGCCGGGCCGCCACGATGCCATCAATAATATCTTCCAGGACGCGCTTTCAGACAAGCCGTCACTGTCTCCGACACGTACGCCCTCGGCTATCGTGCACTAACCAGCGCGGGCGTCGGTCACACCATTCATCCACCGAAGATGCACAAACGGCGCCTAAACGCGCATCTTCTTGAGGACCGTTCTGTAATGGTGGATGATCTCGAGTTGTCTGGCGTTTGAGGCAAGAACATTAGTAATTGTGATGTCTGTACATCTTACTAGTAATAAATGCTTGTTAAAAATTGCTATTATTATTAATATTATTATTATTATTATATTAGTAGTAGTAGTCTTCACCACACCGCTGGTAGGCGACAATCTCAAGGATCTCAAATACCTCAACGACCCTTCAACGCGCTGGCCTCTCTTGCATTGTCGACTGCAACACTAAAATGTTCCAGCAAAACTAACAATGTTCCGCTTTTTTATTACATCGATGGAAATATGGGTACATTTTTTTTAGCGAATAACTGCTACAGCGATATCAATAAAACCCTAAAATTTTAAAAAACCTGTTGCAGCGCATATCGATCGAAGTTCAGCGCGGCAACGCTGCGGTCGTAGAAGGGTCTGTTTCGTCAGCCGCAGGGCTTTCGGAGATCCCGAAGAAACTGTTTTTATTCCCCATAATTGTTTGCTTATGACAATAAATATTGTATAATGCTGATTTTGTTTTTATTTTCATTTTGTCTCTTCTCATCGGCATACTCATTGTCCCTAATATTGTTATTGTTGCTATTATGACCACTATCGCCACAATCTTCATCATACATCACTACTTATTTTTCCGGTCGCTCTATCTGTCTCTCTCTCTCGGTGTCTCTGTCTTCTTCATCCCCTTGCTCGCTAGCCATCTACATAGATTTATATTTCTCGCTACATACTTTTACATGTGTCTGCTCTATATATATATATATATACATATACGTATCACTCGACCAACCCGACGGCGAATGAGGGCGCGATGCGGGCCCTGACGCTCCAATAGACTCGACCGTGCATTGTAAGCCTATAGTCGTCACCGTCGTCGTTGTCGTCCCGTTCACATACAGACTGCTTTCGTCTGTATGTATCCGGGGCACCCTTTTGGCCCCTATATATATATATATATACTTCTCTTCTTTCAGTCTTATCTTTCTCTCTCTCTCTTGCTCCGTATGTCTCAATTTCTTTTTCGTGTTTTTTTTTTTTTATAGGGAAAGCCTCTCGACGGCCTACCTCCTCTTGAGACTTCCCCGTTCGCTAGATCGCCTCTTTCACACTCGTTTCGCTGGCGGCCGATCGCTCCGCTTTCGGTTCGTTGTTGTTATTGATCCATGCATGGTGTGCCATGATGATGATGATAGCTCACCGCATCACATTCGCCGCTTCTCGTGTCTTGGCTTGAACATTCTGTATATATATATATATATATATATATATATATATATATATATATATATATACGTATATACATATGTATGTTTATATGTATAAATATATATATATATATATATAGATATGGTAGAGGCGTGCATACTGGGTGAGGCCTCGTGATTGCGACGAAAACCACGACAAACCACCAGTTGACCACTATTATGACCACCACCCGCAGCCGCAGCAGCAGCGACAACAACAACAACAACCAATACTATTACTACTACTACAAAAACTGACGGTTACGTTGCGCTGTCCACCCTTTGCACCCTTGTTGTTGCGACCCGTTTGTTGTTCTCTACTTTCATATTACGCGTGCAGCCCCAGCAGCAGCAGTAGCAGCAGTTGAGGCAGCACATAGTGTAGTAGTACTGGTAGTAGTAGTAGTAGTAGTGGAAGTAGGTGTAGAAATCGTAGTACTCGACGTGGTGGCGGTCGTTGTAGCAGCCACAGGAAGAGCGGTCTGTCGGTGGTGGTGGTGGTGGTGGTGGCAGTGGCAGCCGCGATGGCCGCAATAGCATCGTTTGCCATTGCCGACAGCACAGCTTGCCGAAAGCTGTCAGCTAGCTAGCGAAAGAGAGACGGACGGACGGACGGACAGACAGACAGACAGGCAACTAGATTGCTGAAGATAGAGGAGGCGAACGAGTGAACGATAGAGAGGAGTATGGAGAGAGAGATAGAGAGAGAGAAAGGGGGAGATAGAGAGAGAGGGGGAGAGAGAGAGCGCGAGAGAGCGAAAGGAAGAGAAGAAGAGAGAAATAGAGAGAGGGGAGTGAGAGGGAGAGAGAGAGAGAGAAACTATAGTGGTTTTTGACGAGCCACCGCTTCAACTGCTGCTATTGCTGCTACTACCGCCATGTCGGCCGGTCGCAGAGCAGGCAACACAGCAACGGCTGATGCTTGTGACGACGACGACGACGACGATGGTGGTGGTGATTATGATGATGATGGTGGTGATGATTATGATGATGATGGTGGCCATGATGATGATGATGATGGTGGCCATGATGATGATGGTGGCCATGATGATGATGGCGATGGGTGGTGGTGGTGATGATGATGGTGATGGTGATTGTTGTCGTCACTTGTATTGACGATGATGATGATGATGATGGTGATCTTGGCTGGCGGCTGCTATTTTTGTTCTGCGTGATGCAGATGCGCTTGCGCCGTCGTATGTCGACGACAACAACAACAACAACAACAACAACGAACCCGCCGCTGCTGCTACTGCTGCTCGACACGCCGTTGTTCTCTCGCTCCTCCTCCTCCTTCTCCTCACCACTTCCTCATCATCAGCATCATCACCTTCACCATCATCATCATCATCATCAGCAGCATTTTCAGCACCATCATCGTCGTCGTCGTCAATGTTCTACTACTACTGCTCTTGTCGTTGTTGTTGTTGTTATGGGCGTTGTCGTTGTTGCCATAGTCGTTGTTGTTGTTGTTGTTATCATGGTCGTTGTCGTTCTACCGATCGACCGACCGGTCATCCGGCCGGCCGGCCGGTCGGTCGGACGAACGGACAAACGGACGAAAAGTTGCACTGTTGCCGCTGCCGCCATTGCCGCCACCAATGGACGGACAGATGGATCGAATCCAATCCAGCAACATTGCGCGTCGTCAATGTCTTCGTCGTCACTGTTGTTGTTGTTGTTTCGACTGCTACTACTGATGTTGCTGATGCTGTTGTTGTTGTTGTTGCCGCCGCCATCCTCGTACGAAGCGGAGAGCCACGTTCACCCTCACCGAAACCCTCAACGCTCAATGACTACGCCGGGCTTTACGACGATTCGGCAACGGCAAAGTTCAGCAATGACTGGCTGGTTGGTTGGTTGGTCGGCTGGCTGGCTGGCTGCTCTGCCCGTCTTCATGGTCGGTCGCATTGTGAGTCTAATCTCAACAACAGCCCTGACGGCTGTAGCAGCAGCAGCGGCGGCGACGACAACAACAACAACAACAACCTCAACGACAGCGACGACAACAACAACAACCTCAACGACAGCGACGACAACAACAACAACAACGTCGACGACAACAGCGCCTCTGGCAGCAGCAGCAGCAACGACAACAACAGCAAGGGATCATGCTGGCGCTTGCTGGCCACTAGTGCTACCGCTGCTACTACGAGATTGCGGCAGTTTCCTTCTTCTTCTTGTTCTCCTCTCCCTGTTTCCTCTTGTTGTCGTTGTTGTAGTCGTCGTTGTCGTCGTTGTGGCTGCCTGCACCGTCGTCGTCGCCACTCTTGTTGTTGTTATTGTTGTTGTTGCTGTTGTCGCTACAGTTATCGTTGTTGTCGTCGTCGTCGTCGTCAACGACCCTCTCATAGTCGCCGTCGTCGTTGGCCGCGGCAGCAGCTGCAGCCGCAGCAGCAGCAGCAGACGACGACCAACCACACTGCTCGGTCGCGGCGAATCAAGCGCGCGAGCAGCCGGCGCGAGAAGCCAAGCGCCGACGTTAGCCGAGCATTAACATAATCTATCCCACGCACAACAGACACCGCTCGCACAGGCCGCATCTGGCACCTGAAAGTGGCGGCGCTACGATCGCGTCGTGGCGCCGCGCAAAGTAACCGTCGTCGCTCACAGGGGGCGCCACGCTCGGTGTCGAGCGGGCCAAAACGACAAAAATACACCACGGCAACGACGACAACGACGCTGCTGCTGCTATTGCTGCTGCCGCCGCCGAGAGGTAGGATCTGCGGCGACGCTGGCTGGCTGGCAGGCAGGAGCAGAAGAATCAGCGCCATAAACAACAACAACAAATGCTAGACCAAAAACAATAACAACAAACGCGAGACCAACAACAACAACAACGCGACCACAGCGACGATAGATGGAGCGTTCGTTTGACGCGTTGGTTGAAGGTACACTGGTGGTGTTTCTGACGCAGCCAGACCACCACTACCATCTCCAGCCGTCGCTTTCTTGCTAGATGACGGCATTGAAGAAGAAGAAGAAGAAGAAGACGACGACGACGATAACAACAACGATGACAACAATTCCTGAGGGGTCCGGCTGTAAGTCTGTGTGTCGACCGTTTTGTTGTCCCTCCATGCGTTTGGCCGTCAGCCCGTCCGACTTTAGCGGGAAGCAAGCAGACATACAAACAGACAGACTGACTGACTGACTGGGTGGGTGGGTGATTGCTTGGCTGTCTCGATGGGAGGGAGCTTGGAAGGGAGGTAAGAGGAAACGCGCCAAGCTCGACCCCCCTCGTAGTGGTGGTGGTCGTCTGTCGGTGCATCGCTGCTGCTGATGTTGTTGCTGTTGTTGTTGTTGTTGTTTTCGTAGTCGTCGTCGTCGTCATTGTCGTTCGATGTCATGATAGTGATGTTGGTGCTGCGAGTGGGAGGAAAGGCAGGCGAGCTCCCCAGGGAGAGCACACGGGAAGGAAATGGAGGAGTTGCCTCGCCCGCCGGCGAGGGGCAGGGCGGGGGCTTGGAGCAGGGCTTCTGTAAGGGAGATCAGAACAACGGTACGGACGGGACGACATGGGACGCCACGGGACGACACGACTGAGAGGGTGGTTGGATGGTTGGTCGGTTGGGACCTAGGCACTACCAGTCTCGCAAACGAGAGAAGCAGCCGCTTGCTGGGAAGAACGGGGAAGCCGCCACAGCAGTAGCAGAAGCAAATGAAGAAGAAAAAGAAGAGCACAAGAAGAAAAAGAAGAGCACTAACAAGAAAAAGAAGAGCACGAAGAAGAAAGAGAAGAGCACGCTGAAGAAAAAGAAGAGAACGAAGAAGAAAAGAAGAAAGAGGGGAACACGCACAAGAAGGGAAGAGGTTGCTGCTGCGCCTGCTATTCCTGCTGCTCCAGCCGCCTCTAAGGGTTGCCCTTCTACGAGGCTGCCAGTTCCTGCTGCTGCTCTTTGATGGTGAAAGCCGCCCCCGGCCAGGGCGGGATAGGGACCCCGGCCGCAGCCCACGGCGGCCCGCGGCGGCCAGTCGATCCGTCGACTCGGACCAGCTCTTTGCTACTGTGCGCGCGCGCTCTGCTACTTGAAATGTGCTGACTTTATTTGCTGCTTGGCAACGAACGAACGAATGAATGAATGCTCGCCGCCACCACCACCACCATCATTCTCCTGGCCTCCCTCCACCACTGTCCTGTCTCCACCGCTGGCGGGCCCAGTTCCGCCGCTGGGCCGCACGATCTGGCTGGCTGGCCCAGTACCCGCCGCTGGGCCCGCCAGGCAGATCTTCGTGTTCGCCGTGTTCGCCGTATCCATCCCCCATACACAGAACTAGAGTGCGTACTGGCACATACATACGAGACAAACTGAACTGAAACACATACAGGACTTACTCCGTCGTGTCGTCGCTTGCGCCAGTCCGCAGCAATTGGTGTTCGCTGGTGCTGCTTCCTCGTTCGCTGCGTCGCTGCTGCTGCTGTTGCAGGAGCAGGAACAAGAGCAGGAACATGCCCCTATTCGATCTAAGCGGCGGGAGCAGAGGGGGTAGTCTTGAACCTGGCTTGGCAGAATTACTGCTGCTGGAACAGCAGCAGCAGCTCCATTCAATCTAAGCATGAGTGTCTTGAACTTGGCCAGACAAAACTACAGCAGCAGTCGCTCCATTCAATCTGAGCAGGGGCAGGCGGGGGAGTCTTGAACTTGGCCGATGCAGGCAGAACTATGATGATGGTGGTCAGACGATGTGACAAGATCTGCGATACCGCTGTAGCAGCGCCGGGGTGGGGGTGGATGCTGCTGCTGCGGCGATGCTGTTATGTCAGCCTGCTGCAGTAACTGTCTGCAGCAGGGTGCATATCTTTGACGATGACGGCCACACTCGCCAGCCAACACTGTAAAGTGTCGTGCAGGATCTGAGAGGCCGGCCAACGAGAAGGGAAATTCTTTTGATGGAATGTACCGATGCACTCGACGGATGGTCACTTGGCCAGCAGAAAAACGGGCGTCGCTCGATCCTTGTCGCGCGCGTCGGTCGGTCGGTCGCGTCTAGAGCTAGACATGAATGAAATCTTTCGCCACGCGCGATCTTGTCGCGTAGGGTTGCTAAAAATAAGGCTGTCCGCGATCCGCGGAAAGAAAAACAGACAGGCAGGCAAAAGGACAGCGACAATTCGACGCAGTCTTTCACGTTCGGGACGACGACGGGCGATGACCACCAGGACTCCCCTGTGCTCACGCTGCTCACCATGACAGCAGCTCGCAGCGGCTCATGGCCAGACTAGCATCTTATTGCATCCCTCTATATATACACAGTCGTTGCTCGAAGCTGTGCAACGAAAGTCGCGGACGCCTTTGCTCCGTGGGCAACCGTCGGCACCGCCGGAGACATTCTCGACGTAGACGGCAACAGAATGAAACAGGCCTTCTGCGCGCAAAACGCCCCGGAACTCGTCGACGACGACGACAACGACCTACGTATTCCAGGTCTGTTTCGTCGTGATTTCCCGAATGACTGCGTTTTGTTAGGTCGAACGCCCATCATCTGCTCCTACATTTCTAACTAAAGTTTTCGGGCTAACCCTCAGCCAAGATTTAACGTCTACGGAACTGTTTTTCACATTGCTTCATAGACGGACTACCCCCATAAATACAAATCGGTGCAACGGTGGGGCTCAAACCCGCGCACCTATGTGTATCCTCCGGTTGCGAGGCGGAGACTTAATCCACCACGCCACCGGGCTCGACCTTTCATTTCCAACTGCGTGCACCGCAAGTAACCAACCGCCGTCACATCCGTATCGTGACCACCGATATTGCCGTCATTATCTTCACCACCATCATAATCACCACATTCATAACGTTTCAGATGCTCCGTTTGCTTTTTTCCACAATCCAAGTGGCCTGCATATTGCACCTTGATAACCATCCTGTTTAGCATACGGTTCTACCTCTTGACCCGCCCATCGTTATAGAGACAGAAGCAAGCGCACGGTGTTGCTTGTAGTAGTCGTAGTAGACTAGTGGTTGTTGTTGCTGTTACTGCTGACATTGTTGTGTCTGCTGTTATTGTTGTTGTTGTCGTATATACTGTTGTTAATGTCGGTGTTGTTGTCATTGTTCCCGCCCCCGCCTCCTCCGCTGCCGTCGCTTTCATCAACTCCACATTGTAGTTCTGTCTACTCGTCTAGGCTTGTTCGGCCTATTGTTTCCTGGACTCCTGGTGTTGTCCTTGCACGGCCGCCTGTCCGCCTTCTCGTGGTCGTGGCGGTCCCTGATCCTCGTCATCGTCGTCCTCGTCACGAATCGTCGTCCACGATCCGGCCTGCCAACCAGGACGGCTATCAAAACGTTCCGTTCTGAACAGCATTCCGCGCTCCGCGAGTGCTCTCGTTTGTCGTCTCAACGCGGAGAAGACAAAGCGGGAAGATACAGCAAACGACGCACGGAGGGAGGCGGGAAGACAGGGAGACGGAGAAACGGAGTATGCGGCAAAGCTTCGTAGCGAGAGGAAGCTGGTTGTAGCAACTCGAACCGACTCGGCGACCGATGGACACGATCGGCATCCATCTCGACGAGAAGAAAGACTACCAACAACAATAATAACAACATCGGCAACAACAACGACACAAGCAACAACAACAACTACTACTACAATAACAACGATAACGATATCAACTACATTCACATCATCAATACATCGATTAGGGACGAGAGTCCAGCTACCGGTCAGCGGCGGCGGCGGCGACGACGACGACGATCACGAGAAAATAAAGATTCTGTTAGTGCTACGATAGCAACTCTACTCCTCTTCGGAGGCTCGCGGCAAAGCAGCAACGCACACAGACAAAGCGCTACACTTAGTAACAGAGGGAGTAGTAGAAGTAGTCGTAGTAGTAGTAGCAGGAGGAGGACCGAAGGACGGCGACGAACTTCATTGTGCCCGCTGGGTACACCCACTTCACCACCCCGCGCCACCATTATTATATGTACGTGTGTATACATTATATATATATATATATATATATATATATATATATGTGTATACTTTTGTGTCGGGGCCTGTGTGGAGTGCTGTTACACTGCGGCAAACGACAGCACGCCACGGACGACTCGCTATCTAACTAGACAGATGACAGATAGAACGACTAGAGGTTACGAGCACTCCAGTGCTG
This sequence comes from Dermanyssus gallinae, assembly GCA_003439945.1. Classification (NCBI taxonomy): domain Eukaryota; kingdom Metazoa; phylum Arthropoda; class Arachnida; order Mesostigmata; family Dermanyssidae; genus Dermanyssus; species Dermanyssus gallinae. Next base: position 93,130 of record QVRM01001266.1, on the reverse strand, counting down.
GAGGCCTGACTTTCCTCTTAGTGGCTGTTGGCCGCCTGCTCCTTTCTCATACGACGACAACAACAACAACGATGAGGACGACGAAGATGGAGAAGAAGAAGAAGAAGAGGAAAAACGAAAGAAAGAAAAAAGCGAAGAAAAAGAGGAGACGACGACGACGACGATGGAGATGAAAAACCCACAACGGCCATGACCCCCAGCCCTGGGCCGGTGGGCCGGTGGGCCGTCGGGCTGGGCGTCTGACTCTGACGACGACGACAACGACAACCACTCTCAGCAGCGCCATCTAGCTGATAACAGTTCGGCAAGTTGGCGAGCTCATGCCAAGTTGATTAAAGGTAGGCACATATTAGAATAGATAGACATAAAGACACAGGCAGACAGACAGACAGACAAACCGACAGATCGACAGAAACATAGACCCACACAACACACAAACACGGACGAACGGACGCACGCACGCAGGCAAATAGCTGGATGAGCCACTATGCCGCCACGATGATGCTGAACGACACGAGTAAGCCGGACAAGCCGTCGAGGTCTTCACGCTGCTGCGACTACTGCTATTGCTGCTGATGCAGGCTGAGCCCGAGGAAGTGAAGGCGCAAGAGAGAATGAGGACGATGTGGCTCCTGGTGGTGGCTTTGTCGATTGGGAATCGCCAGCCGATTCACGAGAGGGTGATGCGGATTGCACGTCAAGATTCGCCCGCTCGACTGTTGTTGTGGTTGCTGTTGTTGTTGATGTTGTTGTTGTTGTTGTTGTTGTTGATGATGATGATATTGCTGCTGCTGCTGTTAATTAAATTGTTTTTGTTGTTGTTGTTGATGATCATGATGATGTTGCTGCTGCTGCTGCTGTTGATGAAATTGTTATGGTTGTTGTTGTTGATGTTGTTACTGTTGTTGTGGTTGTTGACGATGTTGATGTTGCGTATGTAGTTGTTGTCCTCGTCGTCGTCGCGTTCGAGCTGGTCGAACGGGGCGCGGCCGGGTGAGCTGACGGTGCAACTCGGAACAAGTCGCAAAGCGACAGGCGTTCCTAGCATGATCATGATTCGTTGCATGATTCTCCTGCTGCTACTATGGTAGTAGTACTACTACCACTACGACTACTACTATAAGCCCTGCTTCTCTTAGGTTGTCGTCTCTTTTACATGTCCTGATGGTTCGTCTTCTTCTTCTTTTTATGGTCCTGTTGTGCTCTTCCCTTTTCTCTGTTGCATCTTTCTCTCTCTAGTTTGCGCGTGTTCGCTCTCCTCTCTCTCTCGCCGTCTTTATTTTTTGTTTCCTGGTATCAGTTACAAAGGAGTGGACGAAAAGCAAACGCTGCTATATGTATTGTTGTTGTTGTTGCTGTGTTGCTGTTGTTGTTCTTGCTGTCGTTGTTAATGTAGCTGATGTTGGCGTCGTTCACAGCGACAGAGGTATTTGCTCACCTATGCTGCCGCTGCTGTTGCTAATGCTGCTGCTGCTGCTGTTCTCTCAGGTGCTTACGCTTGTGCATTATGTGGCTGGCATTCATTCAACAATTGTGACGGCGGCCTTGGCGCGCACTGACCGTATGACCGACCTGACCCGACCCAACCAGTATGGAAAATCTCTGACAGCCCGTTCGAAGTTTTCGACATCGCCACCGCAGACACCTACGCCTACCAACTGGTCGGCAGTGAGTGGCTACGTCGTGGATATGTGGACGCATAGTAGTGGATGGAGTAAACGCGGAAAAGAACAAACCTTACATAGGGCCCCCCTTCCGCCTGCGGCGGTCCTCCCGAGCGCCAGAGGAGGTCAGTCTAATCTATCCGAGCCATGGACCACTAATATTACATATTAGTAGCCAATGGCCCGGATGGAGAAGAATTAGAGGAGAAATTAGACAAGAAACGCTGGAACGGACAAATCTTACAATGGCCCGGGCCTTAACTAAGATGCGTTGTCAACTCCTGCGTTTATCTTGGGCCATCGGCTACCACTATTACTACTACTACTACTACTACTACTAACAACTACAACTACTATGATATACATGTACATAGTATTTGCAGTGTGCGCAGGCTATGCACAGTCGAATTGGCGGCACGCGCCAATGAACACGAAGACGACGCAGGGTGTGTTCGCCGTCTCGTGTGACAACCGCGTGACGCGAGGTCGGCAACAGGAGTGAGAGTGGCTGCTGCTGCCTGAAGTAGTGGCACGCAAGAAAGAAAAAAGCACAAACAGTCAAATTGCGAAACGAGCCTCCTGCTCAGATCAACTCGACATGTCGACTAATCGGCCTCGGCTCGGCGAATGCCGCTGCCGCAGTCTCCGCCGAAAACCACAACGCTGTTCATGTTCGATGGGCAATTTTCCTTCGTGTGCAGATTGAATGCAATGCTACTTAATTTGCCGAACAAAAAGGCGAACGTGGGAGGTACGGGGGGGGGGGGGTAAGGAGAAAGAAGAAGGAAGAAGAAATCAGGCGTGGTCCTATTCACTACTTAGGCGACCCGTCGGATCTGCTGACCCACCTGTTTGCAAGAATGCGATAATCAAAATAAATGCTCGCCTGATACCAGATACATTGGGGGCCGTGCTTTTGACTCGTGCATGCACACTTTACGAGGCAATATGAAAGTTGTTTGAAGCGTTTGCCAAAACGATGATGACAACGATACGCAAAAATGTCACAAAGATGAGCGCAACCTAACTTAAAGCTTCTGCTGCAGCAGCGGCAGCAGCAGAAGTAGTATGATTCTATCTTAAACTTTTTTCGAGCTGACCCTCAGTAAAGATTTGACGTCCACGGTTCTGCTTTTCGCGTTGCTTCATAGACGGACCCTCTTAGATACAAATACGCAACGGTGGGGCTTGAACCCACGCACCTCTGATGTGTCTCCACCGATTGCGCAGTGCGGGCGAATGCACCACGCCACCGGGCTCGACAGCATGATTCTCTCTGAGAATAGATGCATGCACACGTTTATGTGTCTCAAAATAAGCAACTAAACTCGTACTATATGCGGATGGCTAGAAATGGCGCAAACTTTAGAGGGCTGGTGCTAATAACGAGAGAGAGAGAGAGAGAGGTACAGCCAATACAGTACCGTAGGTGTACAGCGAAGCACAACAACGGAAAAGGACTCTGTCACCTGGCAACGGCGTTAGTAAGAGCTGCAAAAGCCACTTTAACGAGTGCATATGAATAACTATGATATTTGCGTATGAACAACTATGACACATGTCTATGAATAACTATGACAAATGCATATGAACAACTAATATGACAAATACATATGAGCAACTATGACAAATGCATATGAACAACTATGACAAATGTATACGAACAACTATGACAAACGCATACGAACAACTATGATAAATACATATAGTGTAATCTAGGGCACAGTCATAGTTACAAGAAGGCACTAACTTCCGAGACCGCGTTTTAACCACCACAGCAAGAACCATACCAACAGCGTCGGTTACAGCAACAAGCGCCAGTGTGAAGCAACAGTAACATCAAACTGAAGCAGCAGCACCAACAACAACAACAACTGGTCCTAAAGCTGCAACTACTCTACGAGAAAAAAAATACCACGCACGACTGCTACGATTACTACTACAACTACAACAGGGACTAATTCCACTTCAACCAACTCGACCCACGATAACGTGAATAGTTAAATAACATGAAATCAAACTAAGATAACGGCAACAACAATATCTAGCAGCAACAATAACAGTTGTAGCAACAAAAATACTACCAATAATAGCAAAGCGCAGTAGGAGCGACGACAACAACGACAACAACACCCACAACAACAACAGCAGCAGCAGCAACAACAACAACAACAACAACAACAACGACGACAACAACAACAACGACAACGACGACAACAACAACGACAACGACTACAACAACAGCAACAGCAACAACAACACAGACAACAAAATAAATGACAACAAAGAGCAGCAGCTAACAGACGATCAGAACAAATGTGACGACGTCGAAACCAACAACAATGACGACGGCGTTAAACAAACAACAGACGACAGAGTTCCAACAATTTGGCAATCGTTGACGTCGCGGACGTCGTCAGCCCACGTCGCCATCATCATCATCATCATCGTCATCTCCATCATCATCAACATCCTCGTTCACCCAAGACGATAGAGATCTATAGACAGTAAACAGCGGCTGCCGTCATCAGCCGTCAACACATCACAGCACCAGCAACAACAGCAGTTAAAGTAACCACAGCAACAACAGCAATAGCAGCAACAACAACAATAACAGCAGCAGCAACAGCAACAACAGCAGTTAAAGTAATCACAGCAACAACAGCAATAGCAGCAACAAAAACAATAACAGCAGCAGCAGCAGTAGCAGCAGCAACAACAACAACAACAACAACGACAATGACAGCGGCGGCGGCGGCTACAGCGAAGTCACTTAGTTCCACAGAAGCTCGCGCCACGACCGATAGAAAGACGGTCACAGCAGCAGCAGCAGCAGCAACGACGATGACGACGACGACTATTCAACGCAACCAACAACCACACGAAACACTCCGACAGACAGCAGAGATAGACGGACAACAGTGCTCCAACATCCAACAATCTGCCATTGGTGCTGGTCGATTAAGTGGGCTCGGCTATGTCATGCTAAAAGCACAAGCGAGAGAGAGAGAGATAGAGAGAGGATAGGGGAGAGTGAGAGAGAGAGAGAGCTCAAAAGGCCCCCTAGTGGCCCCCATGTTATAGCGGTACAAAGTCGGGTGGAAGCAATTGTTGCTGTCCAACTCTTGTAGCAGTAGTAGTAGTAGTAAAAGTGGAAGTAGTAGTAGTAGTAAGCTGCAGTCGTCTTAGAAGCGAAGGTCAGAGTTTAAAGAGAAGTATTTTCCAGGACCAGCGAGTCAAGTCATGAATGTGAAATGAGAGTAAAAACACAAATCGTAGAAGTTAGTAGAAGTGGTAATCGTAATCGTAGTCGTCGTTGCAGAGCAGTAGTGGGCAGCAACGGGCGGGTTTACGCTGGTACTTCGCGCTGTCGGTGGGGCTACTATGGGGTAGACGCCGGCATGAACTATGACGCCGACGTCATCAGCGCCGTCCCCTGGGGTAAAGACGACGACGACGTCGGCAACGAAACAACAAAAATGAAGCAACAACAATAACAACAACAACTACAAAGAAGAATGGTGAGGAAGCGACGGCCGCGACAACAACGACAATGATGATGAGGACGGCAACGACGACAGCGAGAACAATAGCAACAACAACAGCGAGAACAATAGCAACAACAACAGCGAGAACAATAGCAACAACAACAACAACAACGAAAATAATAGCAACAACAACAACAATACCAACAGGAATGATGATGACGACAACAACAACACCACTAACAGGGATGATGAAGACGACGACGACAACAACAACGACAACGAGAACAATAGCAACAACAAGGTTGACGACGACAGCAATGGCGAAAATGCGACGCCGAACGATGTATGAGGTGTTGCATCTTCTGGTGGAGCTACAGCGCTCACGTTGAGGTGCTGCTTGTGTGTAGCAGCAGCAGTTGTAGTTGTTGTAGCCGCAGCCGCCGTAGGGACAGCTATGTATACGTTGCGTGAGCCGCTTAAGAGAAGAATGAACAGACAAACAGATAGACCAATGATGATGCTACTGCTGCTGCCGGTGATGATGAGGGTGACGACGATGAAAAGGATGCTGATGATGAAGGTGCTAGACCGACATCGTAGCCGACGGGCAAAACAACAACCGACTATCGTCCGTAGTTTGCTTGTTTACGTACGACGACGACAACAACAACAATAATAACAACAACAAAAACTACAACAACAACAACAACTACAACAACCATTATTTTTACCTCTACGTCATTTTCCACTACAACCACTATCATTTCTACTACTACTACTACTGCTACAAACTACTACTACTACTACTATGGTGATGACCTAGTGCTATTGTTGTTGTCGTAGCAGGAGATGGAGAAGAGGTGAAGAAGTCGCGCCAGCGGATACCATAGCGCGGCCGGTGGCTGCCTCCCCGCCGCTACCGAAGTCGTCAGTCGCTTCGAGGCGAGCGACGTCTCTCCCTCTGTACTATGTCCCTCTTTATCTCACCCTCTCTCTCTCTGTATCCCTCTCTCTCCAGCCAAAATGCGCTCGTGTGTAACGCATACGAATAGAAGCTCTTCAAGCGGAACCTTCAAAGCCCGCTCCTCCACTCTTCACTTCCCCCATTCTTTCTCTCCATCTCTCTCTCTCTCTCTCTATCTCTCCATGTCCCCGATTATCCTATAAATGCCCCCCTCCGTTGATGTCGTTTCGTTAAACCGTCAAATTGTAGCGTAGTAGTATTTTATTCTGACAGACATATATATATGACAATTACGTGCTACAGAAAGAAGTGCCAAAAGGTGTAAAAACGGTGGCGTATGCCAGCGACCTAGAGCTGGTAAGCACGGCTAGCAAACAGACGAAACTAGAAGATAAGGGCCATTGACATTGTAGAAGACCAGAAAAAAGCCTCAGCTAGAGAAAAGGCTAGAGGTTGTCTTGTTGGAGCCCGGCGCAGGTCATTGGCAATTATAAGGGCTTCCTTCGTTGTCCGGCTTAAGTAATAGATGCCCCCGGAAACCCCGATCAAGGAATACTCGGAGGTACCTTGCCGCTTAGCTTAAGATCTGTTGCCGACAGGCTGACAGATGACAAAGGTTACCAGGTTTTCTTCGGTGGGAGTGCCCCCTGTAGCCATCCAATATATTATTTTCGGAGCTTGGCTATTTGTCCTTAAGAAGAAGGTCAAGAGAAGAAATCGCATCTTCGTCTACATTCTAAAGGATGACTTTAAAAATTGGGGGCGCTGCCAAAAACGCTAAAATATTATCTGCAATTGGTACTTATTAGTTGAGTTGTATAATCATCACATTTATTTCACTCATATTGAGTATGTACATAACATTGACACTTATACCGTTGTCAGCTGTTCTCGGCATGTTGTCCGCGAGAGGCAGTGCAGTGATCTCTTCGCTAGGTCCAGGCAGGCAGATGCATGATATTTCGTACACGCTTAAGATCACAGTCGACAGACGCACTCCGTGTAGTCCTTGTAGAAGTCCGTATCCGAACAGGTGATGATAGCCATGAACTATGTATCTGGTATAGACGGAGATAGGCGAGTGTCACATACAAGATCATACCAGAGGTAAGAGACAATTGAAAATATCCATGCCTTCAACCTCTCGTCGGACCTGTTCAACCTTATTTTCACATTACGAAATAAAGCCTTCGAGTGGTACTGTACGCAGCGTCTTCGACCTCAATCGAATGATCTCAGCAACCGGTACACAGCCTGACAGTAGGTACACAAAGCGGCTTCTTGCCCACATTGGCAGGCAAAGTACTCGCTTCATGTACCAAACCAAAGTTTGCCCTAGTGTCCCCATACTCTATCAAGACCATACGTCGCTGAATGTCGCCGACCTCTTCATGCAGAGAGAATGGGGCTGTGCGCACCGTCTCGACGATGTGCGCAACGAAAAGAGTTGACAAATTCTAAGAATTCTAAGGACTGGCCGCCGAAACATATAACGTATCTAGCAGCCACCCGACCTCATCTTCAAAATTTCACAGCCTTGGTCTTCATGGTGTTTATTTTCAGTCCCCTTGAGACAAGGAACACCTCTACAGAAAAGTAAGATGCTTCATGGCACCCAGGTCGCGATGGCTATGTCATCTGCGTACATCACAACTATGATCTTCTGGAACTCCCATCGAACAGAGCCGGCATGCAGAAGAGTGAAGAAGACGCACATCAGTGGGTCCCCTTGCGGGGTTTTCACATTTTGCCTTATACGCAACACTTTCGATCACCCTGTAGCAGTAAGGTGTCCTCATCAAAGAAGCTCGAAATTATGCTCAGAAGAGAGCCACTAACCCCTGTGTGTCGGAATGACTTCACCAGAAGGTCTCGAGGTGCTTTCTCGAAGGGTTTGACGCAGTCTATAAAGACTGCATACAAATGACCTCTGGTTGAGTTCAGTTGAGTTTTGCATCTACTTGAGCTACCGAGATTGGAATTCACACCTCCCTTTATAAGTGGGCCGACTATTCTAGTTAAGCTAGAGTTTAGGTATGACTTTAACAGTGTTAGAAGAGACTACCTGCTAAAAGCGGTAGAGTACACTCGCCCCTTAAATGTTGTAACAGGTGCATGCTAACGCACAACTGTCGCACTTGTCTGCTTGTGCGTAAAGGACTTAGTCAACTCTCTATTTACAAATAACTATAGATTTCTTCAATCTAAAGGCAGCCCCAATCATCTACTGCCTGAACACACGTATCCCTTATCTGATGGTACAAAACATAAAACACAAAATTAAAGTGTCAAAGTTAAGGAAAACAAATTCGATTTTGAACCGGGAAACGCTTCGACCACATTTGCTTACTTCAGCTTGTTTTTCGTTCTATTAATGTTGTAATGAATATATATGTGTGCATTAATTCGATGTATTGCAAAGGCTGATTCCTGAACCAGTTGCCACGACGAGTGTTTCCCTCGTCTTTGTGTTTCTCTCTCTGCATTGCCCCCACCTTATGTTTGCAGCCAAAGGGGGTCTAAGCTCTGAAGGCGGTACTTAGTTCTTGGCGGTTAGTGTCTAAGAACTCGTCGCCTTCGAAAGCGTGTTGGGTCCCGTCGACTTCGCCTGAATCACACATTGCCCACTCTCGTGTTTAGGCATTCCCGACACGGCACAAACATTATTTTAAGTACCCGTGGCCGGTCAGCAGCTGTGACAGCGTACACGTCTGTGTATACCACAGCGCACACCATCTTGATCCTCGGTGCTGTTTAAGCCAAAGCCGAGGATTAGAAATTTCGCTTTCGGTCCAATATTCTTACTGTCCCAGCTGTATTGCAGGCCAGGAACCGATTTATTTACGCGAAACAAGTGTCCAACGATGCAATTGACATCGTTTGCGCATGTAGCCAAGTAGGCTACGCGCAAGGTCCACGGCATTTGTCGCGTCAGTGTCTCAACTGCTACAGTAGCCACAATAAGCCAATTCGCACGCAATATATTGAAGGCGAAGATGCTTTGTGTATCCTTCGGAAAGCGAGCGACGGACAACTACTACCCGAGTGGTCGCGTGTTCCCACAGCGGGGCGGCTCAGAGCATAAAGCTGTCAACTACCGCTGCGAAGCGGGCTCCGGCAGCCATCTGACGCGCCGCGTGAGCACGGCAGCAGTCAGCATTGGTCTGTCGAGGCCTGTGCCGCCTCTCTTCGCGGCGCGAAGTGTGTGCCGAACCCTCGTGAAGTACGCATCTAGTACCACGCAGAGGTACTTCATTGCCGCCGAGAGGAGATCCGGTGCTCGTCTAACATAAGGTTTTGGAAGGGCTTCCGTTTGCAAAAAGCATTGAGATAATGGCCCATGTACTCAGCGGTGACAGCTTCCATACCACGCGTACGCGAACGTTGTTCTGTTTTGCCTCGTGACGTTTAGGCTGGTCAAAATTTGTACCTTAGGCGCCGAGCTCTACTATTTTGTACGCTGATTTTCTGTAGCGTAGACTATACGAGGCAGATACTGAGACCAGTAAACGACGTTTCTGCTCGAAGAACCTGCTGGTCCTTTCTTGATGTGATTCGGCTAGTTCGACATCTTTGCTCATCCTATTCCTGCCTCTCCCAGGAGCATGGCCTGTTCTGGCGAGTCCGTGACTCGCGTCACCGTAGCGTCATAGACCAGATGCCGCGTTTGAAAGGTACAGGTCCCTTTCATTCTGTTCAGTCTCCTATAATCGCTTCTGTGTAAATCGGGTTATTCAAAGCTGCTTGGGCGGCCCGCTGCCCTCAGTGCCCGCACCAATGTGTCAATAATAGCCGCATGTCTCGGTTTCGTCGATCAGCACACAGGCGTTGATTGGCGAATAGATAGGGACTAATATTCTTATATTCTGGGGACTTTTAACCGACTTATTTGTTGTACACAATGAGCATTGACAATTTTGTTACGATATGTCTAGCGGGCGTGTATGGTGACCGTTACCTGTCCATTTGGTCTAGGCGAACACCACTTCAGGAGTGTACCTCAAACGGAGGCGCCGTTTCCATGTTGTATGTCAAGATCCAGATTCCAGAAACTATTTCTATATCAGTGAACCACGATTGTTGTAAAGACTTTTATTAAGAATTTTGTCAAAGGTCGCTAGGTATAGCTTATACCACCTCGTTAGCATATCGCCGAGTCTTCGATTCAATAATAAGAGCGGGGCGTCCTTCTCGTTCATCTTAATTAAAGTTGACGAGGAGGACATTCCATGGCCTATAATTCCTTTCTTATTTGTGACGGAAACTGCAGGCTCGTGGCCCATCGTGTTGGCTTCCGTTAGATGCGGTTGAATGGCCGAAATCCGATGCACTCTTTCCGCCCTCGCCGTTTCACCCAATTTACTCTCACTATTACTATGCTGGTATTTTGTATGCGTAGCTTTCATTTGCAACGAATTTATATACGCTACTGTTGTCTTGTCGCGTGTTTTTGCAAATAATCTTGTCCAGGCAACTCTTAGGTGTGTCTCCAACTCATTGCAGTTTTTAATTATCTTCTCATTGTGTACCTCTTTCCTCACTCTACGAGCTGGTTAATCTCGGCCTTTGATCTCTAGGTATAAGCCTCGTAGTCTGTTCCTTGCTCCACACCGCAGATGTGGTGTGGTTGCTCTTGCTAGGGTTCCCCTAGTGTTCGAGATTCCCTTATACTTCTACGTAGTGAATCACATTCACGGCTGGTTTTAAGTCGTATAAGGGCTACCTAATTTCTGTAGTGCGAACATGCTACTGCTGCTGGTTGTTTATCACCAATAGGTTACGTTCGGCCATTCATTCCATCGCGGCTAGTTCGCATGGGTCAGTGTGCCTACACCCATAGTGTCCACACCGCGTGCCTACACCCATAGTGTCGACACCGGTCGACACCGCCCCGTAATGACCTGACTAGTGTACCGCCCATATCTTTTTGTGCACTGTTTTTGCGAACGCCTGAGTTGGTAAAGGGAATAGGCGCAATCGCAACCAATCCAAAGATACTGCTAGGAGATTCCGTCTAACTCTGTACCTGTTCAAATTTATCTGCAGTACTATAATCTTCACATTGTGGCGTCTTACCCTGGCCCATTCTCAGTAGCGTCATCGGGCAGCTTGAGCTTTGTATGGGGGGTGGGGGGATAAAAGCAGCTGCTTCGCAGTTCGGCCACCTTCTTTCTGCATGTGTATGTGTGTGTATCCAATGTTCGGTGGATCCGGAGCGATCGCACCTACAGCCAGGATAATACCGTGATGCAGTCTCTTATTTATTCTAAGTGTTAAGCCCGACCATCTGACATTCGGTCTCTGGTTGTTGGCGGAGAGTGCTGTCAAAAAATGGCATGTCTGAGCGAGTTGAAGTCGAAAACTACGCTCAGAAACGTGGTGCGTTCAATTACGTTGTACAATTTCAAGCACGGATTAGGGATCTTTTAAAAAACGCTTGACTTTAAAAAACGCGTTTTTTAACGTTCGTTGTGAAGCATCGTAAAAGGCGTTCTCGGGAGGTGTTCTAGGGATACATACAGCCTTATCCAAAGTGAATTTGTATCGCTGGTATTAAAGGCTGTGTTGTGGACATTTCAATATTTCGCATTCGTTGCACAGATTTATACACCGCCATTTTGCGCCCAGTACACAATTTGCTGTTGATGCCTCGAAACTTGTCTTAGGCCGAAAAACAATATTGACTTGAGTTTCTCCAAGAATATCTAAGAACTTTCGGCGCTTGCTTCTCAGTTAAGTTAGTTTCTCAAACTTCAGTACAGGTAAAATCAAGATATATTTTATTAACCTTTTTTTACTTTTAGGGCAAACAGTGCTTACCTGCTAGAGCGATACAATAAATCCGAATTGCTAACGATCGACCCGAAAGTGACAACTGCTCTTATATATATATATATATATATATATATCGCGCGGATCGGCAAATTGTAGTACTTTGAATTTTGCTTGCAGACCAAGACTACCAAGGTCTTCCATTTTTTCGCTTAGAAACGCCACTCGTCAGCTACAAATGGGCCAAAACACTAGCGGCGCTTATTATTTGAGTTCGATTCAAAGCAGTGCCGAAAACAAGGTTCAGCGATTTTTATTGGAGCCACAGTTCTGCCTAGATTTCACACTAGCTCGATTGAAAAATGTTTACAACATAACATGTGCCACACATTGCACACTTAGTTTTCCCTTTTAGAATTAATACTGGAATTTTTAGGTATTGCATTAATCAATCTTACCATTCGCCTCTTGGGGCGTACACGGGCATTAGCCTTATGTCATAAGAAAGTCATAGTCATCGCACATGTTATCAATAAGTCGTATATATATATATATATATATATATACCCAGTCGGTCATCGCGGAAGGCTGTCAGAAAAATTGAACTGAGGCTCATGCGTATGTGGTAAAAAATAACGCTTTGCCTGTCAGCGGGCCACGGGACGTCTGCTGATTTGTTATTCCTTTATTTTCGGCTACAAAGATTCGACTTGTGTGTGGGCACTTTCGCGTAGGGAACAAGTTCAATATTTCATATATTCGTTTGGGGTGCCGATGAATCGCACTGGCACTGAAGGCCAGTTCTGCTGTTGTCTCACACGGGCGATTTTTTTTCTTATAATCTGGCCGTTCAGCAGCATTATGTGAGATTACGGGGGCACGTCGCTCAGCTCTTCCCTGCTATCCGGCAAAAAGTTTGGCAAACTGGGTACAGGACAAAGCTTGCCAATTTGCAACTCACCGGAAACCTGCTCGTCGAACCCACACAGAATAGATTAACACTACACCGCATTAGCCTCGAGAACATAAATTGTTGTATTGGGGTGAGCACGCTCACGTCGAAAGAGTGTTGTATTTGCCGAAATATGACGAGAGTTTTGACGTCTCGACGTCGCTTCTTATACCCCGCCTCTCTTTTGTCTAGATGGAATTCTTTTTCGTGACATTCCCAGAAAGACGACAACGACCGGATATATATATATATATATATATATATATATATATATATGTATATATATGTGTGTGTGTTTAGCAAAACAACCACTACAAGCATCACACGTTGAGAGTACACCGATTCAAAGATAGCCAACACCAGACGGATCGACAGAAGATGGATGTGGCTCCGTGCTGTTGAGACTTAACTTGCTTGAGCTCACGCGTTGTCTTGATCGTCGGCTTTCGTATGTAGAATAGCAGCAGCAGTAGCATTTGGTTGTGTCATTTTATCCTTCGCTTTTCTCTCTGCCTACCTTCGTCCCGTTTCTCTCTCAATCTTTTAGATCTTCGCTATCTTTGTGTCTGTGGGTGTTTGTGTTTGTTGTGTCGAGGTGTGGGCGCATGTAGACATGTTTGCCTATCTGCTGATGACGGCATAGACATCGGCATGCGCTGGCCTCTCACTCTCATCCAACATGGCTCCGGGCGCGTGCCTCTGTCGGAGACGGTGGCAACAACAACACCAACAACAACAACGACAACAGCAACAACAACAACGACAACAGCAACAACAACAACAACAACAACAACGACAACAGCAACAACAACAACGACAACAACAACATCGACAACGACGACAACAACAACAACAACGACAACAACAATGACGACGACAGCGACAGCAATAACAACAACAACAACGACAACAACAACGATGTTGACGACGATGACAGCAATAACAACAGCAACAAGGACAGGGGAATCGTGGTGGTGGTTGTGGCGGCTGTGAAGACGAAGCGGCGTGGCGTGGCGCGGTGCGTGACCAAAGCGGAAAGAAGGCCAAAGCCCAAACAAAAACACGTCTACCGTGTTGTCAATATTGTTACGACAAATACCGCTGTTAAATCGCCAACGCGGGCCGCTATGTAGCTAGGTACGTAGATCGGTCCGACGACAGTGAATCAAGTATCTTGCCGAAAGTCGCCATCAGTACGAACATCATCTTTGGCCTTCTGTAATAGTATTATGCTGGTCGCGGTAGAAGTAGTAGCTCTAACAGTGGCAGAAGCGGAAACGAGTAATCTCCGTATATCGTATTGGATTGGTTGAACGGTGCTAGAGCTAGCGACAGGGTGCCGGCGTGGTCTAAATGGCTATTGCGTCAGTAATTGTTGTCGAGTCAGTCATGATCGAACCGATGTGTCGCCGGTTCGATCCCCGTTGTTTATCGAATGTTCTTTAAGCGATCATGTTCATTGACACTAACGATCAACCATACCGCGGCGAGTCAGCGGCCATGCTGCGAACCCGACACTGCTGGGAAAACCCTAGATATTTATTTCCCTCGGTGCATTAAAGATATGACTCGCGGCGATTTCAAGCCCGTCGAAGAACAGAGGATGGTCTAGATGAATGCAGAACAATTTCCTTAAAAAAATGTTTTACTCTAGGGCCAGCGCTATGACGGCGCAGCAGTACAAAGAAGGTCGCTTCAGGCTGTCAGATTCAAGCTAAGGGCTAACCTGAGACTCTAAGGCACGTTTTACGTGGTTGCTTAGGTATCTACGTGTATCTGTTTAACGGATTAGGTACCTACTTGTCTACCTGCATGCATGCCTAGCAGGTAGTTGCCCAAATGGTTTTGATAGGACGAAACAGGGTAAACGTAGAGCAAACGGGCAACATGAGAAGTTTGACATCATCTTGACGTCCGCTGAACGTGTTTCCACGTTGCGTACATGGGCGTCTGTGGTCGTTCGACGGCCTGTATGCGTATGTGCTTGTATATGTGAAGGCATCACAGAGACACGTGTCCGCGAGCAATTAATTGCTTTCCGAGAACAGCGGCGGCAGTGATATCTCACTTTAAATGGGAGAGCGGAGGGAGGAAGGGACACATAGGGGGAGAGAGAGAGGAAGAGAGAGGCGAGACGTAATGACAAGAGATAAGGGAGACAGACGAGCTAGAAGGAAGTGTGGACTCTGCCGACGGTCGCCTATTCGTATCATCACATACGATGTACTTCACGCTCGTTCGTTCTTTCGTTTGATCGTTCGCAGATTACACACGCGCATGCATACAAAGAAGACGTCGCATTGCAATCATAGATAAATGCAGAAGGCCAAACACGCAGAAAATCACAGACGGTAAAAACGTTCGCAAAGCCACATCAACAGAAGAAGAAAAAAACTCGCAGCAACTACTGCGAGTAGGCGACTAACGTAACGACGAAGAAGAAGAAGAATCGCAACAGTGTTAGGCATGCCGATGCCCCGAAGGGGTATGTCTTCAGAAACAGCGGCGGATACCAATGGCGGATATTTGTCCGAGTGACACCAATGAGTCGATAGCAGCCCCCCGTGCAATGACAACAGACAAGACAACAATACAGTACAGAACAATATTTAAGAACACGCAACACAGCAATTAAAAGTTTAGGGCTAAAAATATAGGTACTAGAAACAAACATAAAAAACTTATTAGAGGTAGCAAATACGATGGGGGCGGGGGCGAGGGTCGGCAATAATGGAACGGTCACTTGAAAACAACAGTGAAAATAACAAGTGGCGATTCCAAGTCCAAGTACAGAACGGACGATGGTATGGAACTCAAAACAACCGACTGAGCAATTTCGACTTGAACTCCGAGGTAGAGTTGGTTCGGAAGTGTTCACCTATTGTGTGGGGTTAGTGTTTGTTACGGCCCGTTGCCAGGATAGGAGTCGCTAGAGTGACGGCTGCATGCCCCAAAGTAGTGCCAGTAAAGTTGTCTCTGCACCTCTGTCATCACGCATGCACGTGCAAACGTGCAATAACCCGTTCTATTTACGCTCGACTGGGGAGTGACATGGGTGTTAATAAGGCATTCTTAGAGCAGAGGTCTGTTCTAGTGTGCTGCTGTCTTTTCTAGTGTTGCTTCTAACTAAGTAGACGCTGCCTGTACAGCGTTGAATCCAAATGATTCAAATAATTAGAAGTAGTAGTGATTAATAAACACACTGTCAAGCGCGTTGACGAGACTAGACGACAGATACAGGCTGTTCGCGAAAGGCACTGATGGCTGTTTTCGGGTTAGGTTTTAGCGCCGATTGGAGAACACTGTGACTGATACTACATCAGTCGCTTACAAGCCTATCACCTATAAGCTTTTTTAGCTGTTTCTCCAGTCCCAATTTCAATCAAGAGGCGGTATTATTCAACTGTGGTTCAACTCATCAGAGGAAGATGCTGAGGAGTTGAAGTTAGACTAGTAGAGTCGTCCTTTACTTTATAAGGACATCCGGCAGGCTTTCAGTGGCTTCAGTGTAGTCTCGGCCAAAAGAGAGAGGTTCAGGCCGCGAGCGTCTGGTGAGCTGCTGAACAGGTGTTTTTGCATGACGTGACGGCACTACAGGATGCTAGGCCATCAAGCTGCACGCTACAAAAGCTCGACAGGACTCCTTAACTGCAAAGGTCCGCATACCTCTCTTCCCGGGGCTTGTCCAAAACGGGCCGCCGAGGTTGAGATACGCAAAGCGTTAATGGAATGCAAGCTCATTCAGCAGGCAACTCTGGCATATGTGAGCCGCCTCAGCTGTGAAGGTGGTTGAAACTTTGCTAATCGCTTTTCTTAACATCACCGCGGATCTTCATTCCTAGCCGAATATCTCCAGCGTTTGGATGCAAATGTCGCAAGATCGATGGTCGTCGAGTCAGATGAGACCACAGAGATTCCTCTCAGAGTTCCCATTGCTTTAGCCATCTCTTTGCGCCGACCAGCATTGCCTCGTGTGGTGCAGGCGGCCGTGCCTAAAAACGTTTTGTGCGACGCCCAGTGAAGCCCATCGCCAATCAAAACCATGGACACAGCAGGCTAATATTAAAGACGCTGAAAACGCGCAAAGAAGTTCTGAAAGTCCTCGGCTCTTAACGGCTCAGTATCTTCAGGAATCTCTTGTGCCACTGCTGTCGGCACTTCTGAAGGTGTCTTAATGTTTAGTTTTGCCTACTACGGTGCGATACATATTCAACTATTGTTGTATCGTCTGTACAATACTAACCTGATCAAACCTCAATCACCTCCCGACCTCACGGACTGCGTTGTACGGGACAAGTTTCGTCATAACTGTTGCAGCCTCTCGGTTATTCACATAAATGCTGATGCAGGTGGCCAGGTGCCAATACGAGGCACCTGAATTCCCTGGCCGATTTTTTTGCAAAACCTGAGTTCCCCAGCTGGCTTCCTTCCGAATTTGAGGTGAGAAAAAAATGGCTGCTAAATGCTGATAGCGTACTGCACTATTAGCATCTCACCGTCACGTTCCTGGATTAATATCCTGGATGGGCTTCGGCCGAAGAATGGCAGTTTTGTGAAGCATTTTAATAAGTGACTTAAATGCCAATATTATAGTCGACCCTCCGCCTCTGAAATACTTTTTCTTTTTTGATGCAAAGGGATTTACGCATGTAACTGCTTCTATTACTCGCCCCTCTTCAGGTACATATCGGTCATATGGCTATAACAATATTTGCTCGATACATTGGTGTCTTCTGACCGTTTTCACTAGTTGTACCTCTTATTGGAGGCCAGCCTCCTTCACAGTTACCACTTCCTGCAACTATTGCTAGCTGTAAAAAGCATAACACAGTTGGCATCGCTAAGTTTTTGAGCCGGGTTAAGGCCTCGTGGCTGAATGTCGTTGATGCTCCTGATGCCAACTCTACTTTTGGTACGTGCGACTCTACAACGTTGAGTCGCTTGATTCTG
Source organism: Dermanyssus gallinae (assembly GCA_003439945.1). Taxonomy (NCBI): domain Eukaryota; kingdom Metazoa; phylum Arthropoda; class Arachnida; order Mesostigmata; family Dermanyssidae; genus Dermanyssus; species Dermanyssus gallinae. Next base: position 75,340 of record QVRM01001266.1, on the reverse strand, counting down.
CGGGTCATGGACTCTTTGCAGGCCGGTTGGACATATTACAGTCTTGGTATGCCTAAGAAACTGCTGAAGCTGGCGACTCTATTTATAGCTTGGTCTATGGTTAATGTTATTTGCTTCTCGTTCCCAGCAGGTGTGTTCCAGACTGTTTGAAAACGTCTCGTCGTATCCCCCTGTATAAGAAGAAGGGTGGCAGATCTCTGCCGCTTAATTACCGTCCCACATTTGTAGTTGACTACGTCCCAAACATATTTGAAGAGTAAATAAATGGTCACTTGGAAAGTATTGAGATCTCCTTACCTGATCAGTTTTGCTCTCGCCATGCTCGGTAAACGGATGAGGCGCTTGCGGAATTGTGGTAGTGTGTGACTGACTCGGTAGAGGCTAATAAGATCTATTTGGGTGTTTTCCTTGAGGCGGCGGCTGCTTTCAGTTGCTTTAATCATAGCGGTTCTACTCAAATGTTGGCACACCTTGGCAATGTGCTCTCCACGGTCGATTGGTTTAACTCCTAATTTGCAGGTAGGACGCGCAAGCCGTCAGGATCGGTACAATGGAATCGTGCTGGCAAAGTGTTGACATGAAAACACCGCAAGGCTCTTTTCTTAGTCCTTTTATGTTTATAATTCTGTTAATTTCTATATTTTTTAGATAAGACGTGACAAGCTAGGTAAAGCATACGCCGATGACGCAACGATCCTCGTTCGCATCTATTCACCTGACATTAGTGGAAGAGTAATTAGCTCTTTTGCCCTCGAGCATTACTTCAATGAGTTTGGTTCAGTCGTTACTACCAGCAAAACAAAGTTTTGCTTGTTTTTGTTCAGGCTAAGAGACTAACGAGCGTGTCAACGTCGTTCCAACTTCTTCCGCATATGGTGAATCATTCCTGCTTGGTTCATTGTCTGGACGTGACTCTTCATGATAAGTTAAAGTGGCAACCACACACAAATGCTTTGCTGTCATTTCAGTTTTGCGACGCATAAAACAGCTTGGGAGTCCCTATTTAAGGTCTCTTGATAACTTACAACTCACTCTTTATACCCATTCTTTGCTACGAAATTTTTCTGTGGGGAGAAACATTTTTTTCTGTAAACTAGAGTTAAACAACCACCTGTATTATATACCTGTATATTGGTGTATAGTTGATGAGCTCTCATATGTGGCTATTGCTATTGCTATGCAGGTGGCCATCAGGTAGATGTGCAGGACAAAGCTTATCGTATTGCGAACCATAGGGAGTCCTGACTGGAAGGCCTGAGGTAGGACCTGGTCGTCGGTTACAGCAACACGCCCTGTGGTGAATCTAGCTACTTGTTATATTACATACGATTGTTAAATTATATTATTTTAGCACTCACATCATTATTTTCGTGAGACACCAAGCAATCTAAACAGCAGTTCCGATAATAAACCACGTTGTCAAGATCAATGTCAGTACCCCCCCCTCCCCCAAAAAAAAAGCACATCATTAAGCAGCCTGCACGTGGAAGGTGCGAATTAATGTAAGAAGGAAGAGGCAAAGAGCAAGAGAGAGAGAGAGAGGGAGAAACCCATGTCTGCGCGTGTTGTGGCGGAATTGGGCATCGTATGGGAGCGGCCCGGGGCCGACATACTAGCCGATTACAATGAACACAGTGCTATGAAAGAGAAATAGAGAGAGAAAAAGAGAGACGCCTTGGGTCGTAGCCAGTCGCTGGCGTTTATCTAATGAATGTCTCCCAAAGGGATTTCCGCCCCCCCCCCCCCCGCCCCTCCCTCACCCCGCCAAGTCGATTGAGTGCAATTGGTGCCGTGCTGGCGTCGATTAAAACCCAACAAGTACTATTCGTCGTCGTCGTCGTTTGCAAGTCGTCGCAAGGGGCACACATACCCTCCCTAAGGCGCGCCGAAGGCGCCGATCAAACAGACAGAGGACCGCCACATAGTCGCTCGCCCTAGCCCCCCCCCCCCCCCCACCTACTACAGACGCCCACGAACACTTGTACGCACTCGCATACGCATATATAGGGCGTCCTGCGTTTGTGTTCGTTGGTTGAGATATTGCCGTAGCAATTCTACCGTTCTAGCAAGCTAGTTGTTGCGAAGCAGCAGCAGCGGTACCAGCAGCAGGACAGCAGAAGCGGTACAGGACGGCGAACGAAGACGATTACGGCCACGAAGACACACCGAGCGAAGACACAAGGCTCGGGACTGCAGGACCCCCCTGCGCTGCATTGATAATCAGACTATGCTGCGTCTCCTGCTTCGAGACTGTCTCCGACTGTCGCTGTCATCGTGTTCGATGACCCCCGTTGATCCCGTCGTCGCCGTCCACGTCGTCGTCTATCCATGCATACATTGTGCAGCAGAACTACACTACCGCCCGCGTGCCCGTTCACACAAGCCCGAATTTCGCGAATCTGTCCGAATTTGGCTAAAGCTTCGTTTTTTTTGTCGCAAGCGTATGTGCGTGTGCCATCCGTCGTCTGTCGTCGGCGCAAATCCCCTAAGAAATTGTGTCAGCTAAGACATGCCCCGACGACTCGATCATTCACTACCCCCCGAGCGCGTAACAAAGGCCGCGCTGACGGGCAACAACTACTCATCGAAAACAGAACGTGCAGCGTTCAGCGTGCAAACGAACGAGACGGTGGTGACCTTTGCGCCGGCCTGTGCCAATGATTGGAGTTTCATATTTTTCCGCTTTATTGTTTTTGTGCTTGCCTGGAGGCACACCGTGATGTTAACTTCTCTCGCTTCTAGCCGGACAGCCTAGCACAAAGCCGAGCTCTCTCGAAATGTCTGGCCCCGTTAATCAGAAGTCAACAATGAATGCATGAACGAACTACGCACGTCGTTCAGGAAAACGTGCGCGTGATTCGTTGACATACCGACTGGTCTAAGCGAGTTAGCTTGGGCTTTAGCCGTAGAACGCCCTCTTTTTGTTAGCGTGAAAGGTCTTCTAAGGCTCGATTTGTCTTTTCAGTCATAAACCCTACTATGCTACTATATAAAGCCATTCGACTCGCTATTGGCGCGTTTAGTCACAGAATCATCTCCGAAGATGGGCGAGATATTCCCCCTCCGGAAGCCATAACAGCTTTAGCACCATTCCAGTTCTACTTCAACGACAAAACACTCTAAATTTGGGACAATTTTGGCTGTAGACGGCAAAACGTAAACTATGGATTTATTAAGCTCCACTCATATGCACGCACAATCGTGTTTGTGCTTGGCATACTTTTAGGGTATATGCGTGTGTGCAGTGGTCTGTTATATATTCAGACCCATAAAAAAATACTTTTTTTCTGCTAAGGTCGAGAACTCCGCCCATAGAGGTCGTCGATGGCCTATAAAACCGCTGCTCGGTGGGCTTTGCAGACCTTGAGGACCTGCTGGCATCTCTGGACCTACGCTGCATCCGCAACGACATTGAGGTTAACCTAAATTAACTACGACACGATTTAATGTGGCTTCAAACGAGTCTGACAGCTCTTGGTCAGTTGCAGCCAGCGTCGTCGAACAAAGCACCTGTTCACCTACTTTCCGAACAACATAGTTAGGTGCACGTTTCTCTAACGTAGAACCCTGTTTCTGAATCTATTTACGTAATGGTGAAGTATGTGCCGTGTCAGACTACTGAACGTGCTCTATAGACTAGGCACACATATATGTGTGTATTTAATTGTGCAGCTTCTTTTATAGACCTGTCCTCTCCACTGACGATTCTAGATGCTGGAATTTGTAATTCCTGTGTCAGGAATTAACGAAGAGAAACGCTATGGGTATATAGGTTTCATCTTAATTTGAATGTAACGCAACTGTTGTTCCGTGTGTGCGTACGTAATGTGTTAGTTTCAAGATGCTAACGTACCTTATAGTCAGCCGCCTGTACAAAGAATGCTACAAAAGAATCTATAGAACAATCGGTTTCCTCGATTGGCGGTACATACATTCTCACAAATTATCAGGCATAATAAGAAAGGGCACCCGAAAATTGCCTATGCTGCATTTTTGTGCTGTCAAATCTGTTTCCAACTCCCTCCGTACCACGCTAAAGCTTATGCATTACATGCACCCCACAAGAACAAATAGTAGTAGTTTAGTTAATATAGTTTGCAGGCTGCCTCACAAGAACAAAAGTAATCTAGTTTGACCAATAGCTGCAGCGTTATGCGCCCCTGATATAAAACGGTGATATGTGTACCCACACTTATCAAGCGAATAAACAAATCAATCAATCAATCAGTTTTGGCCATGTCGAATCGCATGTACAACAGAAAATATATAGAGTCAAACACTAGAAATAGGGATCACTAGAAATTGTACGTAGTCTTCTTTATCTGGGAGTCACACGGAATCATATTCCTTACTATGCATGTTGAAGTAAACATGGCAAGAATAACGTCGACGTTTTTAGGTAACATCCCTATTTTAGATTTAACACTGTCGTTAACCTTAGAAAAATCAAGATGGCGGCGCCCAACAGTGCCCTACCTGTTTTGTGGGTGTAGCCCATGTGGAGTGCTCATCACCGCGCACCGATGTAGGGGCAAACCAGCCCGCTCGGTGCCCTGGATGTCCTGAACTGGAAGGCGCCCGCCCAAACGGCGCCTTGCTTGAGATCCTGCAGCGGATTAGCCGTCTCGCGGCGGCAAATACAATCCGAGTGTCGGAGCTTGAACAACTGGTCTCCGAGCTTCGTTCCCGTCCCACCGGGAGCAGCGTAAGCACATCGGGAGTAGAAGTCGAGACGAAGAAGCAGGTGGCACAGCACAAAGTGCCACAGGGCACTGGCGGCAGCTCAAAACTTGCCGCCAACCCCGTAATTGATTCGAACGTCTCAGATGCGCCCACCGTCACTCGTACTGTTGGTAAACAAAACCAACAGCAACAACAGTGTCAGGGGAAGCAGAGACAGCGAGTGCAGAAACCGCAGCAGCAGACGCCTCCTACAGACGTCGCCAAGAGTGTTGTCGATCTCGATCAACAGCGCCAACAACGGCGGGAAGAGAGAGCGGCTGAGCGGCAGCAACGACAGCGGGAGAAGCTGGAGAAGAAGGAGAAGCCGGCGCCGGCAGCAGAAAGTGACATCACCACTCCGCTGCAGCCGGTTGTCGACACAATGGACTGTACAGAGACAGCCAACGTAGATCAGCTGGACAACGAAGGCTTCCAGCTAGTGGAGAAAAGAAGAAAAAAGAAGAGAAAGCTTGCGAGTGAAAGTGGTGGATCGACCAGCAACAGCCCAGAGAAGCAGGATGGACGCCTGGGGCCGAGGCCGAGCGATGCCTCTCAACTTCACAAGCAAACGGCAGCAGAAAAACGCGAAACTAACGCGAATAGGAAGCACCGTCCTCTTCGAGCAGGAAGTGCTGAAGTAGACCTGGGTGAGATAACACTGTGTAAAAACCGTGTGTTGCCCATGAGAGCTCTCCGTTTGGAGGGCTTCAGCCGGAAAACGTCGGCAGAACAGCTGCGTGGTTGGCTAACCGGGAGACATACTGTAGTGCGTGCTATTTGGAAACTCAAAGTTTCCCGGCCGGACTCCGTCTTCTGCGTGGCCTTTGGTGATAGTGACTTTAGTAACGTTTCAAGTAGCGCCTTCTGGCCGAAAGACGTGAGTTTCCGGCGCTGGCTGGGGGCTCCGCCGGCTCAGGCTAGGGTATGCGAAGAGTTTACTGACGGGCATGGCTTAACAGCTAGACAGCAATGACGCCTTCTGCCAAGGCAGCTGCATGCTGCTCGCAGCTGCAAATTATTGCTTTGGAATTGTGAAGGTTTATCTGGGGCCTTACAGCTAGCACCAGAACGTTTGTTTGAAGGTGTGGACATTGTACTCTTGACGGAAACTTTTATGCGAGTGGAACTGCATCTCGATGAGATGCGAGGTTTTCATCTGCTAGCGAGTCTTCCAGACGGAGGGCGGGGAAGACCAGTAGGTGGACTTTCAATCTATTTACGAACAGGGTCACCCCGAATGCAATGTGTGTGTCGAGGTGAGTGTTGCATGACACTCACCTCAGGTAGTTTCAACCTCGCATTGTTCTACCTGCCACCTCACTACGATGACGTTGAGGTTGCCGATGCGATCAGTGCTGGTCTAGCGGGACTAAACCTCCAGCTACCCACTCTGGTCGGCGGCGACTTCAACTGTCGTATTGATAGTGGCGCCACCGACAGGAAGGGCGATGTGCTTCTTACGCTTCTAGAGAATAGAGGCCTGCATTGCGCGAATGAGCGTGATAAATTCACGTACGTTTGCCAAAGTGGAAGAAGCACTATCGACCTCCTGTTTCATAACCTTCAACATCCGACGGAATTTCAGGGATGCGAGGTCCTTAATATTCCAGCACGGAAGCACCTGCCGGTGCTAGCGTCTCTGTGTCTGCCTGGCCAGGGGCGCGCCCCGCGGCGGCAGCCGACAACGTACTTGTCTAGGCAGCTAGATTTGCGTGTATTAACGCGCAAATTACGGCTCCTGGGATCAACTTCTGACATTGAACAAAGCAACCACGCTTTGGAGGCCACTGTCAAAGCGGCTGTAGTCAAGAAGAAGTACAGAAAAAGACGGGCGCGGCCCTGGTTTACACAGGCCTGCTACCTAAAACGTCGGAAAGTGTTGGGGCTCCTGCGCCGAGCACGGGCTCTGCACCCCGACCCCCAGATAATTGCTGATCGTAGGGCGCTTTATGGCCGACATAGAGCAACCTACAAGAAACTGCTCGTGGAGAATAAGCGCCGGTATGATGAGGAGGAGGAGTTTCGCATGCTTCAGAGAGCAGAGCGCGAACCCCATGTCTACATTGTTCGCCGGCTGAGCAAAGGCATGCACAGCATGACAAAGGAGCAGTTGCGGCAGCACTTTAGTGCGCTTCTGCTCGATGCAAACGCCCCCGCGCCTAACCCAGTTATTGAGCGACCGCTCACTCTGGAGCAGCACTGCACGAATTCGCCGTTTACGGTGGAAGAAGTGGTGCAGATCTTGCGCGGGTTGCCCAAGAGGAAGAGTAGTGGTCCTGATGGGATCTATTACGAACACTGGGCTGAGTCGTCCGATGTTTTAGCAGGGGAGCTGTGTAATCTGTTTAATCAGATACTCAGCGGGGGACACATACCCCAGGTTTGGCACGAGGCCAGACTTACTCTGCTATTCAAGGGCAAATACGGTGACAACGTGGACGATCCAAATCTCTACCGGGGTATCGCGTCGGAACGCACTCTTAAGAAAATCTTCGCCAAGTTGATTATCTCGAGGGTGTTTCCAACTGTGGAGAAGACCCTACCTCCGGAGCAATTCGGATTCAGGAAGGGTCGAGGTACACAGGACGCGATCCACGTACTCCAGTCGGAAGTTGAGCGGGTGTTGGCTGTGCCCGGGGGCCACTTGTACGCCGTCTTTATTGATTGTGTCAAGGCCTTCGACAAAGCTCCCCGTCACTTACTAGTCGATTCATTTCGACATGCTGGGGTGGGTGGTTCTTTTCTACGAGTGCTCTCCAGCTTCTTTGCTGAAGACCGCCTTGAAGTAAACATAAGGGGCGAAGACACCTTGCAGCTGAGGCAAAACGTAGGGACCCCTCAAGGGGACCCTCTCAGTTGCCTAGCCTTCTCTTTGCTCATTGCAGACCTAGCCCGCCACGTGCGGAAGGAGTTTAGAAACGCCGTCGTTGTTATGTACGCGGATGACATAGTAGTGGCCCACCGGGACCGCAGTGCCATTCGTCGTATTGTCGGCGACGTAGAAGGTTACCTTCACCGTAGGGGCCTACAAATAAATTCGCGGAAGACGAAAGCCATTAAGTTTCGCCGTGGGGGTCGATTGGCTGCAGCAGACGTAATACCCTGCTGTGGCCAACCGCTGGAGTTTGTCAACTCCTTCCCGTATTTGGGTCTGAGACTGCACTATACGGGAACGACCTTTACCAAGCACATCGGCGACAGGTGTCGGGCGGCTATTGCCTCTATTCACACAGAGGTGAGAGATCTTCGACGACTGTCTCTGAGTGCTGCATTGCGTCTTTTTGAGCTTAAGATTGTGCCAATGTTGAGCTACAGCCTTGGCAGGGTGTGGGGCCATCTTTCCGCCGCAAATTTTGCGCAGCTAGAAAGATGCTTCACAATATATATGAAGCGCGTTCTTTGCTTGCCGCGCACGGCAAGGAATCGCTTTGTGTACCTGCTAGCGGGTTGCGGACCGGCAGTGGAAATAATCAGAGTCAGGCTTAAGTCACCTATTACAATGCCACTTCAACAATTTTTGTTGGAGTGGCAGGGAAAAGTGACCGAGGCCTCGGCTGAGGTAGCGCAGTTAGATGTGTACCTCACCAGGGAGCTTTGGGAGGGAATGGCATGCACTAGCCGGCACGTGTACACAAGGTACATTGTACATGGCTATCATCACTTGGTGTGTTCAACTCAAGGATTTCACCAAGTTGGCGATCAATGTCATTGCCGGTTCTGCTCGCAGGTATGCGCTAAATACCACGCAGCGAGCTGCCAGTCGCATCGGCGGTCTTTGCACTTTCTTGCCCGGTGGGACGGTCGCCAAAAGTGTTAAAATTGTATATAATGATGATTGTATTGTATTTATGTACCATCTTGAAATGCAAAATTATTGCGAAATAAACAATATGTATGTATGTTAACCTTAGAATTAACCATCACCTTTAAATAGTCCTAATATTATCCATTAACCTTTAAATAGTCCCAATATTCACACAAGCCAATAGCTCAGAAGATCAAGGCCCTCAAGCAGCTAGATAAAATCAATACGGTGTACCTGAAGAAAGCAACTGGCTTGCAATAGTTTGTCTACGCTGATGTCTCGCATGTGCAGAGCAAGAGTTTGAGTCGAAGATATACTAATTACAAACTATGTCAAGACTGTGATCAGTTCATACGAAGCCCACGGAGAAGAGAACGCAAAGCTTTGCGACTAAGACTCTATCAGCGGGCCCCCTAATAGCTAGATGCAATGAAGTAGACCCACATTCTGCCGTACTACTGGGCCTGAATGCCATCTATATATACGTCCTCAAAGCTAGTACTGTAGAACTAGCACCTAATAACATACCATTTACAGCGGATATTCTAGACTTGTATCGAGTCTATAAAGAGGACAGAAATTTAAAATTTGTAGGTGATAACTATGCTGACGGCCCGGACTTTTGTTCATAGAGATGGAAAAGGGCCATGCAAAGGAACCGTTCGTTAATCTGTTGAATAACGTGATACCTTGTGAAACACGAATTAACTGTCTACCAATTTTGTGGTGAAACAAATGCTGAATTGAATTGAATGCGAAAGCTCTTTTAGTACGCTTGCGTATACTCGAATGTGCCACACGGGACACCAGCTCGGTTAGAGCTGTTGTAATAGACATTTGGAGCCAACATATAAAGGGAGTTTAGGTATCGTATGCGAGCTGCATGTGACCTCGAAGTGTGAGAAGTACGCCTGCAAATTGCGCTTTAAGGCGCTAGCGAATGTCAGCAAAATGGCTAAAAAAAGCAGCTTTTAGCCATTTTACTGGCATTCGCAGGTTGTTTAACTGTTGTCGATATCGAATGGGTGTTGTGTCAAAGAGACAAGAAATTGCCCATCACGACCAGGCGCGCGAGCGCCCGTGGCAGTGGCTCTACCCACACAGGCATAGGTAGTCATAAAGCAATAAACACGGCCGGCTAGCTATCTGCATGCAAAGCGGCGCCCCGATAGTGATGCGATCTGATTCTGGTCATGACGTTCTTTTCACGTCGATACAAGTCTATATGTATATATATATATATATATATATATATATATATATACAGGTAGTTCAATAAGTTCTTAGGATGAGCTTTTTAGAATTTGAATTTTGGCGCGCTTCCACCGCTATTAGGAACTGCAACTTTTCGACTGCCAGCAGTCAAAATATTATGGTGATTGGTCGTTGCGATTTCGTTTGATCGCTTTTCTCGTGCAACGTATCGGCGTGATTTTGAAAAATGGAGAAAAAAGAGTTTCAAGTTGTTATCAAGCATTTTATTTCAAAGGTTGGAATGCGACCCAAGTGAAAACTGAGTTAGACGAGGTGTACGGTGACTCTGCGCCATGTTTTGCCACTGTTTCCAACTGGATTAATGAGTTAAAAAGAGGTCGCAGGAGTACCGGGATGAACTACGTTCAAAACGCCCAAAAACGGCAACTGATTAGGAAAACGTGGAAAAGGTGCGGAAAATCGTTGCCGCAGATAAGCGAGTGAATATTAGGGAGATAGCGGAGGCCTTGGGGATCAGTTTGGGTAGTGTGCATTTCATCCTGCACGAAAACTTGAAGATGAAAGAGCTCAGAGAAAAATGGCTGCCGCATTTGCTCAACCAAGACCAAAAGAACGCGCCTGTTTTCGCTTCACAGCGAAATTTGGCCAAGATGTCGAACAATCCGTCGGATTTTTGGCGCAGATTCATGACCGTCGATGAAAGCTGGGTCCATCACTACACTCCCGAGACCCAAGAAGCATCTTGCCAATGGTGTGCACCTGATGAAGGACCTCCGAAGAGGGTGCGGACAACGGCATTGACCGGAAACGTGATGGCTGCAGTTTTTTAAGACCAACGTAGAATAATGCTGGTCGACTACCTTGAGAGCGGTAAAACGATCACAGGAGAATATTAGGCAAGACTGTAAAACTGCCTTTAGCAAGAACTCATCGTGAAACGGCCCGCTTTGCAGAAGAAGGTTGTCCTGTTTCACCAGGACAATGCTCCTGCACACAAGTCCCGGCAAGCATCGGCAAAACTGGCCCAACTGAGGTTCGAACTTATTGAACAACCTTCCTATTCTCCAGACCTGGCCCCTCTGATTATTTTCTCTTCGGACATTTGAAGAATAGTCTCGGTGGAAAGCGTTTTTCTAGCAATGAAGAGGTTAAGGCTGCTGTCAATGCCTATTTTCAGTCTAAAGACGCGGAATTCTACTTAAGAGGTATAAAAGCTCTGAAATCTTGGTGGGAAAAGTGTATTGAGCATCTCGGGGAGTATATCGAATAAGATAAATTTAAAAACATGATTTGAAAAATTCTTGGTTTTCATTCTAAGAACTTATTGAACTACCTGTATATATATGTATATATATATATATATATATATATATATATATATATATATATATATATATATATATATATATATATATACTGACTTTTAGCAGACACATCGAGGAACTGCGAGCAAAGCTACTCGGAGCTACTCGGAGACATTTGAGACGTGGATCTTGAAACAGCAATAAAAATATTCAGGATGAAAATTACCCGATACCCCAGTACTGTCTCCCAGTAATTGCGCCGCACCTAACATTACGCAATCTCAAACATTTAGACCGTGTAAAGGCGTGCTTTGTGAAACGTGTACTGGGATCACCTACGAACGCGTCAGCTACCTTGGCACTAGAAATTTGCGGGGAACGCACTCTTATAGAAGACTTAATCCTGGACAAATTAGCGGCCAGTGCAATTACACTCGACATGTACAGTGCAATTACACTCGACATGTTCAGAGAAGACCAAAACGTACATTTTGTTATGTGTAACTATACAGATGGGCCTGCTTTTTGCTCAGAGAAGGGGAAACGTGCCTTCCAAGGTAACCGATCATTAGTGTGCAGGGTAACATGTCACAGTTATCACCATTATACGTGCCTCAAGGGTGAATGTTTTAATATTAACGACTGTGTGTGTAAGTTTTGTGGTGAGTGCAACATCTGTCAATATCATGTTTTAATATGTTTGGCACTAGTCTCAAACTCGTTGCATACGCGTGTGAACGAGATATTGTCATAATTTCGTAGCAAACCATGTGTGTCAATCCAATCCTACTACCAACAACTATGGTGAATAAATATGATGTATATATATATATATATATATATATATATATTCATATGTATGCAGTGTTGCGTAAATTTTCTTATGAATCTCTATTTATGATTTACTCTTTATGTATCAACACCCTAGTGCTATTAAATACAACGCTAGAATATATTAAAACAGGCTCTGCCTGTACGAGTTCAAATACAAATTTAGGCCGTTTTTAGGACAAACAGTCAAAACAATCCGATCTCCCATTGCCGTTTGAGTCTTTAATGCAGTCGGGCTTTCCGCTGTAACCACCGGGCTTAAGCTGGCTACTGGGGCGTACGCGGCCCTATGGCCCTAACTCCTCTCAGGCATAGTACCGTTACTTGAGTATGATTGAGCGTTTTTCTCACGTTCATCTGCAGGCATATATCACCTGTATGGTGTTTCAGCGTCTCCGTCCCGTTATTTAGGTGAACACCACTTGTGATCTACAGCACGGGCTCGTCCACGCAGATAATTACCTTAGCAAAAGGATGAAGTTCAGTGATTTTTCAGTGGAGGTCACTAATTAACACGGAGAAGATCAATGATGGTAGACCGTGCATTGGTCTATTAAGCAAACAAGTCCCCCTCTACGTAAAGGGATGTTAGTTGTTTGCTTAATTCCTTCTCGTATATCGACTCCGTCGCCCACTGACATGCGGCTTCTTTGCAGTATATTGCCTTCAACAGCCCGAGGACCTTGTTCGAGACGCCTGTCCTGAACAGCTCCTCCTAAGGAACGCTACTTTTTTATCCGGAGTTGAATGCCGCCTTGAAGTCGACGAACAGAGGGTACGCGAGTCTGTCGGGTCTACTCGCCCTTGGTCCAAGACTCCGGGATGTGAAGGTTTTCTTTTTGGAGGTTTGCATTAAAGAGCGAGATCTAGTGTGGACCGCATGCTATAGATAAAGATACTTCCACTCTAGGTCTTCATTAGGCCACACACTGTTATATAATGGGATTTCGTCGAGGCAATTTTTATCGTGGTGGTCGGTGCTTTTACATCCACTGGTCTGCGGTCTATTCTTGCGAGATGCACTTGCAGACTTTTTGTTAGGAGCTCTGTAGTGCCGACGAAATCGTTCCTTGAGAAGTATCTTATGTATTCTACAATCTCTTAGCCAATTTGAGGCTTTCTCGCAATATGCACCAATTCCCGGAATCCATTGACTGGGCCAGTATTAACGAGAGTTTGAACCTTGTCGATGTCTGGCTGCCGTGACCCCTGTGCTCCGACGTGGCGATGGGTCCTCAGAGATAGGACTACGGCAAAACGCACGGCAGTGTACCAGGTCGGTTGTGCGTTCTTATTCTGTTACTAGAATCAGAGCGTCTGTACTCGACCTTGCTTTTTCTTATATTCGTGGCAAAGAAGATGATTGTTAATTGGCCCATGGCTCCTGTCGTACACCAAATCTAGTTACTTCGATAGTTTTTCGGCCAAGACTAGAAGTGTTTTTTTTATTTTTTTTTAAAGGTTTCGTTAAATGAAGACTAAAAGTTTGGATGCTGGATAGGGCATGCGATGTCAGTCTCTGTTTATACAAGCACGTCAATATCGTTGCACACTAATTGCATCAGTAGGAGTACTGCGGTAGCCAGAATTTCGCAATTCTACATTACTACTATAATCGGTTTTTGCGGTGTCGGCGGCCAACACCTGACTTTGATCTCTGGTTCGCCAGCAGGCCTGCTTCTATTAGCTCGTTCTGTGTCGGCTTAGGCAGGTTGTCGGAAAACCGGTCGGTATGATATATATATATACATATATATGTATATATATATATATATATATATATATATATAGATTATATATATATATATATATATATATATATATATATATATATATATATATATACATATATGTATATATGTGTATGTATGTATATATATATATATATATTTTTTTTATATATATATATACATATGTATATGTATATATATATATATGAGGATGATTATGATTACACTATACGGCAAAGCATCGACATTCGCTGATTCGTCGTCAAGGACAGAGTGGCGTCTAGTCGGCAAGCGACGCGGGCGCGCGCAGCCGACGTGCCCTGAATAGATATCCACTCAAACCTCGCCGTCGTCGCCGCCGCCGCCAACAACAACAACAATGGCAACAGCAGCAACGGCAACAACAACAACAACAACGAGGACAACAACGACAACAGCGACAGCAGCAACTCTTGTAGTATAGTTGTTGGCGATTTCACGCTCTCCCGCTATTGGCGCTTTTCTCGTTCTGCAGTTCGTGTTCTCCATTTCTCATTTACTCACCCATCATCTCTCTCTCTCTCTCCTACTTGGCTATGGCGTTCCCTTCTTCTCTCTCTCTCTCTCTCTGTGTCTTTCTCTTTCTCTTTTGTTCTCTCTCTTTTTCCTGACTTTAGCTGACTGGGTCCCTATGCTATGGCAACTTTTATCGAAGCGATAGCAGCGGCAAAGGCGGCTGGCTCCCTTTGCGGTTGGTTCCCTTTCAACGATTGGTCGACTCTCTGCGGGCCTGATGATGACGACATCGACAACAGCAATAGCCCCAGCAACCGCAACGACCACCACAAAGACGGCAACGACAACAACAACAACAGCAACGGCAACAACGACAACGACAACAACAGCAGTGACAACGACGACAACAACAACAGCAATGACAACGACAACAACAACAACAACGGCAACAACCACAAACGTCAACACTAACCCAACAACAAGTACAAGTGGTGGCCGTCCCGGTTGATCGAGGGGCCAGAACCGCTACGCAGTGAACAACGAGAGTTGTTCTGTCAGTTGAAATGCCCGCCGTGGCGGCAGCAACAACAACAACAACGGCAACAACAATAATAACAGCAACAAAAGCATCGACTATCGACGATGGCTCAGCCATGGCTGTCGTCGACGTCGTTGTTGGCGTCAGCAATCGCGCCGACGCGAAAGGCAGGCAGGCAGTCAGTCACCCAGCCAGCCAGCCAGCCGGCGAGGTGTTGGGTCGCCTGGTTGGCTTTCCTACCATCGGCCGTGCTTATTGCTTTTCTTGATGTTGCCATTGTTGTTGTTGTTGTTGTCGTTGTTGTCGTCGCCGTCGTTGTTGTTGTTGGTGTTGTTGTTATTGTTGGTGATGGTGGTGCCGATGGTGCTATCTGCTCTGCCACTGGTTCTGAGGTAGTGGCGCGGCAACGAAGGTAATAAACGTCGACAATCCTGTTGCGTTGCACCGACCCCTCCCCAACGACAAAACATGACGAACAACAACAACAACAACAACAAACAACGGCCACAACAGCGACGGTAGCTGCAACGACGATGGCGACGGTAACAACGACGACGACAACAACAACAACAACGCCAACAACAACAACAAAAAAAAAAGATTTACTGCACCAGCAGTAACAACAACAACAAAAATACAAAAAACGGTAACTACAGGAGGAGTGCTAGCAGAATCAACAATATTGGCAGCTGCAACTACAATAACAGCAACAACTTTGGCTAATAACAGTAACAACACTCTTCAAAACAATAACGATCTTTGTCATCGTCAAAGTTGAAGCAAAACAAGGGCCCGTTTGCTCCCTGCTAAGCTCGCTCCCTCTCTCTCGTTTCGATTGCATGCCAAACCTGCTGTCTGACCGCCCCCGCTGAGCAGGATAACTTTCGCAACTTTCTACTACGGCTACTGTAGCTACAACTGACGCCAAAACGACAGCGATTACAACAACGGCAACGCTAGCAACAGCAACAACAACAAACCCACCACCAACAACAAACCCACCACCAACAACAACAACAACAACTGAACTACAACTTTCCTTGTCCCACCGGTCGTACTAAGCTGCGTCGGCCGTTTCCTGCTATTCTGCACTCCGGGGGCACAGAACACGTTCTGGCCCTTTGTGTTTGACCACGTTCTATCCCGCAGCGCTCCGCTCTATTGCTCGCCTAAGAGCAGGGAATTAGAGGGGTCCAGTTGCCTTCGCCATCTACGTCACGCCCGAGTACAGGTTAGGCACGCGCCAATCTTACCAACGAGTCCCCTTCTGGACTTCCATACGTCCGCTCTTCGCCCCCCCCCCTTCCCTCGCGCGGAACAACAGCCCTTTCACCTCGGCCGACCTCGGCCCACCGTGTTCTTGCTTCCGTCCTTCAACTTTAGCAAATGGCCGTCGTGTGGCCAAATTACGACTCAGTTTGACGTACACGTGACCCACCTTTACGGGAGTCGCGCGCGTTTTCAGCGCGTTTGGCTAGGTACTTTTTTTTTTGTTTTTTTTTTGTTCTGGGAGGTTTCGAGAATGCATGATGCACATGCGCCACTAGCAGCCTGCGTGACTAGTGTGAGACTCGCAAACCCACTAAACCCGGATTCCTCCCCACCCCCAGGCTCGGCATTACTTTGGCATTACATCGAAGTACATGGCTAGGTACCTGCAATTATAAAACTGGTACTACAGTACTGTATTTCAACAATTGAAATTGGATATATATATATATATATATATATATTGTGTATACGTACAAAAATTAAATAAAAAAATATATATATATATAACATCTGAAATTTCTCGTCTTGTTAGTTCTGCACGCGTCATTTCAGTTGTGCAATGCAGTTACATTAGTTACACTTAGGCTAAGCTTATGGTAGTCACGCTGGTGTCTGCATTTGTCTTTGTCTGTTTGACGGTAAGACATGTGATGACGGACGATTAGGAGGTAGTATAATACACATTTTGAAGAATGTGGCACGATTATTAAAACACACTCTGGTTAAATGGCCTAAAAGGGTTTCGTGAAGAGATTTGATGACGGCATCGATTTTTCGTCCCCGTAGTCACTTCATGCCACTCCAAAATTGGAAGCCGACAGGGAAAGAGCATCAGGAATCTTAATACCCTTCACCTAAACTCTTGTTCGAGATTTGCGTTCGTGATGCAAAGTATTAGTCACCATTTGAAAATATTAACAGAGCATATAAGACGCTTGTGCTATAACCTTAATAAAGCGTATGTTGTATAAAATTGGTTTAGATATGCTATTACAATAGGTAGTGAGATAGGTTGTGTGGGCGTCAAACGGTATCAATCATCTCGTTATCTAACACACGTATGGTGCTGTTAAGCGTTGGAGAGCTTGCTGCGACCTAGATTTGCGTGTTTGCATCGCGGCCATTTGCCAGGCAATTAATTCGTGCATAAATCGCGCACGTGCCACGACGGCCTTAAGTTTAACGGATTGCAATAACATCAAATAGTTGCTCAAATATGTAACTCTTCTTAAATTGACAAAATGCAGTTTGATCGAGCAGGTGTGGAGAGCATCAAGTGGTATGCCGTTGGTGCAACTTGGAAGAGGTACCCTGACTACTATCGTTGACATGAATGTTACATGAATTAAGACTCGCGGCTCCGTTTACTTTTTGGTCACGTGTCGGGTGAGCTAAGAGCCGATACGATGACATCATTAATTTTCTAATATTTTGTACGATGCATTTGTCCGATGCGAGAACACCATGCCATTTTCGGCACAACACTGGACAATTCCGTCGAGAGCCGATTGCAAAAAACAGCATGCGATTCAGTAAAATGGACCGGAAGATAACGCTTTACGTCATCATCGACATTTTCGAGATATCAGAAATCGGATTAGATGTACCTGTTATTGTACAAGGCAAAGCTCGTACAGAGTAGTTCCACCAAAGCGGCACAAACCAACATACCTAAGGGTTGTACAAGGCCCAATGACGTGTTAAATGAACAAGACCGACTGCAGCTTCTTCGCTGCTATGGAGACAACAATAAGGGGTGCCCACACGCCGTGTTGATGATACCTGTGCCGTTATGAATGCTTGCTTCGATACCGACCGTCGGGTCGTAATTTCCGGACGAAAATGAAACGGAGAAGTAAGGAACGTTTTAGTAGGCATGCCAAGTAAAATACGTTTACCACCCGTTACGCCTATGGCAAGGCAGGCTCAAGAGTCTATATAGGCATTGGTGGCTCTACTAGTACAATACTGACTCAATCAGGATCGCCGCTACGTAGGTTTCACCTACAAGCCACAGCATAAGATAAACCTGACTGATTGGCGCATTCTTGGCCTGATCCGACACTGAAAAGTAGAGCTTCTTTATTTTGCTGTCCCGACAATGACTAAGTTCAACGTAGCTCGACACTTAGCCAATTGCTTAGTACACACACACAGATATATCGTTCAAATGTATCACATAACTCCTTACGTATTGATGATGTCTTATTGTGATATTATGTTATGTTCAATTATTCTTCTGGGCAATGTGTCTCCGTGTGATCAAACTGTAATGATCACGTATGATATAATGTTTGGGGTTTCAAGATATCGAGGCACATCGCCTTAAGGTCTCGCATGGTTTCTCTCGGGAAGGTTCTCGATCCATGGGCGCTTGAGTGAGAACTTGAGCGTCGCGTCAGCTGTATCACGGCATGTTGTTTCTCTGCAGTTATCAAGTCCACCTACGGTTTACTCACATAACGGTTTGTTTGACTGTGGATATCTTACTCTTCAGGTATTCGTTAGCTTCGGCACTTTTTGAATATACTTCTCTAAGTTTTCCCTAAATGTCCATGCAACCGTGCCGTTAGAATGACAAGATGAGTGTTTTTTTTCTTCAGAATAATGTTAAAATAACAATAGTAAACACAGATGTGTCAATAAAGACATTGTGCATGATCATCATCTTAGTATTGCTATTTTTATTGCTGTTATTTATGGCTCGCCGCCATTATAAATCTTCCTCTGCCAACTCCGGCTAGCGCACCCTGCCCTTAGCATCACTTCAGGGACTTGCCTTGAGCGCTGTCTTGACCACATGCGTCACGTGTGCGGGACATCTTATCACCTGGCCGAATACGACTTCAGGATTCCCGGCTTTTTCTAAGAAATAAGTAAAGCTCATATCTACAACAAAATTCAGTACTGTTTTGAGTTAGCATTGTAGGTAGTCAAGCATGAGCATTTATAAATAATTGGAGAAGTTTAGACCTCGATCCTGTCAAAATGATGAACTAAACGAGGAGTGAAGAACCAACGTATTCACAGACGTAACAGCATCGTAACAGACGAAACTCAAATGTATACTGCGGTATTGCGTCTGAAAGGACGTTGAAGAAATTCTTTTAAAATTTAGTCATAAAAACGAATCGAGTACGTGGTAGCAGATTCTTCCGCCAGAGCAATTCGGCCTTCAAGGAAATCGGAGAACGCGTCATGCAATCCATGTGCTTCACTCGGAGACAGAACGTGCTGTGGCTAAACCCGGAGGCTATTTGTACGCTGTCTGTATAGACTGCGTTAAAACCTTCAACAAAGCACCTCGGGGTCTCTTGGAGAAGTCATTCCGACACGTCGGGCTTAGTGGCTCTCTTCTGAACTTAATTTTGAGCTTCCTTGATGAGTACACCTCACTGGTACAGAGTAGCAGAATATGTTGCGAGTAAGGCAAAGTTTGGGAAGCCCGCAAGGGGACCCACTGAGCGGTAACTCCATTTCTCTTCTGCTTGCCAACTTTGTCGGCTAGATTTGACAGGAGTAGTAGGAAAGGCCATAGTTGTAATGTACGCAGGTGACCTGGGTGCCCAGGTCATCTAAGATTATATATTAGAGTTATTAGATGACCTGGGTGCCACTAAGCGTATCACCGTTCTGGCAGAGGTGCTCCTTGTCGTAAGAGGGCTGCAAATAAGCATCATAAAGTACAAGGCTGTGAAATTTAGAAGAGGGGGTCAATTGGCTGCTAAATACGTTTTATGTTTCAGCGGCCAATCCTAGGAATATATCAACTCGTTCCGGTATCTGGGGTTTCGGCTTCATTATACTGACACGACTTTCCCTGAGCTCATCAAGCTCGTCAAGACAGTGCGCACTGCCCTAGTTTTTCTTTATGGAAAGGCAGGCGACATCCAGCGACTGTCCGTCTCGACAACAGTGGCACTCTTTTACCTTAAGATTTTTCCAAGGCTGATGTATGATCTTGATGGAGGAAGGGGAGACCTCACGCAGGTGAGGATTGCTTATTTTTGGTTTGTTTAAAAGGTATTTTACATCGCACTGTGCTTGTGAATGCGAGTAAGGAGCTGCTTTGTGTACCTAATGTCAAGCTGTGCACTGGCTATTGATGTAATTCGACTTAGATTGATGACACCGCGTGCAGTACCATTTGAACACTTTGTCTCGGAATGGGAAAATAAAATTTAACTTATGTCCGACAAAAAGTTGGAATTCTGGATATCTTTAGTGCCTCTCTCTAGCTTCGCATGTGACAATCGCCACATCTATACTAGATACATAGTTCATGGCTATCAGCACCTGGTATGTTCGAATACGAACTTCCACAAGGAACATACGGAGTGCATCTGTCGACTGGGTCCTCAATTATACGAAGTGTCATGCGTCTGCCTGCCTGGCCCTTACAAAGGAATCACTAAACTCCCGCTTTTGAATGACATTCCGAGAACGACTGACAACAGTATAAGTATCAATGTTATATGCATAATCAATATGAGTGAAATAAATTTGATAATAATGAAAAACTAACATATGAGACATTGACAACTTTCGAATCTAAAATGTACGTGTGCCTTGTTAAAATATAATATATATTATAAGGTGCATGCATATCATATATGATGTAATTTCTGTGCATAGAAGAACCGCACAATTGTAAATTTTAGACAAAGAACCAAAGAATCGTTTATTTCTTCCTTTAGTTTGTCACTTAGTTACACGTGGATTTTAAACGCCGAATAGAATCGACCACGGCAGAAAGGCGACTCCCTTTCCCGTGAGCAATGAACCAATATTCGACACAACGTTTCCTCGTTGAATTTCGACCGACATTCCCTGTAGCAAAAACTGCCATGCCCTCCTATTGCCGGTTGGCACAGCGGCTCTTGTTTCCAGCTCTGCCGCCAGGAAACTAGTTGTAATTCTTGCGATTGGGCCCAATATCTCTAAGGCGACCGACTGAACAATGGCGTTTTGCTTCAGTTTGCGATATTTAGCAAACGTGCGGCCTTCTGTAAGGCGCGCGGATTCTCTCAGCTCCCAGCTGGTATGACGAGCATACGATGCGTCCAACGGCCATGGAACTAGAGTTAGGCCACCCGGACGCAGTTGGCTATCTGCTGACAGTCCAACCGGCTGTTTAGCTGTAGGGATGTGGGTCGACCGCATTGCCCGGTAAATTACGTCGCTCAGAACCGAATGCCTTGAGAACCTACCGGCGTTCATACTTTTGCAACAGCAAGAGCATGGTCGCCCGTGAAAGACACCGCCATGTCACATCTAGCACAATTATGCGCAAAGCAGACTGATTCGCCCAAGCGCAGGTCGGAGACGATGCGGAGTCTGGTATTGATTGTCCTGAGCAGAGACGTTTCAGATAGATACATGTGTGAACACTGTATGTTTTACAAATCATATTAGGAATTACAGTTGTATATTACACTACACGCCCGCTCGACAGCAGGAGTGACCCCCTAAAGATGCCATTGCGCTGATGCCTTAGGTGGGATTTTAATTAATTGCTAGATTAGCGTGCACGTACCACCTCGTATGAAACGCGTCGAATAATTTATGATATGCTGGCGTTCTGTGATGGCGATCTAAATTATCTACAGGCAATTAGGGTTTAAGCCGTACAACAACGTACTGCTTCGTCTCTACCTTCGTTTGTTTGCGGTGAATGAATGTACGATTTAATGTGGCTAGCTGGGTCTGCTGTGTCGGCACAGCGTCTCAAGTAAGTGTTATCGTCGAGGGTAGAATTTTCTACGACTAGACCTTACTGCGAAAGGGGTGAGATGCAGTCTCCCTCCCTCTCTCCCGCGCGCTCTCTCTCTCTCTATATATATACATATATATATCCATCTCACCCCTTCCCAAGAGAGATCGTCGCTATTTATCTTTGAGCCACAGACCAATGAATAAATTAGCACGCGCTCACGCCCATTTCAACCCAACACGAAATGCACAACCTACACAATAACAGAGAGAGCAATAGCGGCTGCATTAGAAATGGCACCAGCGTCGAGGATAACCATGCCGGCAACAATGACACCAACAACAACAGCAACAACAACAGGGCAACAACGACAACAACAACACGAAGACAACAACGATGGATGCGAGGTGGCGCGACTAGCAATTTCGGCAAGAAGACTAGCAACAAAGCTACGAATAGCGTTAGAGTAGTGATCAAGGAAGTGGCAAAATATAGTTGCAACAAGCAATTACTTCGACTTCTTCTTATTGCGTTTCGGCACTACGGTAAACTTCACCGAAAATTGTTGTTTTTGCTTGAAACGATGCCACAGCAATTTTAAACTCGTTGGTGTACAAACGGCGCGTTTGGTGAGCAATGTAAAGTAGAATGTACCTCTACTTAACTAATTATAAAAGGGATCGGTATTTATGAGTACAGCATATATTACATATAGGCCTTGATACCGCAGCAATAGCATCGCATCGAGGGTCGATAGTGTGTAGTGGCGAATAGCTATGGCTTACTAAGGCCGCTAGAAGAACTCTTCTGCTTTAACGACTCAAGAGACTACAATGCTACTTCCAATATACTGTGTATGTATTTCGCCTATTGAGCGATTCATTTGTAACCTGTACGTACATACACTTACACTTGTCTATGCATATAGTACAAACTCTAATGTGAGCAGGGAGATGCCAGTAATCGGCAGTCTCTATCAGTCCAGTCACAACGAACTCAACAACGTCTGTTTAATCAGTAACAGTCGCTAGAATGCAACCTGCAAAGAGGCGTGAGTTGATCTCCCCTAAGTAAAGCCTACGATCGAGATTGGACTATCGGGTACGCGAACGCAGCCGTATGCATAACTGGCTGGTCGCTCATGCGATACGCCACAAGCCGAAACGCTAATAGCTGTCCCAAAGGAGAACAACCTACGACATTGAAGAGATCCTGTGATTGCCATAGTAGTAGTAGTAGCAGTTGTAGTAATAGTAGTTATTGTTGTTGTCGTCGTTGCTGTTGTTTATGCTGTGGGTGTTGCGGTCGTGTCGTAGAAACGTTTAGGTTACGGGACCATTTCGAGAGAGTGGTCTAAATCCAATAACGAACGTAACTCAAGTGTTCCTGTACCTCGTTCGGTCGAGAGAGGGCCCGCGGTGGCGCATCTTATTTCATTACCTCTAACGGTGAGCAGGGGAAATTTACGTAGTGGCGAACTATCAGTATGGACAGAGACGGGTGCCCTTGCTCACGAGGCCAGTAGGCACGCGGAACAATAAATGAGCTCCCGTGATCTATCTAAACCCTCGTTCACAATGGCGACTAAGATGCAGCAAACAAATGCTTTTTAATAGCTTTATTAGAAAAAAATATATATAGGGCATTAAAAATCGCCAGCCAAAAAAGGCCGAAAAAGAAAAGAAAAAAAAATATATATATATACAAAATATTGTGATGATTTATTAATCATTTACAATACGTTTGCACACTCGACAGTGCTCGCCTTATATATATATATATATATATATATATATATATATATATATATATGGAGAGATAGTTCAAATCTGCAATTGTTAAAGAAAATGTACTTAAACTAGATATCTGTCTCACTGGGATTGTTAGCGTGGCGGCTATCTCGGCTATATGCCCCTCTCCGTCCTAGAAATTATGTGTATGTATAACATACACAGCATAACAGTACCCTCACTTACATGAAGGGTGGCGATTATAGTTATCTGGACATTTTCGACGTGTGTTGCACAGTCTAGCAGTTGCATATGGGTATACATTGTACGAACGCAGCTATTCAACCTGTAATCGTCAAATATGTTACAGGCATTTGGGTTACTTACCATAAGCTTTGAGCATTCGATCACGCGCCACGCAAATACGCCATCTCTAGATCGTGCGCGAGCCAACTTGACGAATGGAACGCTCATCCCTTAAATAGGGATCAGCGTTCCATTCGTATATATACCATATATACCTTAAATAGGGTTGGTATCAAACAAGTGAACGAGTGTCGTCACACCGTTTACGTTGATGGCGTACGTTACTAGTGTATTGTTCACATACCGAGTTCTCAGTGATGGTATTATAGGATAGTAGTCCTCCTGTCGGCTGTAACGGTTGCGACGCAGTCGATAGAGACTGCGCACAAATATCCTCCAGGTATTTATTTGTACGTAGTTCTTATTGGACGCCACAGCCCGTTCATTCCCTCTAATTCGAGTACATGGCCGCTTATTCCCCGCCTGAATCCGAACGGCTTTGGTGTTTGATTTACCGTTTATACATACATATCATATACATGAGATAAATGTAGTGAATTTTACCCAACCTTACCAATTTATAATTTTACCCAGCCTGGGTGTTAATAAACCATAATAAATGTAGTGAATAGTAATAGTAATAATAATAATAATAATGCTAATATGTTTTTTAACAAGGCTTTATTATCATTATGTGCATGTATCACAATTGCTATTATAGTAATTATATAACATCTACAATATTATTATTATTATTATTATTATTATTATTATTACTATTATTATTATTATTATTATTATTATTATTATTATTATTATTATCATTATTTTTATTATTGTTGTTGTTGCTCGAGTGTTAGTGACCATTCAGCGTCATATTTGCGTAATAATAATAATAAAAAAAAACTATTTTTGCTTTTTTACATTTGCTACCGTTTTGACGACCGACTCGTGTATGGTGGGCGAAATACAACGATCAATTTGACGTTGCTTCGAAGGTGTCGGTCAATCGGCAGTCGTCGTCGTCGTCGCAGTGACAGAAAACAGCAGCAGCAGCAGCAGCCACCGAAGCAGGAACAGTCGCTGTCTGTGTTGTCGCTGTTTGCTGCGTTCTTCGTTTTATTCTTCTCCTTTTTCTTCTACTTCTTATCATCGCTGTGTGTTGTCTGACTGTCTGTCTGTCTGTCTGTGTGTCTGGCTGGCTGTTTGCCTGTGCATAGCGAAGCAGACGCACGCCTTTCACCGCAGACATGATAGATGGCGCTGACAGCAAGTGCGGCCAGCCGGCCTGCCGGCAAAGCAGGCCCGATCAACGCCAGATACGGCCGCCGCAATCACTCGACTCCAGCCGGCGGCGGCTACAAAAATCCTACACGATAATTACCGAAAACAAAAATGACGATTCGCGCCTATGTCTGTATAAACACGAATGTATGCACAGATATATATATATATATATATATATATATATAGGCAATATGGCCACAACCAAAGCGGCTGCAAATATTCAACATGATAATTGCCGAGAACAAACATTGCCTGTAGTAAAAAACTACGTATATATATATATATATATATATATATATATATATATATATATATATATATATATTATATATACGTATATATATATTGTATATACGCTTTCAGGCGCCCCCAGCTATTGCTTCTGAAATTGCTATATGGCCTTGTGTGCTGTTTCTACGCAGCAAATTTATGACAGGGATTTATCCTGCTATCAGGTAAAGGTACCTGTACTATCGAGCAACCAGGCTTCACTGTTTCTTCTCAACATTTTCTTTACCTTATACATTAATAATAAGTAATAATAATAATAATAATAATAATAATAATAATAATACACGTTCACACCTCACAATTGTAACATTTAAACAATATTAATAAATAATAATAATAATAATACCACACAGCATACATTGGACTCCTACAGATGCAGCGCTGCAGCTAGAGAGCTGTTAGACAACCTCCAATCTCCAGTGGAAAAAGCTGTCTTTCTGGCAGCACGGGACACATTTAGTGGAGGCTTTTAAAGTGTCTCCCTTCCCCGCAGCTGGGTACCATGCTGGACAACACCTCATTCCGCATGGTAACAGCTCTTCGAATAGGTGCCCCGGTTTGCAACCCCTACAGTTGCCGCGCATGTGGTACCACAGTAACTGAGGATGGACTTCACCCTCTTAGCTGCATCAAAAGCCATGGTAGAGTTTCTAGACACGCTGAAATCAATGCAATTATAAGAAGAGCCTTACGCAAAGCTGGTATACCAAGCACGCTCGAGCCCAGAATAGGACTTCATGACGACAAAAGACCAGACGGTGTAACAATCCCGCTATGGGCTAACGGCAGATGCTTGGTATGGGATGCTACAGTGTCCTGTACAGTGGCTCCCTCGTATATACGCCACAGTTCACTAGAAGCGGGATGGGTTGCCGAGCGCGCAGATAATGGGAAAAAACGCAAGTACCAAGAACTGGAGACAAGTTATATCGGAGTGCCAATATCGATGGAAACAATGGGCCCGGTAAGCAAGGGAACCAAGAGATTCATCAGTGAGCTGGGCCAACGGATTACAGATCTCACAGGGAATCGGCGCGAAGGCGAGTTTCTACGGCAACTGCTGTCGCTTGCTGTGTGCCGAGGAAACGCCGGCTGTATTGTCGGTTCCATGGAATAATATTTAGGAGTTAGAAGAAGACAAGGAGTACACGTTCACACCTCACAATTGTAACATTTAAACAATATTAATAAATAATAATAATAATAATAATAATAATAATAATAATAATAATAATAATAATAATAATAATAATAATAATAATAATAATAATAATAATAATAATAATAATAATAATAATAATAATATTAATAATAATAATAATAATAATAATAATAATAATAATAATAATAATAATAATAATAATAATAATAATAATAATAATCCCCTGCTTCGATCCATTTCCTGTGTAGCCAGATTTTCACACCAGCAGCTCCTGCATTCTATTCACAGGTTCGATCCCGGAACGACACATACGATGCAATTTTTTTCAAAATGTGCAGATTCGGGTTGACGTCGTGATTGACACAAACAAAAGTAATATTTAGCGCTGTCGTCTATTAGTCTGATGTATCGATCAGTGTGAGCATGCTAAAGGTGGCTAAAAAGGTAAAAACTAAATCATGGTATACAGTAGCTCAATCTATTTTTGCTAACATCCAGACATAATTCGATTGCCAATTTTGCTCTGCTTTATCTCTGTGCGACCTCTTTTGTGGGGGGTGTTTTTTTTTTGTTTGTCGCTCTTACACTCTGCATCAGGCTCGCCTTATCTTTCTTTTGGTCACTTTCGCCTTTTCTTTCCAGTTCTCTGTCCGTTATCAGCGTCTATCCGTTTTAATTTCCGTCCTTATCGAGGTCCCGAACGGCACGCCAAGAGCTCTAGCAATTGCTTCCCGGGCGAAATGCTACCCGGAATAAATACTAATCTCTGTCCTGGTCCAGTTTCGACTAGTTTCTGATGCGTTTTATTTATTGCTTTTACAGCTGCTTCTGCTGGTTGTTGTTGCTGCTGCTGTTGCTGCTGTTGTTATGGTCCGTGTCATTATGATGGCTTTTGGTGCTTCGTCGATTCGCTTGGTATCGTACTAGCTACGACCTCGGCCCTCAACCGTCTTGGAGCTCAACGTTGTTTATCTTGCCGACAACAACGACAACAACGACGACGATGTCGGTGACCTTCATGGTAGTGTCGGCGACCTTCATGGTAGTGTCGGCGGCTTTCATGGTAGTGGCGGTGACCTTGATTATGACGAGGGCGACGGAAAGACGATGATAACAAGGGGATTCGGCATGAGGCGCACCGATCGAGACGCGACAGAGACGCGGTTGGCGCTCGCTGTGCCACGGGAGGTCGCCGAAGTGCCGAAGTGTGGTGGCCGTCGAGTCGTGGTGACTGCGGCGCCGCCGAGACAACAGCCCACCCGCTAGAGCGCTTGCTGTGACCAATACAATAAATTCGAGATTGTCGACTGACGATACCTCGACACGAATGTTAGCCTGGCTAACCGAGGCAGAGGAGGCGAACAGGTGAAAACAATAGGCACAAACGAAACGAAAACCAAAAGTGAAGCCGTTAACAGCAGAAGGAAGGGAAAAGTAACGACGACGACGACGACGCGTAGCGGCGGGAGAACACGTGAACATCTGCGCGTATAATGCGATCAAGAACAAGAGGTCAAGCTAAGGTCACGGCTCTATCCACCGTGGTGGACTGCAAAGTCCTCCATGACGTGGCGTCTTTGCTTGCGTGAGGTACGACTACGGGCTTGGGTCATATGCATCTGTAACAGGTCGTCCACCATAGGGCGTCTGAAGAACGGGTGGTCAACGTTTCGCCGCGTGCTACGCATGGGCCTCTCCGTCCCTCAGGACTGGTGTGGCCTAGCGACGCAAACTCCTTGCCTTGTGCTGTGACCCTTTATATATATATATATATATATATATATATATATGGATCGTTCTTATAGCAATATTTACACGGCAATACAAAGAACTAACACCCACCCACAACATGTTTCTATTTCAACATCAAACTAACATCATAAACTATCACTAATAAGCACGACCACTGAATCAGCTGAATCATTGGGTACAGCCCACAGACGCGATGCACAGCAAAGACAATTTATCTATTAAATAATTGAACAACAACAAGTGAACGTGAGCTTTTTAAATGAAATCATATTCATCGATGAGGCCCACAGTCATGTTGATGCTTTCGTAGCCAAGCAAAATTGTCGAATTTGGAGTGACGAAACCCCAGACGAGTTTCATGAGAAAAAAATGCATCCTAAACGTGTCACTGTTTAGTGCGGATTTTGCGCTGGATGCACAATTGAACCATTTTTGTGCGACGATCGTCTTAATAATTCAATTTTTATCTCTCAGTTGAATGGCGTGGATCTCAACGACACGCGGCTCCAACAGGACGGTGCTATTTGCTACGCATCACATGAAATAACCGAAATATTAAATAAGGTCATGCAATATCCCGTTTGGGAGACTAGAATTGGCTACCTAGATCGCGATGTAACGCCCTTGAATGTATCTCACTTTTTTAAAAGTAAAACGATCGTGCCAATAAGCCTACGACCACCCAAGCCCTGAAAAAGGAGTTCGAACTCTGTATCATTGAGATTCAACGACAGTTATGCCAACCGTGATTGAAAACTGCGTTAAAAGAATGCGAGCAGGATACTCCACATGTGCTATTTTTTACATACATAGTTTTTACATGCTTCCTATGAATAAAGAAACATTTTAGTTTTACATTTTAGAAACATGAATCCCAATTGCAACGTTACAAATCCCTGTTACAACTATTGCAACTAATATATGTCATTATTTATGCGTGTGTGGTTAATATTGTTAGGTTATTGACATATGAGGGTGCATTTAGAGAGCTGTAGTTAATGTTCCTGTGTCTCGCCCAGCCGACGGCAGCGCCCACACGCAGCGAAAGAGCCTTGTCAATCTCGAAGACAAATGGGGCCACCTTGATTAAAAGCGCGTAAGGCCAACATTTTTAAAAAATTGCCATCGGTTTCACGAGCAGCCACGCTGCCCATACGAGTGGCCTGCAACCGTGGCGCTAGATGCTTCAGGTGTTGCCGCTGACCACCGCCGTTTCGTGACCTTTTCTTTTTTTCCCGGCCGGGGATTTAGTTTTTTATTGAATTATCCAATAACTAAGCGTCTTATACATTATTGTTACAGGCCGAGTGCTACGTTTAGTTCCGTCACAAATCGAATAGAGAGATTTGTCGACGACGTGTGATGGCATATATATATATATATATATATATATATATAGCCATCAACGCCGACTCAATCCCGTCCTGGCAGATACTAACCTAACGAGTGTTTTATTAAATAAAATAAAAAAATTCAAATGTATGCCTTAATCGATAGGCTCGAAACGTAGTACGTTCTACACAAGTGTACGTTCGACCAGTGTAGAGAGATTCATAATATGATTATGTTTTGGCAATCGAACAGAGAACAAGGCAGGCACCACAGCATACTTACGACAAGCTCTAATCAGGCATGATAGTAGGTCAGTTGTAAACCTAGCTTCAAAAAAGGTCGCACTTGCAAAACTCAATACGGCAGATTCCCAGGAAACTTGTCTAACAGTTTAAGCCCTTTCCCTAAGGCTGGAGCGCATTTGGCATTTAATAGCCCAATCATTTAGTATAGCCGTTGCCGAATCGTATAAGAGCAATATGCAATTTCAGTGCGCCGGTAAAGACTACTTTTTGAAACAGGAGGAGTGATAGCTCCATCCTATTCTACACCATAGGTTGTTACCTGAGGTGACGCGGGCCACGCATAAACCACATGCCTCCCTGGGGGCCGGGACCATGTCTACATCGCTTCGGACTCGTGATGAAGTCCTAGAAAGCATTCGTGGCACACCGCGGGATCCCGGCAGGCATTATCAGGTTATAGACACACGAGCTAAAGTTGTTCTAACAAAGCTTTACGGGACTTCAGGGAATCAGTTTAACTCAGAGCAGGCGACACCTGTCGTCAATTTGGTATCGCAAATAAACACCACTTCGTTTGTTTTACCGATTCTTATTCTCACCGGAGATATAAATATATATATATATAAAACACTCTGTTTCCGCGCAAACGTGTGATCACGGCTTCTCTAACCCGGGGTTAGCCCAGTTCAACGAGGTGCTTCGAAGAGACGCTGCATTTCCTCGTTGAATGTCGAGCAACAGCCTCTGACGCAAGATGCTCTCTAGTCTTCCATCGAATAATTAATGCTTCTACCTACGCGCTGAATCAGCTTGAGCGTAAGGGGCCCGCAGCTCCCATAGTCTCGAACGCCAACGAACCAAAATTCGTGCGGATAATCAACGCTGGTGTATATTTTGCATTTATTAGCCTCAGCTAACCTGGAAGCCATGACCTGCGCGGTCCGCACCTGAACCGACCATCGAAGGGGCTAATAAGTCAGTTACAGTTGCGTTCCAAACAAGCATGCGGCCACACTAAAAGGGCGTAAAAGTCAGGCCGTCAGGTCTTTTTCATCAACCCTCGATATACCCGGAGGCTCTAGAACACACGAAAAGCTGGCAGGTGTAAGTGCGCGACTAAAGGTGTCATTTAAAGTGGAGTGACGTGCTCGTCGGCCTGCACTCAACGCACGTGACAGGTCATGATGGGCCGACATCACCTTGTTGATTGTACTGAGCCTTATTATCACCGGAGACTGTGACTATATATTAGCCCTATTTGACGATTGAGATCACCTCTTGCATACAAGCAAGTTTGATACGGCATAATTAAATCGATTTGTAGAAGGCAATTTATTTTACGAA
Source organism: Dermanyssus gallinae (assembly GCA_003439945.1). Lineage (NCBI taxonomy): Eukaryota > Metazoa > Arthropoda > Arachnida > Mesostigmata > Dermanyssidae > Dermanyssus > Dermanyssus gallinae. The sequence continues at coordinate 44,266 of QVRM01001266.1, read as the reverse complement.
TGGATCAACAGCATCTGTCGCGCCACTCTACAGTTTTGTAGGGTGCACGATTGCAGTTTCAGTCAATTGCGCAACTAAGCAGCGTTGTTAGACCTACGAAAAATTTCGTGAACGCCCTAGAAATACAGCCATTCTTATTATTAATCGTCCAGTGTACGGCCATCGTATTTCATTCGAGGTTCACGTCTACTTATTTTGGGAAAACTGCAGCCGCCAATACAAGTCGAGCGGTTGATGGAGGGACGGGGGGCGGGGGGGGGGGGGGGTGAAGGCACCTATCTCAAAGACACACGTCGATAGCGAATCCGCCGGGGCGAACGAATGCCCCCGGCCTTTAGCCGGGTGCAACACAGCCTTCGACCGATCAGAGACGAAAGGGTTGAAAGAGGATACCGTCGTCAATGGCCGGCGAGGATTAAGGGGATCATACGGGAGGAGGAGGATGAAGCGTCTATGAGGATGCAGAGGAGCCGTCTTTTCGGCGTCATTCAGTCGTGGCGTGCAGCAAAATCGGCGTAGCTGAGTCTGTCACCTCAAGTGTCACCACCATAACGACGGCGACGACGACGACGACAACGAAGAACCCAACGAAAGCGACGATGAACCCGACGAAGGTCCGAAGCATCGCTGCGTGACGTTACTGTGTTGGCCCACAACGTAGCGGACGTCCTGTTTAGGCTGGCCAGCGCAAGAGCTTGCTAAGCCTTAGTTGTATCAGCCGTTGTAGTAGAGCTAGAAGAAGGCGGTAGAAGTTGTCGTAGCAGTTGTATGTAAGATGGCGTAGTAGTAGAAATAGTAGTAGTAGTAGTAGTTAATAAAAGTAGTCGGTAGTAGTAGTAGTTGGTAGAAGTAGTCGGTAGTAGTAGTAGTAGTCGCAGTAGGTGGCGGTGGTTGAAGAGTAGAACTGGTGCCGTTCATTGGGCCGCCGGATATTGGATGTACATTAAGGGCATGCACAAAAGCAGAAGAGGGCGGTCGGTAGTGGACGCGGTGGTGAGCCAGATGCAATGCGGCCTTAGTGCCACTTCCTAGGCGAATAGGGCTGCCGTCTTCTCGAAGAGCATCGTAGAGATTCGGGCCGATTCAGGACGGACGTCAACAGCGACAGGATCTTAACGCTTGCGAGTTAACGTCGGCTTCCGGGCTGCCGCAGGCCGAACGTTGGCCGAGGCTAACCGAACGTGGCTGAACCCGCAGTCGCTACGAGCAGGTCTCTCTATATACTAAATCAGCTACCCTGCTTGGCTGATGGCTCAATGCTGGACCGGCGTGCATAGAGACATAGACAGCACGACTGACAGAGACACAACATGACTACAACAAGGCTGATATGCCAAAACAAACAAACAAACAAACAAGCAATTAGATTCTGAAAACTGTGCGTATTACAAACAGCCGTGCAGCAGCAGCACTAGTCGGCGCCAATCTTTTGTTTTACGTAGCTGGTCCACAGTCAATATTTCGAGAGAAAACACTTGTCGACAGAAAGCTACGTGATCTATCGGCAAACTAGCAATTCAGTCCCCTTTGGCGGTTTGCTGAATATGTGACAGTAAATACAGATGCATACTTGCATAGCAAAACCAAGCAGGTTGGTTCTGATCATGCCTAGTTGTGATTTTACTTTCCAAAAAGTTTTGAGCAATTGCAGACTACTTTCCTTACCGTTCTGAGCCCTAACCAGATGTTTTTTTGGAGCTCTAACCAGATGTTGTTGTTGTCGTACCCAGTACACCAGCTTGCGTTTGTCCTATTTACATATGTATGTAGATTATTGTTAGATAAAATCGAATTTACAACAGAAATGTGTCTATTCGGCATTGGTAAATGCTGTCTGACTATAAACTATTATTGAGACATGTTGCGTAAAGTCCTTCCACGGATAAAGCTTACTCACAAAATGATATCGTCTGTCCAAAGTCAGATTCGAATCGAGTATGATATTCACGAGCAGTACATGTACAATATCTGCGCAATGACGTGGTGTTCCATCAACACCACACGCAACAAGCTTTTTTACCCAGGTTCCGGGAATACTTTCGCGTAATAGTCAGTTCTAAATCGATTCGACCGACGTCGGTGGTTGACATCCGTTTGCAACCATCTTTGTGAAGATGCACCACAGTGGCACTTCATGCAGCAAACGATATTTTCACGAATATCCCGGTTCGCCTGCTCGATCTTCTTCAACTTCTTATTTTTCCTTATGATCAACCCGATCACTTGGCCGTGGTGGCGTTGATGGTAAAGGTGATTCTGATAGTGAGAATAAAGCTTGTGGCAGTGGTGATGGTGAATAAGGCATATAACATTGGCAATATATCGATTATTTTACCATTGATGCTGCTGCTGCTATTAGGGCCACCATTACAACCTTAGGCGAACCAACGATCACACGAACGGCTGTTGACTGTAGCAATGAATACAAGCATCGAGTAGCTACTACTGCAATCACCGGGCAAGGGCTCTGTGGCGACACAGACACACGGACAACGTAGGCCTTGATTAGATAGGCCTGATTAGATAAGAGCAGTCGGCTACGCTTAGTAGCTGGCAGTGATAGTAATTGTAGTTAGTGGTAATAGTAGTAGTAGTAGTAGTCGTTATAGCATATATATAGTAACAGTCATGCATAGCAGGTAGCAGGGGCGATGTGTTGTAGAGAGGCGCCTCTTCCATCTTTAACGTTTTCTTCTTCTTCATCCTAGGATCCCAGCTACTGGTGGCCGTCACTTATACCTGGATACGCAAGAGGGAGAGAGAGTGGGTAAGAAAGAGAGAGAACACGCTAGAGATATTTAGAAGAAAAAGGAGCAACGCAGGGAAAAGAAAGATATAAAAGTGAGAGGAGATGAATGCAAAGGAATAACTGCAACATACTTTGTTGCTGAAGCTGATTGCTGTCGTCGTCGTCGTTGTTGTTGTCGTCGTCATGGTCTTCGTTTCAACAACAGCAAACGTCAAAGAGAAATCATTAGATGAAAGATGGACAAATGAACAGACATACAGAGCGAAGCAGGCACAGGGAGCAGGGCGAGATAGAAAACAGCAACGAGAAAGAGCGGGAACGAGTCTGAAACACAGCGTTCACGGCCAGAGAGCAGACTCGCGAGAGAAAATAGAAAAGGATAGAAATAGCGTGAAATGATAGCGTAAGAGATCGGGAAGGGTGTGAAGAAGAGAGAAAGCAAGCGAGAGAAAGAGAGAGAGAGAGCGGGGCAGTTGACTCTGTGGCTTGGTTGGATAATGTCCGGACTATCGAGGGCTTCGCGGGTGGTAGAGAAGCGGTGCGCTTGTCGGCCGCCTGGCGGTTGTTGGTTCGTCTGACGGACTTGTTTTCCCGTCGGCTACGAAGAGGAAGAAGAAGAAGAAGGAAAAGGAGACGCCCGCGCGTCCGTCCGTCCGTACACCCGCTACGACTACTACTACTACTACTGCTCGCTGAGGCGCACAGACAGCCCGTTCACTACTAGTCTGACAGCGATGACGAAGCAGGAAGCGATGAAGCAAATCACCGGCCGGATATGGACGAAATAGGGTTCATCTCGGCGGCGGCGGCAGCGGCAGCAGCAACAGCACCCCCAATGGTGCCGTCGTTGTCGCCGCCCCCCGGGGCACCCCTTAGCCGTCCCGGGGGTTGCGCCACAGCGGCCGTTCATCCGTCTGTCCGTCCGTCGCCCTTGGGGAGTTGAACATACCCAAGCAGTCGACCATCCAGTACGCCAGCCAGCCAGACAGATAGGCTGCCAGCAAACGAGGGGGCGCGCAGGCGGGAATGTGGGCGAGTCGTCGAAGCTCCTCGGGTCGAGGGTAACGAGGTTAGACGGACAGAAGGCCGATGGCAGAACTGTGTCAGCCACGAAACACGACCATGCCGATAGTCGTGGCAGCAAAAGCGGCGGCGGCGGCCCAACGAACGCAACCATCGAGACGGCACCAGGGACGATAAGGACGACGAGACAACGACGACGACGATGACAACAACAACGAATCAGGGGGTTCTCATCGCTTCATCCTCCCCGTCGTGTGGTCGTAGCCATTCCTACAGTGCCGCCTGCTTACCAGCGACCAAGGGGTTATCCCGTCAGCCTGGCACGGCCTAAAGGCGAAGAACCCTGTCTGGGATACTGCCGATCGCCGAGGGCTAGCCGAGGGAGGGTCAGAGGCTAGCCCGAGCGTTAAAGGCCCTTCGTTCTGCCAACAGATCTGTGTGTGTGTGTACTTATCCCTCACTCCCCTATTTTTCCCCGTGTAGCGTATAGCGCCCAACCTCACCCCCCCCCCTCGGTCGCGAGTGAACGTAATAGATTTTTTATGCTAAGAATGCTCGATCGCCTGCGCGCCAGCCCGCTCGCCGCAAAGACCGGTAATGATGTTAAATTATGTAGGTAAGTGAGAAAAACCCCCACATTACCCTATGAACCGACGCACGTCAAAAAGTTTATGATTTAGCTAAGTCCCCTCTCGTATTCCTACCACGTCGTCGAAGGTTTCACACATACACTGATGTTTATGTATATATATATATATATATATATATATATATATATATATATATATACATATATATATATATATATTTATATATAAGGCTTTTTGCACTGAGCTGATACCTGTCAGCGCGAGCCTCTTATATGTGACGCTCCTCTGTGAGTGTCGTGTAAGCCATTTCTTCAAGATTGACACGGGCGTTCTAGACATACTCGAACCCACTTCGCCTGCGTGTTGACCACTAGAAGACTACTGTGTGCCATCATTTCATCTTAAATTTTCATTGGCCACTCTTATCGCGCTTGTACGGAATACGATTGGGCTTCCTCTAACGGAGAAATGTAACTGCAGCGCAATGCTCAACGCATTTAACAATCAACGAAGAACTTAAATTGGGTACGGGATTTCCCTGCTGGTACGTTATTTTGCTCTATATGTATATTTTTGTTGGTATTTGTAGTTCAGGTTTTAGGATCACTACCGCCTCTAGAGCTCATAGAAACAGGCGAGGGTATTTGCGCACAGGTTGGCGAAATGCTGGCCAACATTTACGTACGGCATCCGCGGAGATTGCTTCCTCTGTTAGAGTGGATGACGCCAACAAGATAAGGGTTCCTGGAAGCGCGAAAGTCAGAACAGACACATTCTATGCCATACGGGCAGATTCCCTAAAAGCAGAAATCGACCTCGCAAAGATATTTGTGGTGTCGCGGTCCATTATCACGGAGGCGCCGAAATAGAACCTGCAGTTGCAGCTGAGTACGCGTGAGATGTAAGTCATATAATGAAAAACGTGTAGTAGGTCGTGCAAAGCTAAGGAAATGTTAGTGATTTGGTTAATTATTCAATATGAAATATAGATTGCTCTGCAAAATAATAGATCCTTGAGGGCAGGACCGCGCAGGCAGGCTGAATTTAATTATATCAAATATATATCGAGCTTAACTGTGTACATTATCAAACCTAAAGGTCGCTAGTATAAGCGCGATCAGTTCAGCGAAAATAGCACAGGCTCATTCGAACGTGAATTGCCTTGATTGGCTATTAAAATCCGGTCCATGGACGTCTTATATCTGTCATATAGCCTTCACTCATATCTCGAAATAGAGGCACCGGCGTAAAGTTGATTCACCGAAAGGAATAAGACCCTCTAGGGCAGCACAACCAACTAAACAACGATATTTCGCCGCCATCACTAAGGTTAATACGAGTGCTGATACATTAAACTCTTAATTTCGAGTCTGCTCTGACACCTTAATGTTCTTCCTTCTTCATTCCCATTTTTGTTGCGTCAATTGCCCAGACGTGCCTATCTATCTTGATTTTTCTTTCTCTATCACTTTCTTGGCCGCATCTATTTCTCTGTAATTTTCCTGAGCGTGTTTCCTTTTGCGCGCGTCCGCTGTAATGGCTTCCAAATGAACGGTCAGACTGGTCGGGCCATGAAGCTGGGCCGAGCAAAGAGCTTCTCTAACCAAGAGTATTGACCTACTGTTTCGCTTAAATCTATTTTCGATTGCTAGACATGTTGTCTTTTTTTTATCTTGCCTTTTCAGTGCTGTTCAGGTTCGTTCTGTTCCGTGCGTTTTCACTGTTTTATTTTTCCCAGTCCTATAACAACGTGCGTTACGTTTGTCTCAATTTATCCCTCTTCCTTACCTACATCTGTCTCTTTAGACTCCCTCTCTTTCTCCCTGCTTCTTATTCAATAGAGAAATTTGGCGACCTATAAAACAGCTGTTGACAAGAGCTAGAGATGAGGTGCCTCCTAACCGAGGAAGGTCGACATGCGGCCTCGCGATTACTACCCACAATAGTCGGAAAATTATCAAGTATATTTATCTCTTCCGATTTTTTTTGCCCGTACTGCTCGATTACGTACAATACGAGTGATTCTGTGTGCCCGATCTTTACCACCACATCGTGTGGCTTCTCGGTCCGCCTAAACCATCGGCCCGGCAAGAAAGGGCGGCTGCATCGCTTCTTGTTCGTCTCCGAGGACGGACGGACGGACGCACAAGTATCCGTAGTAGAGGCTAGTATCAGCCACCTTAGGCCACTGGCGGAGCATGGACAATGGAGCCCACCGACGAAACGCATTTCGTCCGATAAAGCAGAATGAACAGGAGAGCAGGGAATGGAAGGCACAGGAGAAGGAAGAAGGACCAACGTCCTGCAGCAAACAGCCCGCGGTCGTCCCCGATCCGCACGAAAAAGCGCCTCGCTGTCTTTCGGCCCGGTGGCCTGCCGCTACAGTCCGCTACTTTCTCTCGACTGACTGCCCCAGAACCGCTGTCTGTGTTGGCCGACGATATCGTCTGGTACCCTTAGAAAGCGAAGATGGCAAAACGACGACGACGACAATGATGATAGACGAACATGTGGTGAGCGGAAGTGTAGATTTAGGGACATAGAGTGCTAGGGGGCGATAATAAGAGAAACGAAAAGAAAAAAAAAGCAGAAAAGGGGTAGAAAAAATAGGCCGACGGAGACCGAGGCAAATATACCCTTTACTTAGTTGGCTGACCGGGTGACTGGCTGGTGAAAATGTTTTCAAGTTAGGACTCCGGGCTGGTGCTAGCGTAACGAGCGAAACAGCGCTTTACGAACGCGGACAAGGTCACCTAGGAAGTTATTAGAGAGACTCTGTGTACAAAGCTAAACATATATATATGTATATATATATATATATATATATATATATAGCTCCTTTCAATTATTTTATGCATTTTATATTTGCACACATGCCTATATGCCTTCGCACAACGTCTCACACACGAAAACTGGAATTACGTAAAAGTTAAATTACAACAGTTGGTCTACTTCTCTAGTTACTATGGCTGTACAGCAGATCAGAATTTGGGTAATTCTTTAGGCGTAGTTCCTCGTGACAAAAAAGGCTTTATGCTTGTCATGGTTTTGGCAGAAAACCGATTCGGCTACCTGGTACGCTTACGACACTTGTCATACCGATCATAACCCACTGAAAAAAAACTACTTTACGGGCTGACCTCCAGCCAAGAGTTAACGCCCACGGGACTGCTCGTAGACGGATCCGCATAAATACAAATTTAGAGGAACGCTGGGGCTCGAACCCGCGCACCTATGTGTCTTCTCGGGTCATGATATTGATGATGAGAGGCTTTTTTATTCTAATCAGACAACAGAAGACCACCCGGTGGCCGATGGATCTGTACGCGGCGGGACTACTTGCACATGCAGCATAACGCTGTCGTTTATGGCTGTAAAGGAAACCTGGTTGCGATCAGATGCACAGCGTACTTGCTGTAGCCGTCGGCATGGTTCTATTTGCATGAGCCGCTTTCTTCGCGCGTATCTCTCATATGCGAAACACCCGTACGGCCTACACTGGTTGACAGACTGAGATATCACTCTCGTCGAGGGGAAGATGCTGTGCCCGTTCAAGTCTATTGGAAAAATTGCCTCTGTCTTCTGAGGTATGCTAGAGGTTGCACAGGCTGAATCCAAACTTGGGTATCCGCTGGGGCGCGAAAACTACACAATCTAACTTTTGGCTGTGACTACTTCGCCGAAATCCGTCGTATGTACGATGGCCGACGACTGGTCTGGTGTTAGTAGCACCCCTACGTCTAAATAGTTCAAAAAAAGGTTTTGCTTAGCAGAGAGAAATTCCATTGGCAGCGAGCGAGTTTCATGGGTTGCACCTCCAAACACTGTGTTCACGCGTTACATAGAGGAAGGTGATAAAACATATTTACCTTGATAAAAGTGCTTTTCTTTTTTGCTGGTCTTCGGCCGGTTTCACAGCACGCACGGCACAACGTGTTGATTACCTTAACCTGTGCCGGTTATCCCGTGGATTTGTTTCCCGTCAAGCTATAAATACATTTTAACTACTTGCTTCACCTTTAAAAAAATCCAAGCAGATGCGTACTTGTCAGCAAAGAGACATAGTTCTCCTCGGTTTCAGAATTGGCGCAAAGCCGGACATTTTCCACTGACCCGGATTTCATCATGAATGTAGAAGTTCCATAATTATGCGTTAAAGGAAGACTAGGTGGTCCTGAAGAGACATGTACATGGTTTTCTGTGAAAACCGATTCTAGCTCGGGGGCCGGGCGTGGGCAGAGATGCGCCGCCACTTTTTCAATCTCTAGAAGAGTTATGATTTATAACTTCCTTGGAAGGTTCATCTGGCTGAAGATGATGTTTTTCCATCTGGGAAGAGTTCATTCTTAGCTACCTTAAAAAAATTATACAAGGCGGGTTTCAAGTAACTTTTCAATATGCTCCTTCTTAATTGGCAAATTGGGCCGCAGATTTATTTGAGGTTATGGTTACAAGGAAGAATCTCATATATTATATATATGTACAAATTATGTCAAAAACGTTATATATATATATATATAATCCCTCCGAATCACAATCGTAGACCTAAGGGAAAAGTAATAACTAAAATATGCACTAATGCAGTCATGATGAAAGCTATGCCATGTTGTCCTATGTAGCAGCAGCCTACTTTCCTACGATACTTTCTTGCATCCATCTGAGAGGAAACCTAGGCTTTTCATATGAATGTGCGCTTATGTCTCTCCCTCCTCTATCTATCTAGCTGTCCTTCTCTTTCTCTCTCTCTCTATATATATATATATATATATATATATATATTGAACAGTGTGATATGGACTTGGCTCATATAAGAGGCAACATATTGGCCCTATTGACAGCGGAACGGTAACCGCCGATGCGATCCAGCAAGCCTGCTCATCGAAACAAGACGCCCACTCGAAACAATAATAACGAAAGCGGGGAGCGATGTCAATCACGTGTCCCAATGCACCATGCCATGTGAATGCCAAGGGAAAGATACATACGGCCACTTACCAACAAACAGAGAAACATTACTTAGCAGAAAACGAGAGAAGAAGACTTCCAATGCTACGCAAAGCACAAATTGGCGCGAAAAGCGCTGGAAATAGAAGTCCAATTGGCGCACTTGTGTAAGCATACAGTGTATGCGTGGGCATACAGTTTATGCCCATAGGTGCTCTAACAGTTTAAGAATGGTTTAACCTAAATGCGGTTCGGCAGTTTACTGAATCAAAGCTCGAGACTTACTACAAGTGTTTGGGTACTATACTACACGATGCGTTTACGGAACAAAAGTTCTTAGCAGTTCATCACCGTCATGTCTATTGTTATCAACAACGCGTAAATCATCATCATTATCATTGTGAACACCATCGTCACCATCAGCATTGCCATTATTATAATTAGTTGAGATTAGTCGCTTTCTCTCGCTCTCTCTCTCTCTCTCCTAGTTAACCACGTAGCCAACGTTGTCTCGTGAAGCAAGGAGTATTGGTGATCTCGACCAAACCGCTGACGGCAGCCGACGGCCATTACTGATTTCAGTGTAGGAAACTCACCCAAGTAGGGCCCAGCGAAAGAAAACGGGAAACAGAGAGACAACAAAATCGCGACTTCGGTGCGGCACTATCCCCCTCGGCCATAACATAACGGCTTACTTCCGTCGACATCCACACCTGACCCTACGATTCGGGTAGTTTCGCGTGGACGTGATTATCGCTGACCACAGCGCTCTGCCGGATATCTATCGACAATATATATATATATATATATATATTAACGGTCGGTGATCAACACTTTCCTCACGGGGGTAGGGTAATATTCGTGTTATGATCGTCGTTGATAATGTTGTTGTTGTTGGTGGTGGTGCTGCTGCTGACGGCTTTGTCGTGACGACGACTGCCACCATCACTGTTGTCGTAAACATTGTTGCTCGAAAGTCGACGATGACAACGATCAGCTCTTTTCTTCTTCTTCTTCTTCCTTTTCATCTGCATGCGATCTTCCGTTCCTGCCGGGCTACGCAACGTCTACAGAGGCCGCTACAGCGGCGGCTGTGGTGAATTTTTGTGTCTACCAAGGCAGACAACCAGACAGGCAAAAGGGCAGATGGGCGGGCGAGCGTGGAAGAAGCCGGACCGCGACGGGCGAAGCCCACGAGGCACTTTTACCCTGTCGGCCTTCGTGCTCAACCCCAACAGTCTCCCTTTTCCTACCCCCAGAGTCTCCCTTTTCCTACCCCCATAGTCTCCCTTTTTCTACTCCATAGTCTCCCCCTTCCCACCCCTTCCCACCCCCTCCCCCGAATCTCCCCTTTCCTGTCCCCAGTCGGCCCCGGCCCACCGCCGCAGTAAAGAAGCATATTATCATCGTCATCGTCGTCGTCGTCATCATCCGCAGACGATGAGCTTTATTGCTCCATTGGTGGCGTCGCCGGTCGCGTCGTCCGTCGGCAGCGAGGGCGGCGGCGGCGGCGGCGGCGACGCCCGCTGCCAAAGAGATCTTCAGCGCGTTTCGTTGGCGTTCATTTATCACCATTGCTCGTTCTTCGTCCGTTATCCTGCCGGGGAAAACGGCAGGGTGGAAACAGAGACAGCCATTCTGCCACCGCCGTCGCCAGCCAGGGAACGGGGAACTGGCTAGTGGGAGGTGAGTGTGGAGGCTGTTGTGCCCTAACTACACTATCTTTCGGTCGTGCTATTGGGCACCAATAGACGAGGACGACGATGATCATCACTATTTAGCGCAGCCACCACCACCACCACCACCCCTCCGAGCCGCGCTGAGCGAGCGCATTTATTCTACTGCAGGCATGGCGCGCTGGGGCGATCCCGAAGAAGGGGAAGGAAAAGGTAAAACAGAGGGACCACGGCGTCCCTTTACGTTACGGGTCGCCATCGCGTGCTACCCGAGGGCATCGCCGACACCATCAAGCTACTAAGGGCGCTTGCTTTTCCATGGTCTATATAATAAAAATGCAATTTGCCTCTCGGGAAGAAATTGTATCACCTATCACGTTTGACTTTAGGCATACTCTGTACTCACAATTGTCATCCCATAATGAAAATGACTTCACCATTTGTAGACTATTCGAGAGACATTGACTTTGCTTTAACGCGGCCGACCACAATGTTAAGTCAATACGTCCCATTTTAATTTTATAATGCAGTAAACTGCAAAAATGCTCGGTAACACTATCTCAGCTTAGCCACTTCCGTTTTATTCGCAGGTGTCCCATATAAAGCACATAACCAACTGTCTAGCAAAACGTTTTTGTTAGTCAGCCAATAGAATCGTTTAGTGAAAGAGCCAACAAGCAGATTAAGATATTAGATAAGGAACTAGAGGGAGCGATCGTTACTTCGCTTTTGCTTGGCTATAATCAACGTTCAGTAGCTCGCCAACTGAACGTTGACTAATTCAACGTTTACAGGGTCCTCCAGCGGTATAAACTTACGGGTAGCTTCCCTGGCGTATTCGGGCAGAACTTAAGCGCAACAACTAATCAGGATGACCTTTTCCTGTTAACGAATAGTTTGTCGCCTTACTACGTCCAGCTAAGGCTCCGAAGAGCTTTCCGAGTGGAGCGCGTATTGTAAGGAAATAACCGTATAACATAAGTATCAGGCCCGCTATTGACTGTGGTTTGCAACCTTGTATTGCTGAGCATATGATCGTATAGGGCGCCATAGTCTTAGGCGCCATATTCAAACTTTGAAGTCTAGTACAACTCGGCGAAAAAGTAATTTTTCTAATGAAACGAGGGGTGGAAATGTCTTTTTAGGCAGGAGAACCAAATTCGCGGAGGTTCCTTAAGTACACGGCTCTCATGGATGAAGAGAAATAACTGCTCTACAGTACGTTGATAGAGATTCTGACATACCCTCACCCGCATTAAATGCTAGGCCGCACACCGCTGCACATATGTGGGGGTACCTTGCAGAAGTTGGAAGTAATTTGAGGCTTAATGGAGTCTAGCATGTTCCCCCGATGTGGGACGCCTGTATATATATTTTAAATATATAACTATATATATAAAACTTCTCCTTTTTTGCACCTCTGTCACCGCTGTGCTCTCAATACGCGCTCCATGACTGGCCTCTGTGCGATTACCTTAATTCAGGTAATATGACAATTAACTGCCTAAAACCTCGTTTCGGCACATTTTCAGTAGACGCATACCATCGCACGGTAAATTGAATATAGCCGGTACACTCGCTAGACGATCAAGATGACGATAAGATTAAATCTTAGTATCCTTATTTGTATTGTCAAAATTAGAAGTCATTGTGGTGTAGAATGTAAGTTCTCCCCCTGGTCAGTTGGCCCAGCCTCTGATGTTTAGTATCAGGGTGCAGAAGCTGACGCCTGGAGCATCCTGCTATAGACTGTCCCATTCCTTCTGCCAGAGGTCGATTGTGTGCTGGCGTTCCTTGTCTTTTTAAGGTCGGGATTGTTCCATAAGTGGCAGCGCTCGGCTGCATTTAGGTCCCACGGAATCGTTTCGGCAAGAACGAGAGCCGTTCCGGCGCTAACCGTCCTGTACGATGCGATCACCCTGAGGGCTCGGACGAGCAGACCTGAAACCCGTACCCAGGGACCGGATCGTCCTGTCATGTAGGTAACAGAATATGAAGCTAATCTTCCATAAGTAAAATGGAACCTTTCACAATAAGCTATTAAAAACGTTTTTGACGTTCAGCAAAATCGCGAGGAATAGATCCTTTCTTTTAGGCGGGGACTCGCGGAGCAGTCCAGCGTCTGATTCCGCTTTACGTCGACGATTCTTGAAAGGACTTTAGAACCCCGTGCTAGGCGTCTGAAAGCAGGTCGCTCCCCTCAAGAGATCTCACGAAGACTTCCCGTCACGATGGACTTAAATACCTTAGCCAGGGAGCCGAGTAGGCAGATCTGGCGGGGTGGCTCCTGGAAAGCCCTGTTTTTCCGACCCTGGGGCCTCCAGGTAGGGGGCGCGCTCGAAGGAAAGTTGCCTAGAAAATAGCACCAATATTGCTTGATGTGCCCCTGATGTGCCCCCGCCCTTTGTTTTAATTGCAGACACTTCCACATTGAGTACGATTATTAATAAATCAGTGACTATTATTAATATAATTATACTTCTCACTACGGCAAAAATCTTAGACAAAGCAGTAGTCCATCTTAGGACAATTAATTGGGGGGTGTATATGGAAACGCAGTCACCGACAATATACGCTTTTCGATCGCTTAGCTTAGCTCGTTTTATTCGGACACGAGGCGCTCTCGTTTAAGAAGTTGACATTTTAGCCAACGCGTTGCAAGGCGGTTTCGGTTAGGCTCCCCAAGATGAAATGCCGGCTTCGTCTAACACCGTGGCCTGCGATACCAGAGGTGCTGCGGGCTGATCTCTGCTGTCACTTTGGTATTTATTACGACGATTTGCATATCAACAAACACTACGCCTACCCGCATGTTCAACCCGGTGGAGCCACAGTCACCGGGGCTGCGGAGAGTACGCAACCGAAGGTATGCTGCGTGTTCTCCGGCTCGATTTCCTCTACAAGATGACGAGCCACAAAATAATGTTCCACAGAACCAATTACTTATGCTATGCCTTGGTATCGTCGTCATCACCAGCAATCAGCCAGCCAGGAGAAAAGCAATGAACCGATGCTTGGCGCACCCACTGGCATGTGGATCGATCCTTTTGGAGAGGCTAATCCAGAGCTAGTGCGATGTTGGTAAACATGATCGCATTTGATCTCTCTCTCTCTCGAGGCAGTCGGAAACATTCAGCAGTTGACCGGGAGGAGGAACGAGAAGGCGAGAGAGAGAAGCGAGAGACAAATATAGAGAACGGGAGAGAGAGAGAGAGAGAGAGTGACATGGAGAAGAACAAAACCCTACTTATACCCATATCGGCACATGCCTCGGCAATCTTAGCAGTCGAAACTATGTTTAAGCGCGTGTTCGATTAGACGAATGTATACCAGTGTATGTCTATGTCTACATAAGCAATACACTTTAATTTATCTTGTACGCTCTCTGTCTCTCTCTCTCCCCCCATCTCTCGCTCTCTCTATCTATCTATCTCTCTTAGAAGATAAGTCCGAAACTCTATGTTACCTAAAGTTGTTGGTATGCATAGCGCGTCGTTCGTTGCACTGTTACGGCTGCCTTGTCTATGGCTCTTGTCTACTGCTTGGTTGTTTATAGCGTGTTCAACTGCCGACAGAGTTGCCCGTATCGCATTACAGATGGTGTGTCGAGGCGACGACGACGTCAACAACAACAACAACAACAACAACAACAACGAGACTAGCGGTCGCATACCAAATGCGTATGAGACTCAGTCATAGTTAGAGTAGAAACAGTGTCACTGCCAATGCTATTGCTGCCTCGGTGGTTTTTGTTGGTTTTGAGCTTGGTGTTGTTACTCTTGTTCTCTTCATAGTTGTTGTTATTGTTGTTCCTGTTGGCTGGTGGTTCGTTATCGTGTGCTGTTGTCGTGTTATAATTACGTGTTATAATTATTGTTATAACAATTCATTGTTAATATGCATTCTGTATTAACACTCTACCTGGAAAATACGTAATATTTACGGAGCGAACCACGGGGCATTCGGCTGTCTTTGCTTGACCTATTGGTACCAATCGCAGTTTGCTTGTTCAATAACAATCAGCACCCATTATGAGATACACTAACTTGATGTAGGCGAGAGAGCCAAATCGTGTGACATAGTAAAAAAGTATAGAAAGTGAGATGAGAAGAGATAGCGAGGTATGCGGCCTACTACAGGGACTAATGGTTTTCAAACGTGCTGTCAAATTCCACCGACACCCATTAAACCAATGTTTGCCATTGGGCTCTACATATATATTTAAATATGACGTCCTTGTACATCGCCCTAATTGAGAAACGAAATCAATACCATCTACAAATCCATACCAAGTAGCCATCCTAAAAATCGGCTTTTTTCTTTACACCTGACGTGCACGTTGCGCACAATTGAGTTCAGAGAGAGGCAAGCCGATAGCCAACCATTAATGTCTCGTTATCTGCGAGTGCGGCATTCGTCGTATACACTCGCCCATTGTTCCAGCAAAGACGGAGAAAAAGAGAGAATTGCGGGATCATCTATCGTATGCGAGAGACCGTGGTTCTCTATTGATCGTTTTATCTATCTATATCGTGACTACGCACGCATACACGCCCTAAACCAGCGATAGAAATGCACGTATGACTCATTAGATTCGCCGATGGAGAGCGTTAAACGTTGACGGCAATGTCTCGACGTGAGCATTAGTATAAAAAGTACGTGTAGTGGTAGCGAAACAAGTCCCCACAGATAACAAAATGCTGCAAAACGGAGCCAGGATAAACAAGGCATATTGTCTTTGCCTCTTCAGATGGGCTGCAGTGGCCCTTTATGTCGTGTGTAAACTGGTTGTTCATTTTAGCTTAGTTTGACGTTCAAGATCCCGTCAAAAGTACTTTTTGACAAGAAATCGTGGAGAGATGCGACTGAAGCCTGAAATTTAATTTCTTGATAGGGCAGAAAAAGTCTCTTTCACTACCAAGAGTACATTTGTTGTTTTTTGCACGGTAACAGCCTCACCGTCTCTTGCTTGATTTTTGTTCGTGTGGACTTATATCACGTCGCCTGACCCGATTGTTGCCCATTTCGCTTAATGTGGACTGCTCAGTTCGTTTGAGGTTGTTTCATATGCTGATTTTAGAATTTTGATAGGTACCTACGCATACATAAAACGAACGATCTCAAACACTGTCACCATTCAGATGTCATCACTGATAGTTTTATATCATTTATTAACGATACAACATGAAGGGGATTACCCATACTTCCTAAAAAAATCATAATTGTGAAAAAAAAGAAACCATTTGCAGATTTTGGTTAAAGTTACAGTTTGCATATATATATATATATATATATATATATATATATATATATACATATATATACTTGTTTGCTTATGTCTGGTTATTTCTTCATGAAAGAAATGTGGCTGTTGTAACGCAAGAAATACAGGATCATTGAGCGTTTGTCTTAAAGCTGCAATGTTGCTCGTATCGAAATCGCACTCTCTGGTGCAGAGTGCCTGCCTGAGTACGACGGGTTGACACTCGTAACTTTAAACGGACCGTTAGAGAAAATCAACTTTCAGGGTTTCCTACTGTAGGGTCAAATATTTTCCCGAGTGACCTAACTATCCACACACTCAAAATAGCTAGTCCTGAGATAGTTCATAATGCTTTTGTGTGACGTCTAGCCCGCCGCGAACGTGTTGGTGTGCAAATCTGTGACATTTTAAAGAGATTTTTCAATAAAGAGAATTTGTATTTATATATATATATATGTATATATAGAAAGAGAAAGAGAGCACCAACTATATGTGCTATTTATGTATATATATATATATATATTATATATATATATATATTTCATTTGCTTGTTTAATTTGCTCACCCTGCAAAGCACACGACAACCAACATGTCGATATTGTCGACCGACGAAGGAAATCGAGCGCCGAAAGAACCCCTGTTAACCACGTGTACCTGAAGTTGAGCTGGCTTAAGTGTACACGACCACACCCTCGTACGCGCTGGGCTTACGCTTTGTGTGTAACTCTAAGAACACGGGAACCCCTTTCTCTAACTAACCTACGCCTCTAGCCAGCTTTAACCAGCACTAACCAATAATAGCGTTTCGCTCAGTGCGTGTGCGTTCGGGCATCCCCTCCCGCTGAAGCGCATTCTCTTTGTGCGCGGCGCTAATCGTATTTGACATCGTAGACTCTGCAGCGAGGGCTGAGGAAATGGCGACCCCGCCTAGAGCAGCGAGACAGGTCGTGATCGGCGTAGACAGTACCTGCGTTGCCGAGAGCCTGTTTGTTAGTTAGGGGTCTGGCAAAGGGTCTTTTGGGCAAATACGGCCCTGCTCGTCATACGTCTGCGTTCCCGCGATGCGTGGCCCGCGTGGCTTAACTTGGCCTGCCGGTAATAGGCGCGGCTGGCTTCGTGCGTTGTACGAGGTAAGCCCTACAATTATAACAGTCAGTTACACGATTCTTCTTCCTTGTTAGATCATTGCCGAGGCTTGGATCCACGCTAATCTTTTGTAGCGTATGACATCTATACACGCACCGCCCGTATGCTTTTGCATTGTTCCAAAATATGTCCAAACTTTTCTCGTTTGAGATACCTATCAATTAGGTCGAAGAAGAAGTGTGTTTGATGCTGGCTGTTCTGACAAATGTGCAACGACGGGGCATCAAACCCGTTCAGCACCTATGTGTCTTCTCCGGTCGCAAATCGCACGCGAATGCACGACGCCACCGGTTCTACAAGATCTGAACGACACACAATATTTTAAGCAAAGCTAGTAGCTTGTGGCAGTAGCATGCCCAGTCAGTACAGAAGCTCACACATTTATCTCTTGTTGGTTTTCGAGAAAGAGTTATTACTTCCGTAGTTACTCGTATGTTTAGAGAAATTAAAGAATCGTGAGATGACCACTCAAATCATGTTTATCCGACACGAAATCAACATTCTATACTCGACGGTTATTACGATTTCCAAAAATCGCATTAAGGACACGGACTGTTGATTTTTGATTATCTGCAGTTCTGTACGAAGGTAAAAGGTTTACACTAATAATCCGATGAAATGCAACAGTTGAAACTTGCGGTCGACACACTCCTAAATGATTTTTCGTTTTACGGACACAAAGAAGAGGAATATGTATCTCAAAAAAGAATTGCACATTGATGCATAAAGTGACATAGCATGGACAGTGTTTGAAACTTATCTTTTGTGGTTGTTTGAGCTGGTATGTAGTTTTGGTTTAGAACATAACGTTGGCGTTGAGATTTCTTTTGTGCACTGCAGCCAATAGAGCGGGATAACCAGTCTCACTGCGGCGTCTAGATTTTGTGACGATTTGTTTGACAATATTGTCTGACCATCTGACAAAAAGGGTGCTGTTGATGTTGTAATTGCAGTCAACGTTTTTGCTAATGATGGAGAACCACATGCCTGTGTAAGGCTCACTCACAAAAGCGCTTTCGATAATCATGGCAAAAAGCATGCCTAATTAAATACTAAATTGATATATTTCTAGTTACGTACAAGAGGCGCATAGAATTGCGCGTTCTGCTGTGCGTTCATCAGTGCCACCTGGTTCTGCTTAAGAAAAGTCCGTCGCCGTTCACGAAAGCTCAAGGATCAAGAACCGTCTACGAGCCACAAAGAATGTGACAACTCTCCTTTATGGACAAATCAAAGCATTCCGGTATTTTTTAGAACATTTGACACTGCTCTTTTCGGGAGAGGCTGTCATTGGGTTTTTATTTTAACCCTAAGTCGTCCTCACCGTTCTGATCTTATTGTTGTTTCTGCTATTATCGTTGTTGTTGCTGCTGCTGCTGCTGCTGTTGTTCTTGCAATTTTTATTATTGTTGTTATTGCTGTGTTGCAATTGTTGTGTTCTCATAGCCATTGTTGTACTTGCGGCTATTGTTGATTTTTGCGATTGCTATTGCTCATGCCGTTGTCATTATTCTCACAGCTTGTTTGTTCGTGTAGTAGTTATTCCTGTTGTTGCAGCAGCTATTGTTTTGCTATTGTTCGCAGTTGCTGCTGTCGTTGTTGCTCGTTGTTTATCCTGATGATGACGGTGCTGCTGCTGCCGCCTCTAAACTCGGCGCACGGCGCGCGAGTGGCCAACCCAGACTGCACACTGAGTACAGCAGCCTTTCGCTCGACGTAGAGATGCCATCAGGCGGTGCCCGCAGCCGGCGGCCACAAGCCAGACAGAACTGGTAGGGCATAGGGATATCTGGGGATACCTCTATGCGACCAGGGCGAGCAACTTGCTAGCACGGGCATGTGTATATATATGTGTATATATATATATATATATATATATATATATATATATATTATGGTTGCTTTCGCTGTTGCGCGAACAAAGCGCCCGCTCACAGCGCAGACACAGAAAACCGGTTTGCCGTTAGCCCTACCATCCGCATCAAGAGAAAGAGAGATGGAAAGAAAAACTCAGAAACAGGAATTTATAAATACACCTGTTGATATATATATATATATATATATGCGCTCTGAAGCTGAAGGAAAAGCATATATATATGCTTTTCCTGATCTGAAGAGCATAAGTAAATATATATATATATATATATATATATATATATGTATATATTTGTAGATGTTTGTTACTTATGACAGATTGGCACAATTGAACACCCTTCGTGCTGCTACGGCAGATCATCGTCGTCTTCATCGTGCTGGTAGTGTGAGCGCAAGAGAGAAATGGGCTCGCGTACGCGGCCGCAACTGCAGGAAACTCGTCCACAAGTGTGAGCCTGCAGTGTGGGACTCTAACGCACTAAAAACCAGTCGTCTCCCCATTCGTCCGCCGACTGAGATCTGCCTCTACAAATACTTCAAACAATGGGAAAGGGGGAGATGAGAGTCTACTCATGACTAGCTTCTCCTCGAGGCCTGGGTGCGGCATGCGGTAATGTGCCATATACTTGGTCGTAAGAAATGTCTTTAAATGTTCGTAATTTCCTACCACTGAGACCGAGACTCCTGCATTGACCTGCATACGCTGGTTAGGTCCGCCCCTATTGTGCTCAGTTATGTTATTCTTGAAAAAAAAAACGTTGCAGAGATGCGCTGCTCCGCCCATACTGGATAGCATTGTGTGTCCTCGAGTCTTTCGCCGCAGCGGACTCGCGCAAAGCTGGGAGCCGTCCCGAGTCTAAACAGGTAGAATTGGAAGTTGACCGTGACTCGTGGCGACCTGCATGGTGTGGAAAAAAGTAAGTTCACCCTCGGACCGATATAGCCAACCTTTGACGTTTGGTATATGTTTGCCGAAGCTGGCGCCTGGAGCACCCCACCCGCCTCCAGGCCGTCTCACTCCTTCTGCCCTAGGGTGATGCTACACTGCCGCTGTTCTTTCTTCTTGAGTACAGTGGTGTCTTCTCACAGACGGCGGCGCTCTTCCGCCTTCAGATCCCAGAGTATCCCCGTCGTTCCGCTTCTGAGTAAAAGCGGGGCCAACTATAGAGCCTTGTAGCACCCCTGCAGGCATATTAAACGTCGTTCCTGGGATTGTTCGCTCATGTAGGAACGTGATCGAATATGACTTTCAGAAGAAGAAGAAGAAGAAGAAGAAGGTAAAACGGGGCATTTTTCCTGTGTAGAGACTCTCGAGTATGAATGACACTGCTCGGGAGGCTTATGAAAGCATTCTTGGATAAAACGGGGAGCAAGAAGTCGCGTTTTCTAAGCGGATGCGTGCAGAGGAGCCCGGTATTCAATTGAACTCGCTGAATACAACTATTACTGCTACTATTTATATTACTGTTACTACTACTACTACTACTACTACGCATAGTGACGGCATTCGCCTTCGGTTATGCGCTAATTCGATGATGTCGAGACAGACTCTCTTTCGCTCTCTTCTCTCTTTCTTTCCCTCTCTCTTTCTTTCCCTCCCTCTCTCTCTCACATATATATTCGTATGGGTCGTCACTGAAACACTCGAACGTAATAATAATAATAATACACAGCGGTAGTCGAGAAGCAAACGTTTTCGTCTGGTATGGCTGGCACAGCTTCTCGACAATGGAGCTGCCATCGCAGCAGCCAGGCTACCAGCCATCCAGCCAGCCGCTAGTGTCATCGCTCGGATTGGCGCATATCGTATTTACTTACATATGTATGTATGTATACGACGTCTACACGGACCTACATACATAGTTACGCACACAGACACTTGTATACAGGCATAGAAATACGCATTTGCACACACACACACATATATTTATATATAAGCGTGTGTGTATATATATATATATATATAAATGTATGGTGTATATATATATATATATGTGTATATATAATATATATATATATATATATATATATATATATATATATTATATTATATATACACACACGCATATATATATATATATATATATATATATATATATATACACACACACATATATATATATATATGTGTATGCAGTATATATATATATATACCGGGCAAATAAACCGACTACTATTCGGCATCTGCCGCACGGCGAGCGGTGGCGATTTGTACCTGTCACGAAGCGAGCGGCGAGGCTGGCAGACCGGGCAGTTGGCGGCATGGCCGAAGCGGCGCCCGCCAAAAACGCAACACATCACCGCCCTTCGCTCTCTCTCTCTTGCTCTCTCTGTATCCCCCCCTCTCTTTCTCTCTCTCTCTCTCTGTCCGTCTCGCCGTTTTTATCGTTCAGAATGATTTGCTTTCCTCGCTGCTCTCTTTCCCGTTTTTGCGCGCTTGTTCTCTCGCGCTATTTCTCCACGCCTCTGTGGCAATGTTGTTCAGCGGGCGCTGAGCGTCCTTAGCCAGTTGTGATCACCACGACGATGAGCGATGTCTCCAACAACAGCGACAACAACAACAACAACAGCAGATAGATCAGCAACAACAACAACAGCAGCAAGATCAGCAACAACAACAACAACAGCAGCAAGATCAGCAACAACAACAACAACAACAACAACAACAGCAGCAAGATCATCAGCAACAACAACAACGACAAAATCAGCAATAACAACAATAGCAGCAAGATCAGCAACAACAACAACAACAACAACAACAACAACAACAGCAACAACAACAGCAGCAAGATCAGCAACAACAACAACAACAGCAGCAAGATCATCAGCAACAACAACAACAACAACGACAAGATCAGCAATAACAACAACAGCAGCAAGATCAGCAACAACAACAACAACAACAACAACAACAACAACAAGAACTATTAAACCCACTACAGCCAGCTTAGAGTAGCTAAAGCTCTAGCGCAGTTTGCCCATACTCAGCGTGCGGTGGCCGCAATCATACGACGCCGAGTTGTTGCTGTTGCAGCGTTTTGATAAACGCAACAGCAGCAGCAGCAGCCCCGACATCGCCTAAACGGAAGTATACAACAGCAAGACTGACTCACTCACTCACGGAGGCACTCTTTCGTACTAGAGCCTACTCACGTACTAGAGCCGAGCTCTTCTCTACTGAGAGCTCTCGTTCATTAGCAGCGAAGATCGTTGCTAGTTCTATCTGATCGCCGCGGCTGCTGCGGCTGCTGCTGTTGCTGTTGCTTCTGCTGGGCGACGTAGAAAGGTAGCTATCAAGTATCAACAAACAGCATAGGACTTTTGTCATGGATAGTAGTCGAACGTATCGCGTTCCAGGCGTACTGAGCTGGCTGCATGAACGACGCGATGCCAAGAGGGATAATAATAATAATAATAATAATAATAATAATAATAATAATAATAATAATAATAATAATAATAATAATAATGCGCCGACGCTCGATTTATTTATCGCTCGCGTTCGCTTGGTGCAACTTCGCTTAGCTTTGGTAACGCTTTGGCGCTCGGGCGTCTTGGCGTTCTTTCTCCTCCTCTGCATCGCGGTGCCGCGGCAGCTGTACACGGCAGACAACGTAGCTCACCTCTTGAAGATTGCATATTGCTAATAAGGCTTCTTCTGGCGTTCCGCTCTCATCTTTACTCTCAGAGGCACTACGAGAGAGAGAGACTGCTGCGTACAACTAGTAGTAGTATTACGACAGCCGAGACGAGATAACATTCGAAGCACTACGAACTACTACTACTACTACAATTAGATCAACTATTACGATGTTTTTTCGTGATTTCGGTTTGAATAATTAGAAATCAATGCAATGAAAGTGAATACTGCCATCACTACCACTACTAACTACTACTACTACAACTACTTCTACCACTATCACCCGACGATGACGGCTAGTACAATTTCGATTACTTCTCCTACTATTTTAGTGTTGTAGTCTAAAACCTTCACTTGTATATCAAAAGTACATTTTGTATTATACTTTAAGAGCAAAAGGCAAATAAAGAATTGCAAGATATTGTATACAAGATTCACTATAGAAAACGAATAGCTGCTGCCGCTGCTTCTTAACTCGGCGATTGTTTTTTAACAACGATTCCGAGACGGTGTGGTCAGGCCCGGCCCGCATCGCCCGGCCGCAAATTCTGTGCGGCGCACATTGCGTGCTGCTCATCTGCGCGTCGCCGTTGTACATCGAACCCGAGCAGCCGCTCAGTGGGTGCTAGATGGCGCATGGCGGCCGAATCTCGTGGCGACTCGTGGGCTCGACGCGACGCGGCTGACTCTCTCTATCTATCTATCCTGAGCTGCTGAGCGGCCAGAGAAGGGACACGGGACGATGGGCTGCCGCCAACCGCACGGCATTTATCTATCTTTTGCCGCCACTGCCGCTGTTACCAACCACCATGTTCGGTGGAAATAATGGAAACAAAGGAAGCCTGCACGGGCAGGCAAAGGGAACGATACTTTGAACGCGTCTACTACTACACTACTACTATTACTACTATTATTGTTATTACTATTATTATTACTACTCTTATTACCATTATTATTCGAAGACGACGACGCTTGCAAGAACCTGTGCCATTAAACCTCCGCACG
The DNA here is from genome assembly GCA_003439945.1 of Dermanyssus gallinae. Classification (NCBI taxonomy): domain Eukaryota; kingdom Metazoa; phylum Arthropoda; class Arachnida; order Mesostigmata; family Dermanyssidae; genus Dermanyssus; species Dermanyssus gallinae. Next base: position 20,354 of record QVRM01001266.1, on the reverse strand, counting down.
TGTCTCTATCGTGGGTAGCACCGGGCGGCCTTTGTGGAACTAAGGTGATATATATATATATATATATATATATATATGCCTACTCTCTAATGAACGGACGTGTAACGCGATGACATGTTCTTTAGTTTTCTAATTGTATTAGCTAACAGAGTTTTAAAAATATATATATATATATGCACGAGTAACGTACGTTCGAACCCATCTTATACTGGTCGTATCGTCGAGATAGATGGCAGGATACCCTAATCTACTAGAAGACCGCTGCTGCTCGCAGGACTTCAACCGCACATAGGCCAATACGCAATACAATTGCTGCTTTGCTCAGCATAAACCACTGACGACTAAGATTTTACAAAAATTGCTCAACCATAATTATCGCCGTTGTCGATATGACACGAATGTCTCGTAGAATACCCAACACAAATTATATCTGCAAACCCTCCTGATCAGTTCACTGCTGAAACTTTCGGTCGATGATTGGCATACGACTGCATCATGTACGATCTGACTCTGAAGGATCTTAGCTGATGCCGCAAGTCTGGGTGGCAGAGATGCGAACTTTCAACTGACTTTCTCAAGCCGTCGCATGCATTCCAAAGCAACCTCTACTGCTGTTGGAGCTGCTCCAGAACTGCACTGACATACTAGCTAAATAACCACAAATATCTCCTCCGGAACATAGGAGGTGATTTTAATTAGGCACATTTGTCTTTGCGGCCTTGTAACAGCAGTGCAACTGTGACATTTTACCGTTTTGTTCTATTTTTAAGGTTCCGCTTTCCTAGTAATACCGATATATATATATATATATATATATATATATATATGCGTTCCGTGAGACCGAAAGCGGCGTCGCGTAACAGCAATGTTCCGAGCAAAGGTCTCTGATCTTTGACCTGGGAAGCGCAGTCCGTACCCAGCACTATTGGTAAACGTTTATCCGACTAGCGGCATTTATTTTCGGCACTAGTTGCTGCTGATGCGGCCAAAGTCTGTGCTTCTAGTACACTTGAGCGGTCGATCTTTACCTCTGGTTAGCTCTCCCGGCAACGTCTGGCACAGCTGATGAATGTACTAATAATGTCTAAGAATATCGAAACCACTACCAAACCGCATCGATGTAAGAACAAACAAAAAGTATCTTCTTACAATCGGCAGCGTTCTCATATGACTTAAAGAATGAATGCATGTATTGTTTATTAACTAATATTTAGTTTATGCACGTATGTGCTACAGCTGTCCTACATCGCTACATCATCAGCGATATTGCTTTTGTACACTGTTGGAGATGATACAATCACACGATTTTCCGCATAGCTTGCATTCACACTCGGTCGATATCTCATGCAACCCATTTCGTATACATATCTTCGTATGGAATCTATGTATTGAAAACTCAGTAACGAAGTATCTGTTTCTCCAACATAGGCTCTTCCAGTAGTTTGTGGTCATTGTTCTAGTTTTATATGAGTCGGCTTAATAAATTGGCATAAAGAAAGCCCAATTAGTAAGTTTATTTGGTACATCCTTCGCCCCGTAGATAAACGCTCAACACACACGACTTACTTGAATTGCCCTCATGTAATTCATCATTCCTCTATTGACGCGTATTCTATGTTATCCTTACTAAATCCTTATTAAATGTGCTGTCATTACTGCTGTGACTATGCAGCCGTTCCGCAAATTCCGAATTAATTATGTCTTCTAATGAGCATAGTAACACCTATTGGAAAACAACCCATTGCGGTCAGATGCTGTTTCGAGACAGATATTTGGTATCTCTTTAAAACAATACAGTCATTTTTCGTTCTCTAATTTGCCATGGTCACCTATTCACTTTTTTTATTTTATTTTTATTTTTTTATTTTCTCGTTAGGCAATTGCCCGTGTACGGATTTTTCATGTCATGGCTAAGTTTATTTCACTCCGGCATTTACCTTGTCTAAATTGGAAACCATGCAAACCACTTTAAGAGTGGCCGGTCTGGGTTTCGAACCCAGTCCTCCCGAATGCAAGGCAAAGGCTTTGCCACTAAGCCACCTTGCTCGGCTTGACCTGAGTCAAGTCACTCGATTAGTCGTTGTTCGACCATAACGAAACATCCCATAAAATAGCACAAAAAATCGGTAGTCACGAATCAGATTTTGTTAGGGTATTTTCCCCAGGAAAATTATGACTTCATCGTTGAACTTGGTGAAAAAAAACTGAGTCGGTCTGCTCTATAGTTCGCTTTAAGGCCTAACTCAAACAAAACTTGGAGCCATTTCCGGTTGAGTGTTGCAGACAGCCTTCCATCACAGAGAGATGAAACTGTCGAAACTAAGTTCAGTACGTATATGCCCATATCTATGCGTACACATGCACATCGCATAAGGACCTCGTTGGCATGTGTGTTTTTTGTCTGCTTGGAACCGACAGAACATATCGTTGGGCAACCCAAGCGGAAACGGCGGTTGGTGGCCGTCGTCGCGATTTTCTGGTGGGCTCGCCCATTCGGTTGCCCCGCCGTTGTATCTCAGGAACGCTTCAGGGCATTGTAATTTAATGCGCATTAATCATCCATGCGAGAGAGACGATAACAGCTGCACCACGTCCGACCAAGCAGGGTTACACTAGTTAGGGAGGTCAACGCGGCCTAGCAGTGCGGCACGACACCACGTGGTGGTAGGCCAATTAGCTATCGCATCCACACAGAGACATGAAACGAGACCAAGATAAGACGCCACATGGATCGCTAGCGCGGGGGAACCCCCCCCCCCCTGTCATAGATAAGAACGCCGCACATAGGCGGATACGTCCCTAAACGGGATGTCGCACAACCTCCATTGAGGTTGTCACTACTGCTGTGGCCCACTGCACCAAACGAAGCTATCGTGTATCCATTATTTGGTCCGCCAGGAAAATAGGCAATCGAGACAGCCTCATCAGTATCGGACGTGCCGCGAACAAGCAGCAAGGTGCTAAGGCCACGATGCTACGAATTTGTACACAACGCAATTGTCAATTCTCTCGTCTGCTTGTCTGCACGTCCACTTGGTAGAACCGAAAATCCTGGGTGTGCAGCACTGACTAGCCAAAATCAATCGTTTATGAAGATACAAATGAACGCCGCTCATTCGAGGAGCTTGTCTAATGACGCACAATGCCCTAGGCAGATTTCCTCCATTGCGTCCTCATAGCGTAACGTAGTATTTTGGACAGCATAGGTAATGTTGGGACATCGTCTTTTAGGAGTCTATATACAGAAAACATAAGGCCTACAAAAGATATAGAAAACACGGTGAACAACGTTCTTAGTTACTGTGATGATCAATCACTACGGTATTGTATTTATAAGCATTTTTTAAACATGTGCTTTCAGAAGGCTTGGTTAACCACTAAGTGAAGCCTAAAAGCAGCAAAATGTGACAGGGATGGCAATATAAATATGATCATTGCCACCGTGTGGATGTAACCAATACATAGTACGGCGATGCGATCGAAATTATTGGCGTGGCGAGCCTTCAAATAAATAAAAAAATGACTCTATAAGGAGGATGCTAACTTGTTCGGAATTTTATTACTATTACATGGAAGTAATTACTATTCTGTTATTACAATACTCTATATACTATGTAATGTTCATATTATTGTAGTTTTATTTTAACTGTGCTCGCCACTTACAATTGTGAACGTTTGAATGTGTGTTTCATTAGGTGCTCCCAAGTGTTTTCGTAAATTTATAGTTCTAATGATAGAGACAGCAATGCTCCGCTACGGGCGGCAAGGAGACTAATTCGTGTGCCAACGTCTTTCAACACCAGCCGTCCGCAAGTGGTCAATCACTTCTGCTTGGCCAAATGTCTGGGATTATGATTCTCCCATGGTAAGCTAGCTTGGCAACCGCACTTAGGCTACACAGCTCCTAAATGCTATGACGTCGTGTTAGCCTTGCAACGTATGAAACAGTTTTGGGACCCTAGTAAAGGTCTGCTGGTTGCTTACCTTAATCCACTGCTTATGCCCAATAAATGCTAAGCAATTCTTCTGTGGAGAAAGGACAATCATGGCATTCTTCGTAGAGCGAATACAAAGTGACACACTACGGGCCATATTCTCTAGACGTCGGAGTGGTTCTAATGGGGACCTGTTCGTCATCCACGGTCGACCGCCAGTTGCGAAGGTCTATATGCTGCGTGTAGGTACACTCGCACAGGAACAGCTGACGCCTTTGTCCCGTCGGACATGGCAAATTCCTTCGCCCCCCCCCCCCAAAAAGGGATTATGAAGTCGAAAAGAGCTATGATGTTTTATGCTCTTAATACCTATATAAAAGTTAGCTCCTAAACCTAGAGCAAGAGTTAAAAAATTCGTATGTAATTGATGAGCTCTCATTTACCGTTACTACTATTTCTAGGCTGGTGGTGCATCCGGCTGATCTGCAAGATGAAGCTTATCGTATTGAAACCTATAGGAACCCCTGATTGAAGCTAAAATGGCGTTCTTCTAGGTCATCTTGGTCCTAAGGGTATTAAGATTATTATTACTTATGACGGCCCGACTGCACATACAGCTATTTGTTTTAGTCTGTTGTATCCTCCCATCATTCGAATGGCAAACAGAAACAAGGGCCTTGTTGTTTTTACGCATTAGCATGGCGTTTGTTGCAAAAATAACTTGCCACAAGCCCCGTTGGCATTGCTTACGGCTATGCATATAATGTAACATGCTCATTTTTGGGTTAAACTGAAACGCTGTTGCAAAAACAACCGACGCAAAAAACAGCAATATCTTAACAACTGTATCGTGGTTGTCAAGTTTGCCGCCCCCATTGCTCTGTCTGTTTGCAAAAGTCAACCATGCATGCTGAACGGAAGAATCCTCTTAGTATTGCTTGTAACAACTTGCCCCTTCTCTGTTGTCTGCCAAAGTACAGTTCAGCTCATTGTTATTACATTCATTCTTACGGATGATAGTTACCATTTCCGTCTATCAATTCTTGCTTTTCAAAAGTACGCTTACCGAATTTCGGTGCACGATTTAGGTATTCGATCGCTGCTAGGATTGGGTCATTGCTGAAGTAAGGTACATGTGGTACACGCATATCAAACACGGTACTTTAGAATCACGCCTGCCAAAGTAAGGTAGTTTGTAACGAACACGATTGATGAATTTAAAATCACACGTCTATTTAGTAGTATGGAATTTTGCTAGCTTGTATCGCCTGCCTTGAGCTCATGCGAATCCGATCGACGACGGAAGAGAGTGGGCAAGAAGGCTTACGCAAAGGAAACTTACGTGTTGTTCATTTGTTGCAGAAAAACATGCTACTATTACTCTGTTTTGAAATTTTCATAGAATCATTTGATTGGCCCGAACTGCGTGCCGAAGTGAAGCAATTCGTTTCGTGTCAACAGAAGGACTCTATTTTATATAGCGATGGTGTCGCTCACCCACTCCCAGTGGCGACTAATTATGAAGTAGGTCCCACGATTAGCATAGTGTTTCGCTCTGCACTACTCTATCGGAAGGAAGGCGGTGCTCTAAAGGCGCACTGTGGGGTTAGCCCGATTCAGATGGACTGCAAGGAGAAATTCTTACCCCGGGCGAGCTCAGGCTACAAGAAGAAACTCTTATCCGTGACGAAAAGGCAGCTAATCCATTTTGAAATGGGGGCTATAAAAGCCTTTGGTCGTCAAGAGTGCTGATAATTGAAAAGAAGGAATGGTGAGAGACGAGTTCAAAGGGCTAATATAAATAAATAAACGCTAAATAACAAAGGTGAGTCTCACAAAACTGAACAGCCAATGAATTCAACATCGATATACATCGGCACAATGTGGAATGTGGCAATGGGGTATTCTGGCTGTACAAGGTTTACTGTGGCCGCCACCAGACTACGCAGAATTATTTGCGATCTGAGAACGTTTTGAAAGGCTACTGCCAACACCGTCATATACTGCAATATGCAAGTAAAAGCATTTGCAGTATGAAACTATAGCAACAACAGCCAGTACACAAATATGAGCATACCAGAACACTTCTCAAGTTTAATGCATGCTGTGCGTAATGGTGGTGGAGCTGGACTGATCAATCAATGCTGGTCATAGCAAGAATACAAGAGTAGTCATACGGAAGAGCGCGTAACAGGAGAGGTTCCGGGCTGTATGAGAGCTGAGAGCTCGAATATAAAAAAGACAGGCGAGGTCTCCGGATAATGTATGGTCGGAGATGTAAATAATTACTCTATTTATTAGCAGCACCCGAGGTACTACTAAAGGCAACGTATTTTACTGTTAATTAACGTAATGGCGCCAAGTGCTTTCAAGTGCACCTTTGGAAGATTGGAGAAATTGTGACAGAATGGAGCCCTGCCCTGCCCTGCAGCAAGAATGCTGATGACTGGCAAAAGGACTCTTCTCTATAGGGGGCTTCTAGTGTTAGGCCAACCGAGTATGTGCGGAGATAAGTGCGCAAACGTTTGACGGCGTTACTTAGTGCGCGAGCGGTTTACTAGTAAGAAGCCTGAAGATAATTTGAAGTTTGCTGATCACCCTGATAACTGTTCTCAGAGTAGCTTCAAATGTGGAAGCTTGGTTTGTGCTGCCCTCAGGTGTAGATCGTCGTTAGATCGGCAAAAGCAGTTTGCCGAATCTTCTAGCTCATTACCCAAAATAAGTTCCAGCAGGCAATGTAAAATAATCGAACCACCACACGGCAATACGATCGAACACAGTCTCAGTCCCGTAGACAATCAAAGGAAGACAAACCCTTGCCGCGAAGTTGTCACACATCTGGTTTTCTGTGGTTTCCCCATTTCTCGTTTATCTACAAAAACACAGCGCTGTCGATACGCTCAGTAGAAATGTATGCAATGAAGATCAACTACAAGAGTAGCCGACGACACATGTGGCCAACTTGTGTGCTATCATTTGTATTGACATACTAGTCAGGATACATAATGCCGGTGGATCATTTCGATCTACCTATTTGGCAATGTATGACCAAAAAAACATACATATGTTTTGTACGCGCAACGATTTGATAGGTAACCGAGGGGTACCTCATACTGTTCGATCGGATGTCAAAAAGTAATGAGCGATGTTCACATGCAACCATTAAAAGGTAAGCGAGTCGGGCAATATGTACATTTGTCACACACTATATATATATATATATATATATATATATATATGCGTGTGTGAATCTAGCGTATTTAGTCATATACGTTTTACACAAAGAAGCGTATTAAAGGAAAGGTGTATACATATACCAACATACGTAGATATATAGACATATGTGAACCTGTCTTGTATGCTTTGCCTAGAGAAACTTATGAGCCTGGTCCCGGGGAGTGCCCTACTTACCTGGACATTCTCCTGAAAAAGAAGACACCTCTAGACCAATATTGAATAGCCTAAATTGGAAAGCGAGGGGAATGGCTAAGAGAGGGTTTACTAAGAGGGGCGACATGCAACCAGGCTATCCACAGGGTCTCCACGCACCCCCGTTTCCTGAAACAAGCCTACCGAGAGATCCATGAGCAGGTTGAAAAAGGAGATTCCATCCTCATGTCCTCGAAGTAGTGTCACACAATTGCAAACCTTGAGGGGGTGTGGAAGAAGACGATTTTAGTGAGAGAGAGTCCCACACTAGAAGCTGACGGTTGCCAGCTCTGTTTGTGCACAACGTATTGACGGAAACCTACGAACAAGAAAGAAAGAAAAATCTATAAAGGAAGATTAACATTTTTTCTTCTAGTTGGTATAAGGCTACTAACTACAGTGGTACAACGGTATGATCTATACAATTTAAAGATACATTGTTGTGATTGTTGTTGTTGTTGTGGTGGTGGTTGTTGTTGTTGTGGTTGTTATTGTTGCTGTTTTCGTTTTTTTTGCTACGTAAGTTGCAGTGACCGTCGCTTCTTTCATTGTTGTAGGTGTCGTTGTTATTGTCATCGTCGTCGTCGTCATTCTTGTTGGCTTGGACTGTGACAGAAGGCCTCTCGCTAGGGGAGAGGAGAGGGGTGTAAGGAAGAGGTTATGATTGTGTGGTCATGAGAGTGATTCTGCAGATGGGCGGTAATTGGGGGCGGTCGTGGGGCGATCTTGGGGTGGCAAAGGTGCTTGCTAGCAGCAGACCTTTGGAGAATGCAACAACGTCGTCCCACCGTCCCCCTTCTTCTTCTTCTTCGTCTTCTTCGCCGCTGCCTATCTTTGCCAGCAATCTTATCTTTCTTACCATTCTTTCTGGCTACGTTGTCGCGGGTGCTGGCCATGGTCATATTCGCGGTCCCACCAGCACCGCCGTCACCGCAGGGAGAATAGCCGCGCGTTCCGTTGCCCTTAGCTCTGCGTAATATCAACACCTACGCAGCTACACGCGCCACAGGCTACAGATACAGATCGGCCGTCCACAAGCACGTTTCTTCTAATCTACGCCGAGTCGTTCGAGTGCCGTCACCAGCACGTGATTCACGACGCCGAAGCAGCCGTATCGAAGATATTTGAACGAGGTTTTCACCACAAAAACATCAGTATTTTATTTAGTATATGATGTCTCTCTCTGATAGATTAGAGTTTGTTGCGGTATCAAACGCCTGTCTTATCGGTGAATTACACATCCCCGAGAGCACCGGCGACTGCTGTTTGCGGGGACGGCGTTGTGACTTGCCAAAAGGCCACCTCATAGTAGAAGCATAAGAAAGATGCTAAAGATAGCGATGGATCAGCCTCAATTGTGAGAAGATCACATTTTTGACAGCTTCGTGGTGACAACTTGTGTACCTATGTACGTCGAGCATAATGCTCGACAAAACAATGCTATCACATACACATCATATATGATATATACGCATGAGAACCGGGAAAATGTTGCCAGTCGAAACGTCACAATACCAGTAATAACCAATTCAAAACGCAAGCTTATTTAACTTCAATGGGGCACCTATCCTTGCCTCATTATACTGCTGTTCGCATTGTTTTACACCAAACCAAAAGGAGTGATTTTAGAGGACATGATCAATCTATTGTTCCGCTTATTCTTAAACTACCACCACCAGCTTATCTAAACTCGCCGCGTTGTTCTGATAAAACGGGTCATTCGTTCTTGACACGCGCATTCAATATGAGTTTCGGCCAAAGGCTAGCAGGCTATTTGTTTACAGGGTGTTAGGCTTTTAGTCACAGTTTGCGATTAACGTCTGTAGAGGTCTTCAGTAGATTATACCTTCCATACGCTACTAACGACTCGGTATATATATATATGCGTCTATGTGCGTCAAAAGTAAGTCAGCAGCCTAGCATTGCGCGGCTGGCTGCTGTTGGCTCATGCATAGACGCGCATACGTATAACTCGTACTTTGGTTTGTTCGACAACGACGATAACCGTGACATTATCCAGGTTATGCAATTGAACTTGTCGGCAACAAGGCCAGCGCCGGCAGCGCTGTTTCGCCGCTGCCCTCTCCCCTTCTCGCTCTATCCATCCTATCAGCGCTCTTTGCCGACCTTCGTGTTCTTTCTCTTTTTCCTTGTTATTTTTTTTCCTATCTCTCCTTCTGCACTTGTCATCTCTGTCCTTCCTGGACTCTCTCCTTTATATGTCTAGGCCAGATTGCGTGTATATCTGCGTATGTGTGTGTGTTGGCCAACACGGTTAGTGATTTATCTTTATGTTTGCTGCCGCATATGCGTAGAAGTGTGGTTTATTTATATATATACATATATATATATATATATATATATATATATATATATATATATATATATATATATATATATATACATACATATACATATACATATACATATATATATATATATTCCAGTGGCGTGGTGCATTCGCGTGCGACCGGACGAGACACATAGGTTCGAGCCCCACCGTTGCACATTTCTCTTTATGGGGTCCGTCTTACGAATATATATATATATATGTATATATATATATATATATATATATATATATATATATATATATATCACTATATGATCTACTGTTATATACACAACGCCGTATATGTATAGTTCACATCGTGCTTATTATTTCCAGTTAAAATCCACAGACGTCCTAGAAAGGAGAAAGGAGATTATTTTGGTTACTGTTACTACTACTACTACTACTACTGTCCGATATCCATGCAGCACGTTGCCAACCCGTTTGTTACGCCGACTAAAAATGACCAGAGGCCAGTTTTCCCTCACGAGAAGTCACGGGAGTCACCGTATAGAGCGTTAGGTAGTTCATGTAGTAGGCTCAAGCCCAAGGCGTAGTAAATGTGGAACTGTGGCTTAAAGCTAGCTGCTATATAGAGATGACAGTCCACGAACTGTCGTCATCTCATTTCATCCTTTTCTTCGATTGCTACTGCTTCTCTGTTGTTGTTGCTGCTGCTGTTATGGTTGTTGTTTGTTTATGTTGTTGATGTTGCTGCTTCTCTTGTCATGGTGGCGGCAGGGGCGCCGCTGCTGCGGGTGCCGTTGTTGTTGTTGGTGGTGTTGCCGCTGCTGCTGCCGCCGGCAGTTTAAAGGTGTCTGATTAATTAGTCTTCTCTGGTAAATAATGACTTTTAACAGGTAAACGCCTTGGTGGGCAAACAATTTAATTAGATTTCTGCACGCGCTACCCTCTGTGCGCTTCCACGGTGTCTAGAAATATCGTTCTAAACAACTTATAATAAAATTACATGTGTGCGTGTAGTAAGTATATATATATATATATATAATATATATATATATATATATATATATATATATATATATATATATATATATATAAATATATCTTAATTAAAGTCGTGTGGCCACCGAGTATGCACCACGTTCTAGGGTAGATTTATTCTAAATATTTTTCTCGTCGTATAAAGGCAATTGAGAATCGTTAGACTAAACGTGTTGAGCTTCTTAGCGATTATATTGAGTAATAAAAGGTACGTGGTCTTTGTCGGTGTGTTGTCTGTATTCCACGCGACAAACATTTTGATTTACTTCTGTATTTCTATATATATATATATATATATATATATATGCATACCTAAACATGTATATATATATATATATATATATATATATATATATATATATATATATATATATATATATATATATATATATATATATATATATATATATATATATATATATATATGCATACTTAAACATGTACATGTACATAAATATCTATCTGTATGTACTCTACTACTTGTAGGTTCCAAGAGCATTGGCGAGTCAGCACTACACCAGGCAACCTGAGCCTCGATTAATAACCGAGTCTACGACACGGCAATAAGAGCATCACCATAACCGCACACACATGGTGAGTTGGTGCAGCCAAGCTGAGACTATGCAAGGGTGGCAGAGCTGCTGGCCGCTGCGGCGAGTAACGATATGAGACCATTGCGGCTTCGCTGATGAACAACTATAGTAGGAAGGAAGAAGAAGGAGAAGTGCCACCGCCTTGGTACGCAGTCAACCGAATAAAGTTCATCCTTAAGAGACTTTAAGGAAAAAGGGTCTTTTACAGGAAAAAAAGTATTATTCACCTAAGGTCGATAATCAACTTTCTTTAGAAACTCAATTGTCCTCGACTACAACGAGCAGGTGCCCGTGCCAGCCGATAGCTGATCCGAGGAAGCGATTGGGTAGAGAAGACGTCTCTCTCTCTGTATATCTATATATATATATATGTATATACGGCACTCTCTCTCTTCCTTTCAGGTAGAAAAAACGTCTCTCTCACTGTATATACATATACATCGCACTCTATAACTTTATATATATATATAAACATATGTGCGCATGCATCAATGCCTTATTTGCATTGGTAACAATCCTCTGCAGGGGTCCTTCGCGCTCTGTGCGGATGCAGGGGCGCGAGCGGTGCATTTAGAACAGGTGCCGTGTGCGGACAATTTTACGATTCCTCTGCGCAACAGTGTTTGTCGATAGGATAGTGAAGAACTTGCTCAGTACTCCTATCAGCAAAAATCGCGCATTTGGTCATCTAGCAAAACATGGCCAGACACCTGTCTTCAGATCTCCACACACGCATATATATATGCACATGTCCAACAGACAAGACGTTTGCTGCTGGGGCATACCTACGTGCGTGCATGGTCATGTTATGGAGTTTCGTGGCCCACGTCCCACACATCTATCTGCACAGCCGCAATGCATCAAGGCGGGTTCTGAGTTCTGACGATGCGGCGTAACGGTGATTATATTGCCCTCTTTCATTGCCTGTCTCCCTCCGCGAGTGACTTCAGAGATGGCCAGAGAGGAAGTTTCCGAATTTCATATATATATATATATATATTTTTTTTTTATATATATACATATGAGCCCTGTAACTGTTTTGCCTGTCAATTGTTTTCTATCAAAAGTTCACATCCTTGTAACAGCGTCCCCAATGACCAAAAGCATAGAACCTAAGTGCAACCTTGAACACCTTGAGACCGGTCAATCACATCGGAAAGCACGAAACTAATGCGCACTAGCTTTCCAAGCTGCCACGCAGTCACCCCCCCCCCCCCCCCCGATGATCTAGCAAAAACATCTATGACGTAGTACCCCGGCGTGCTTCACTTCGAAGTCTTCACAGACGTCGTTCTTAGTAGCACGAGTAGTAGTAGCAATAGTACGGTCGTCATCACTTCAACTAATCAGCGGCACTAGCGATAGTAGTACTTTAGTAATTATGGGGGATGTCTGTGTTGTCACTTCATAGCCTCAATGCACATTGGCATCATCAAGACCATGAAGACGCCACGATGGTAATAAGAAGCAAGAAGAAGATGATGATGATGATGGCGATGGTAATGATGATGATGATGCTGCTGACGGAACGGCTATACTGATGCCGATTAATGATGAGGACGGTTATGTGCTTGACAATGGCTATAAGCCATGCCGTGTGTGGAATCCATTTGAACCAACTGACGAGACACATGACAGAAGCAGCAGCAACAACAACAACAACAACAACAACAACAGCAGCAGCAGCAAAGACAACAATTCCCTCCTGCTCAAACTATCTAAACTATCGCTAATGGAGGGTTGATGATTGAAACAAATTAGTCACAAATACCTAGTAAAGTGTGCTATGCTGTACAGCCGTAGATGCTGCTGCTGCAGCAGCAGCAGCTATCCAGCGGTAATAGACGGTCGGACATTTGAAGTGAAGGCGGCCATAGAAGCAGCAGAACCAGCAACATAACACTGGGTAATAATCACAATCGTTAAGAGCAACCGACGACGACGACAACAACACAACACCTGTTTTAAAACAACAGCCACAACAGCGGTAGCAAATCAGCACCATGCCGATATCTGGTGAATATCCGAGCAGCGAGACACAGCGGGCGTGTGCTGTGTAATGCTGCCGTTTCTTCTTTCTTGTGCGATACATCGCCCAGACAGTCAAAGCGCATGACACGACGCTAGAAAACGACTACTATGCCAACCAGCGTAAGATTCACGAGAACCAGAAGACGACGAACTGGAAGGAATAGAAGAAGAAGAAAAAGAAGAAGAAGAAACGAGAGAAAAGCGGCGATGAAGAGGATCAAAACAGACAAAGAGCAGCTCTTACTAAAGTCGAAACGCCTCTAAGCGGTATAAAGTAAACCGGCAAGAGCAAACCGGCGAGACAGAAGGGCAGAAGGCTTACGCCAAGAGCTTACGCCATCCAGGGCAACAGCAACAGCTAACATCGGTTGGATAAAGCTGGATTAGCTGGTTAGGCAACTCGGCGCGGCGTTTCGTCACACGACGAAGCTGATGGAAGTGGCGGTGGCCGTGGCGCCGGTCCGGGCGTCTCCGCTGGGCATCTCGTTTCTTCATAGACGCCGAGCGTCGAATCGCCGGCCAGACGGCGGCCAAACGCGTTTCATGCCGTGGGCGTTTCCGACCAAACTTTTGCCAATGCCCAACTAACCGTAAGATGCCCCCCGCCGCCGCCGCCGCCGCCGCCGCCGCATATGGATACATGTCTGCCTCCTCTAGCCCGGGCAGGAAGGTAGGGAGTGTCCTCCCGCTCTTGGCATAGACGCACGCACGCACTCATCATCGAGGATGTGCCTGACGGTAGTTCCAAGCCCGTACTACGGATAGTCTAGACGCACGCTTCCAAGTAAAGCCAGGTGATAAACTTGGTAGGCCGTATCGCGGCCATTACCTGGTGTGTGTCAAGGGGGATGTCGGTCTTCCTTCCGTATACGATTTTTGTTGCTTCGGACATAAAGAAGTACCTGCCACCTGCTTACGTCAAATATTTTGAATATGCAGATGGCTTAAAAGTTTATTATTCTGTTTGCTCAATGGACTCTCATGCTGGTTTGCAGTCGGCTGTCAACGACAACGCCCGATGATGCCCGCTTCGAAAATGCCATGAATTCCTGACGCTTCGAAATGCGTAGTACTAAAGCATAAAGTACTCAATCTCGACTACTAAATTGACGACAACAATTTGCCGGCCTTCTCTTATACACGTAAATTAGGCGTACACCTTACGACTGATCTTGATTTTAGCCACCACAATAAGTCTGTGGAGGCATCATTGCCTTATTATTTAATACTTTAGTAATTAATACCATCTTCTGCTGCTTCATTCCAACGACTCCTCATGTGTACATTCGCCTTCTTAAATCTCTTTGTTCTTCCCAAAATTACACATTGCTTCCCTGTTTGGCACCACCGGTACATTTGTTGAATTGCATGTTAGCTCAAAGCAGAACAAATGTTCTATTTAGGTTTTATTGCAGATAATTCTCAAGAAATTAAATTATTTGTAATTGTTATGTTTTGGCTTTCACTTTATTCAATTACCCATTATTTAGACTATCATTGCAAAATATGCTATTGAAAGCATATCTATCTATAAATCTGCAGCACTCGAAGCAAACAACTACAAAACCTTTCCTACTGCTTACTCACGAGCATGCGAGTAATACTATTTCACAGGTGCCTTCCGACTACAGGTGTGCCGCAAGTTTGCGAACACTTTGACTTGTTGCGACTTCGCGTGCAGGCGAAAAAGCATCTTTAGTTCATCTCGTCTCACAAAAACAAACCCTGCTCGTTTCGGTGTGATCGAGTCGCAAACAGATGGCCGAGTGGGCGGGCCGGCGAGCAACCGAGCGTGAGAGAGCGGAAAAGAGAGTACCTTGTTGTAAAGACCTAATAATTAAATGTCGGTTTTAGTATCTAGCCTGCATAGAAGCTGCGAGTCAAGAATAATGAGCTCTATCTTCGTATCACCGTTTTAACAACTCTGCAACACCCGCAAACGCCTGCGACACGCGAGTGTCGGGACGACTTCGTCAAAGCAAAGTCGTCAAAGTCGCCTCATCAAGCGATTTCGATTGTGATTATGGCCTTCCCATCTCCTTACGCTTAGAGCTACCTAATAAGAAGGGCAAGGGTGAGTCTAAGGGCAAAAACGCGCGCCAGTGTTTTAGTGGGCCCAGTCAGGCTCACTATACTCGTACACATAGATAACAAACACGCTCAGGACACGCTATCGATGGAGTCGGCAACTGCGGCGGTCATACCCTGGTCACTGCTTATAGTAACTTGCGTCATTTTCCGCCCGCAAGCAGGGTTGAATGGCGAGGTTTCAGATGTGACTCTCCCCGGATCTTCCTTATGTAGGAACAGATATTTGATGATATGTTATGATGCTAGCCCATATGATGAAGCTTGACGTAAGGGCATGGGGCTTTTCGAGTAAACGCTAAGGAAATGGTGCCTTGCATATAGTTCCGGCCAATCTGTTTTTTTTTACCTTTCCGATTTGACGCCTTGATCGCGTTTGCTTAACATGTAGGCCTAACTGGGAACTAGTGACCTCCATGCGACGTAGGGCTATTACGAGGATTGGGCCCCTTGGGCAGACGTTTCCACACGATACCCTATCCTAACAGAGGCTACTTTCGAGAGAGAATTGCTTCTATACTACTGAAGGTATATATATATATATATACCTTGACAGAGAATCGCTTTTTCTACATACCGGGAATGTGCTACACGTTGCTGCACGTTAGGACGTAACGCAAAATTGTAAGGCAAGAATAAGGGAAGAATACTTCGTTTGTCACAATTTGCCATTCGGCCAAACAAACATGTGGTCACTCACATAGCGGTATGAAGCGTCAAAAGAACCCAACTACAACAATTTGTTTTATCTTCTTGACAGGGGTTCATAAAATCGACCCTGACTCTGAAACGGCCCAAACGGGCTGTTGCATTGTTAACCGCGGACGATTATATTGGGCCATCAAGCATTGTTGCGTTGAAGTGTCACAGCCTGACTCGTATTTTTGGTTTGTATAACCTGTTACGGTAGCTACTCGAAACATACACATTTTATATCTACGCAAAACAACTTACATAAAACAATTCAAGCGCTCGGGGTACACTTACTTGTAAGATGTGTCAATAATTAATATAAGTTAAAAATACTATAGGTGTTTCTTGCAAACTCTCTAAAAGCACTACCTCGAAGAGGTTTCATAGCTTTAACCTAGCTCATAAGCCGTTGACGTTTCTACCAAAGGTTTCTAAAAAATAAATGTCAAGATGTGTTATTAAGGATTCGCTACAGCCTCTGAAACGAACTAGGGAGCATGTAGCCTTCAGAGGATGTTGCTAAGCTCGTTTTCTCTCTTTCTTTCTCTTATGATACTGGCAAACAAAAATAGGCCAGTCATTGCCTAAATATCGAGAATCTCTTATTGCACAAAATAGTGCTGTCTACATTTGGGTATTTGCTTCTTTGTACACCAAACTAGGCTCCAATATATAGAAAATATTGTGATGATTTATTAATACGTTTGCACACTCGGCAGTGCTCGCCTTAATAAAAATGGTGGTAAAAAGGTGTCACGTGAAGTTAAGAGTCAGTTGTCCGTGTCCTTGCTTGATGGTAGCCCCCGCTCTTATGGACCCGGTGCGAGCGATATGTCCTCAAGGTTCCTTGCAAAGTTAAAACGGTGAGATCCATAAGATTCCTCTTCGTGACGCCGAGCCCCAAGAGCGTCCTCGCAGATTCGGAGTCCCATACACCACTCATAGAGATAGTGATGGATTCGAATCTGCGAGGTTTTTGCGGGTAGGGGAGCGCCGCTCTTAGGAACTCGACGTCATATTTGGCGATCTTGTTTTGCCGTGCTTTTGCCAGGTCCCGGTTCGGGCCGCAAACCTCGGCATCTAAAACCCAGACCTCGGTAGGTGTTGTTATTACGAGGTCGGGCTTTAGACCCGGTGCGCCCGGTCGACGGAATACTCGCTCACGAACCACCTCATGACCCCTTTTCGCGGAGAAGACACGCCACGCGATCACAGACGTCGTCATGTCTCTTTATGGTTTGTTTGTGTGTTATGTCGCACATCTGAGCGACATGAGCCAACGTCTCAGGGGCATGACACCCGTGCCTACAACGTTTGTTGTAGCCCGGGCGTCCCCTGGCCAATCTGGCACGCGTTGGTAGTGCGTTGATCCTGAGCTTTAGTAGGTTTAAATACTCCTTACCAGATAGGTAGGGCATACCCTTAATCCAGTATTGTACAAAGGGCGTTTCGTGTGCTTTTTTAAAATGTGCCCCATCGAACGTGTTGTGTGTACGAATATATTGGGCAATAGATGTGTTTATACGTCAACTAAAAATAGACCGTAGAGAAGGAGCACACGGTTCTCACATATACAACCGCAACGACAAACAGCCGAAGCACTAACATATTATATGCACATATTATTTAAAAAAAATATATATATGTATATATATATATATATATATATATATATATATATATCACCAAACGGTTTTAATCCGAACTTAAGATTTACATACACATCGTGTAGTTAAATACAACATACGTTTATTTGCACGTGTATTTGCAATCATGCTTATGTTAGCAGAATGCGCCACCTCAGCTCGATGGGCATGTATGTGAATGGTCTGTTTTCTGGATTGGCTGAAGAGCCAAGTGCAGTATGCTAATGTTGATATTCGAAATTCTACGCCAAAACATTCAGGTCCAGAATCACTTGACGTGGCGACGAATCCAATTGTACCCTACCTCTCCCTTTCTCTCCTATATATATATATATATATATATATATATATATACATACATACATACACGCATGTTTGACAATCGATTTTGTCTCTGTCGTATTGTTACATAGGGCGGTCTGTTAGTGTGTTTGGCACCGTCCATGTTGGTGCTGTGTATGCCCGCTTGTCGGAGAACGCTCCTTGCTGTTGTTGTTGTTGTCGTCGTCGTTGTTGTTGTTAATGTTATTGTTGTTGTTGTTGCTATATTGTGGTTGTTGCACCTGTGGCGCCGTGGCCGCTACCAGGTAGCGAAAGACGTACGCCCAATGGCGGAGGCGACAACGACGAACTGCTACAATAATGAGCCGCTCTGACGCTTGTGCATGGTTGACGATCTCGCTCGGCGTCGGACGGCGACACTAACGGAGACAACAACAACAACAATCACAACAACAGCAACAATAACTATGAACAGCGGTAATAATTGACAAGGATTTTTCCGTGTATTTTTAAAACTGCACTTGCACTGCACGTTTGCATAACGGTGAAGGTAAATTGTTGACAACCGGCGTCCAATTTAAGTTTTGAGCTGTATTGGTTATGGGCATATTCGAGAAAGTACATAATACTCAGATTATGAAATTCATAAAAAAAATCAAATAATAAACATAGTGAATAATATGAATTAAGACAAGGAATGGGGGGGGGGGGTAAGTGTTAATCGGCAAAGACACTTTATAAATGACCACGACTAGAATTTAGGGGTCTTAAGTCTTACCTTACTAATAGAGGCCGGACTGTTGAACTAAATGGAATAATGACTATTTCAATGACTTTCAGAAAACTTAATATGAGGTTCTACAGGGATCAAGACACGGTCAAATTGCGCGCAACTTACGGATGAGTAGATCTAACCTACGGATACTATACCAAGGATATATGTTTGGGGTATTTAATGTTCAAAACACAAACATATTGAAATCAATCTTCACGCAAGAAACCATTTATTGACAAAATGTCACGACTGCACTATATCGAATGCTGCATCAATGTTTCGTTGGAAATAGGCTCAGACCAGTCCAATGATATTTATTTTCACTTATCATTCTATTCATTAGCCTCGTCAGAA
Source organism: Dermanyssus gallinae (assembly GCA_003439945.1). Classification (NCBI taxonomy): domain Eukaryota; kingdom Metazoa; phylum Arthropoda; class Arachnida; order Mesostigmata; family Dermanyssidae; genus Dermanyssus; species Dermanyssus gallinae. The sequence continues at coordinate 1,191 of QVRM01001266.1, read as the reverse complement.
ATCACTCCAATGGCAGGCTGCAATTGCTCGTATATTATTATTATTATTATTATTATTATTATTATTATTATTATTATTATTATTATTATTATTATTATTATTATTTTTCGATGACAGCAGCAAGAACGGCAACAGCAACAGAAATAGACACAAATACGACGTCACTACGACACGTCAGCAACAGTAACAACAGAGCCCATACAGCAACACCAAGAGCAGCAGCAGCAACAACAACAACAGCAACAACAGCGACGACGACACGAACACATTAGAGGCGACGACGTCAACGTGAGCAATAAATGGAAGCAGCAGCAGCAGAAAAGACTGCTGTGACAGCAAACGAGCAATATATTATTATTATTATTATTATTATTATCCCAATAGTCAAAGCTACAGCAAAACGTCATTGAAGGGGGGGGGGGGGGGGGGGCACCCGCCCGGACACTTGGACACACACTCGCGTCCGTCCGGCTGTCCATCCATTCGCGTACGTACGCCTCAAATCAATTACCACCACCACACACAGTTGCTGAAAGAGTGGGCGCACCACAGAGCCGCCACTGTGACACTGTGGGCCTGGCAGAAGCCTATTGGCGGCGCTGCAATTCAGTCAGTGCTCGAGAGTCGCTGCTGCTGCTGCTGTTATTGTTGTTCGCGCTTGGCAGCAGCATTTGGAACCACCAATGTTGTTGTTGTTGTTGTTGTTGTTGTTGTAACTGTTGTTGCTGTTGTTGTTGTTGTTGTTGTTGTTGCTGTTGTTGCTTATTATTGCTTATTACGAACTGCGGCGGCCCCTGTCAATTGCAGTTTATTGTCGACCGAAGCCTGTACGTCCTATGCGGGCGCGTCGTGCGACACGGTCCGAGCCGAAATCTATATTAGCGTTCGCGGTTGTTGCTAATATGACTCTCGCTCTTATTGTACTTCTTGGTGTTGTTGTTGTTGCTGTTATTATTCTGGCTTTTGATGTGTCTTTGTCGTTACCATTGCTGTAATTGTTTTTCATATTAGTATTCTTTTTATTGTTGATTTTAATCTATGTAGAATTGTTATACTTTTAGTTAGTTACTAGATAAATGTTCCGGTACCTAATCTTTAAGATGATATGTTGCTTGCCTGCAACAGAATCTGCCCCAACCTGCTGAGGCCTTACGTCAGGCTTCAAGATCTGCTTTTAAATTGTCTTGATAT
>QVRM01001265.1:0-22415 GCA_003439945.1 Dermanyssus gallinae | reverse complement strand
GCTTAGAGCGGCAGCATATATATAACCTACGCATCCATATAATCCATGTCTACCTCAATACCTACTGAGTGTTTGCTTTCCATTGTGACAACCTCTTCTTTGTAATATCGACCAGGTAATTTCTAACATTTAGTCCTAGAGCTAGGGCCTCCGCCAGCTCTATATCTCTGCTCCCCCCTAATGCGCTTCTTTAATAATATGTTCGATTGCTCGACATTCTGTACTTTGCCCCTCCTTATATTAGCTTTTATGTATCCTTGTATCCAACATCCTGCCCTGGCATCTGCCAATAGCCCACTCGCTCTTGAATTACTGTATACCCATTCTACCCCGCCCCTTCCCGCTTTTCCCTTCCATACATAGTTGCCAAACTTGATTTGGAGCCATAGCCAATTTCCATTTGTCTGTATATGACTTGTTTACCTTCAATTTCACTATTTCTCTGATACCCTCGGTCTTGCCCATTGCTGACAATTGTACCCAATCTCTAGCTGCAAACTTTCCTCTGCGATCCACTTCGTTTTAATCCTAAGTGCCGTCTTTACCAGCTGCATCTGTTTAACCCATCTTTTATTTGTTACATCTTCATCCTACTACTAAATCTAAGCTTACTTTGTACTTCCCTTTGTATAAATGTTGACATTTTCCTTCCCCTCAAGGAATTCCCTGGCGCAATTAAAACGACAACCCAATGCAAATCTTATCACCTCTCTTTTTGCTATTGTTTCTAACTTCTTTCTTAACCCTGCGCTGTGGACCAGAGAGGCATTAGCAAAAGGTCAATCCTGGTACAATACATGGCCTTCCATATATTCCTTGTTACTATATATTTATTAAACCCCCAGATGCCCTTACACCTTACTGCATGTCTTCCTCTTTCAGCCTTCTTCCTCCTTATTATCTCTTCTTCCTCTAAATAATCATCCCCTGTAGTCATTGTCACCCCAAGATACTTGTACTGACTTTTTATAATCCAATTATTTCGCTGTACTACAAGGTTCTTTGCCCCCCTAGTCCTATTCAATACTAAAACTGCGCTCTTTTTTCATTAAACGCCATGCTCAGTTCCTCCGCTGCTTCTCCACATGCATTCAACATTTGTTGAACTTCGCTAGTACCCCGCCCTAACACTACCATATCGTCAGCAAAAAGCAGCACGGGTGTCTTGATATATGCATTCTTTTCCCCTATCCGCCACCCCAAACCCGTTCTATTATTCCTTCGCGCTATTCTCTCTATATACATAAAAAAAATCACCGATGACAACGGACAGCCTTGCCGACCCCCTTAGCAACTATTAACTCTTTAGATTGTTCGGCTGCTATTATTATTCTTACCGTATTATTCCTGTAAATTCTTCTAGTAACTCCACCCAGCTTCTCTACAATCCCTCCTCTAACATGATTTGATACAAATTTGTTCTGTCCACCATATCATGTTTTTAAGATCTAAAATCCTGCCACACACCCTTGTCCCTGCAATCTCGATGTCTCCACAACCTGACTTAATAAAAAAAAAGATGACCATATAGCCTATACCCTTTCCTAAATCCGCACTGCTATTCTCCTTTTTTCTCATCTGTCTCCAGAATACTCTGCACTCTACTCTTAAACACCTGCATAAATATTCGATACGCTATAGTGTAATTGTGATTGGTCGCCTATTTTTAAAATGTCATTATCTACCGCTCTTTGGAAAGAAGAGAAACTCTTCCCTTGCGCCAACCTTCCGGGATTCTGCCCCTATAAATATATTATTAAACGCTTCGTTAGATAATACACGTACTCTTTTCCCAACGCCTGGATAATTCCTACCGAAATCCCGTCAAGGCCACACGCCGTTTTGGATTCATTTTCTTTACCACGTCTTCGATCAATCTCCGTGCTAGTTCTTGTTCTTTCTACACTGTTCACGCTAGTCGTAAATTGAATTCCCTTCCCTATCTTACAGCAATTGTCATATGCGTCTTTAATTTTCCTATGCATCTCGTCTACTAGCATTTCTCCATTTGCCATTAAGAGCTGTTTTATGTGTTCTACTTTCTGCGCCCATTTTGTTTATCCAGGGATTTCTTTCGTACAACTACGCGTCCCGGCTTCTTCTTCCTTCCGCTCACTTCTACCCAATTATGATCACTTCCAACATTGTATGTTTTCTCTTCATCTATCCTGATTTCGTCTACCCATTTAGCTATTTTCCTTCGTCAGTACATAATCTACGCATGACTTTTATCCCCCTGCGTGTATGTATATCTCCCTTTCACACGCGGGTCCAAATTTAAAATTTGGGCCTCACTGGACTCTGCCAAGTTGTATCAGTCTTCTTCCCGCTCTGTCTTCTCGTCAATCCAGCTGTTCGATATGCGCATTCCAATCTCCCAGACATTTTACCCCTCCCTTATCCTGATACTCCTCAATCACTTTATGCACTCTTTTAAATAGCTGTTCATCCTTTTCTTTCGTGTTGCTTGGCGCTCTGTATATCCCCATAACTGCCCATATTGTACCTTCCAGGTGTATTTATATAACCACCAGATTCTTCATTTTAGCAATGGAAGAATCTGGTGGTTATCCTATATCGTCAATCGCAAAGCGTTTTCTTCAACACATGACGACCTCTGTTAGTTCTGTCGTCTGTGATATAGTAGGACAGAGCGAGAGAGAGAGAGAGTAGTTTTCTCACGACGTCATCTCTGGAGACTGCGCCATCCCAACAAGCAGTGGAGAAACCTCCAGAAGATTTGGAGTGTTTCTATAAGTCGTACAACCAAACAATCCGCGCGTTTGATACCTTACCACTAATATTTATCTTTTCCACGGAACAGTATAACTTTGTGTGTCAACATTGCGTCTACTGTTGGATTAATCGACGTCGGATATACAAGCATCCGGTCTACAAGCCAAGCATACGAAGAATAAGGCAGGAACAGCTAAGCTTACTTGCTTTACATACCCTAGCAATTGGCATAAAGCAAAACGATGAAATGAGAACACGTTTATACTGGCATGACTGATGTCATTGCGTTCTGCCTGTGTATTTATATTAGGTATAATGTAGTGACTATATCGCATCAGTATTTATTAACACAATATGTACATGACCCTAATAAATAACCATTTAAAAATGTACACATACACACTCAGCGCCGCACATCTCCAAGTTAGCTCAACGACAGAGATGAGATGTTTTTAGTCAGGTGTATGTTCTAAATTGGATCTATTTACACTACACATCCCTTTGCATGACATATTACGTACTGTTAATTAAGTAGAATATATGCTTGGCGTCACGAAGACCTCAAAACCCAATAGTCAGTGCTCGAAAACCTGCATCTAGTCATGCATTTATCTCCACAATATTTGTATGTGGTAATTATGATTCGTAGTATTGAGTGTCAACGATAATGGACCAGATGGCAACCCACAGTATTGTAGTACTCTGCTATACAGAGAACCCTTCCAACCAGCAACCAGTATTAATTTGCGGCACGTACTAACCACACTGTGTAAATTCAGTATCAATATTGATCTCATAACCAATACTACCAATATTTATTTTGTTAAATAATTATACTCAGACTCACTGCAACCAATCTAAACGGAGTCATTTTATATCATCTGGTTTCGCTGGTATTTATATCCTATCAACATCGTCATTATATACATATTATATAATTTTAAGAAAATTGTGTATATATATATATACCTGATAGTACCTCATTTGGTTTCCTCGTCATGCGTCCTATGTGTACATGTTACGTTTGCGTTGCTCTTCCTCATGATAGGCCTCTTCACTTTGGTATCTACCCCAATATTATTCTTATTATCTTCACAATAGGCCTTTTCACATAGGCATCTACCCCAATAATACTCTTACTATCTTCATAATTAATACTTTGTATCTGCTGAAAATAAGCAGCAAGTCGACAGTAGGTATTTCAAGACGAGTTCAAACTAGGTCTTAACCCGTTTTCACCCAAGTTAGTGACTATGTCAAGTTATGGAATGTTCCAAAATGTTCTAGGTACACCCCGATGTAAGCTGCAGGCAACTGTTTCAATTTGTACAGATAAATTATTAAAACAATCCATCACCTTCAAGTTTCTGTCATCCCAATCACTGAAGAAGAGAGAACTTCAAACAAAAGCTCTTGTGCTTGCCGGCTAACCTTTGGCTATATCTTTCGTTCCTACGTTCGACATGATGTATATATTATATATATATATTATATATACTCGTACGAGATTAACTCGGTCGGACCATCCTACGTAAGGCCATCTTACAAATGTATTCGTCTAAAACGCACGATTCTACACTACTGTCGGGAGTACCCTCCTTGTCGCAACGTAGCCCGACGAAGGAGCTTTCTAGGTGCGTCGTAGTACCAGCAGCCGAAGAAGAAGAAGAAGGCATCGCCGTTTATGACCCAGGTTCGCGCAATCCCATCCCGTGATCCAGGTCCGTCTCCGGCGGAAGCCGAATTCCCGAGCCGCAATACTGGCCTCGAGAAATGCGGCGACGGCAATCGGCGAGTGGCGATTCCCAATACCATATGCCTGCACAAAGACCAGACTCTGGAGATGTCGCTTCGCCGGATTCTGCCACTCGTACAGTGCTATCTTCGGTGGGGGGAGGATGTCCCAACGTTCGCCCTAAAACCTGCTGGCTGGTTGAACGGACGCAGCATCGCCGGCCGGCGTCCACAACCGTCGGCCGCGAACGACGACCAGCTGCCGCCGCCGCCGCTGCCGCTGTACGAGAAGCACACCACTGGAGTCGGACCTGTGCACCACTCACACTTCCTCGTGTACCAATAGTGGATGCTCGGCCTCGTCGAGGTTGTACACCTTGGTCCAGTCTGTCCGCCGACGGCTGAGCTCGAAAAAGTCTACAAGTTATCCCAGACGCCTTTCTTGTCGAACGGCGACACGACGTTCCCTCGAGGGTCTCGGCTGAAGTGTCGATATCGGCTGCAGTTTATCCGCTCATTCGTAGTCATGCCCAGCATGACGATCTGGTACATCTGAACCAGAACAGGCACACCACCCAGATGGTGTGCAGCAGCGTGTTAGCCATCACCCACGAAACCCAGCCGTTTTCGACGATGACCGTCATCGTGCTGCCTTGCCGTTGTGCAGCTCGGCGTTCTTGCTCGCAAAGTACTCGTACAGGCCATACACACGAAGAAGAGCATGACGCAGAGAAAGAACAGGTAGAGCATAAGTTTTTGTGATTCTTCGCTCCGATGCAGTTGGCCACCCACGGACAGTGGTGGTCGAACCGCGCCACGCAGCAGTCGCAGATCGAGCAGTGCTTCGAGCGTAGAGGCTTGCGCACCAGACACGAGCTGCAGAAGACGCTCGTGTTGAAGCCCTCGCGTTCGGCCAGCTCGATGATCGTCTGGTACTGGCGGTTCGCGGTCCTTCGGTATGATGCCCGGATCGGCGCGCCACGATCGCCAAAGTTGTAGAACAGGCCGGCCGAGCAGAACACGAACAGCATGTTGACCTCGAGCCGGACAAACTTGGCCAGCTCGACGAACCACGTCACGTACATCCAGAACTTGGTCGCCAGATACGTGCACACGGGCAGGTAGTCGAGGCCAGAGGCACTTGGTGAGCGTGCCCGCCGCAATCACGGTCAGCATCAGCGCCAGCACCTTGAGTATTGCGGCCAGCTCGCTCTGCAGGATGCTCCCGGTGATGGCGAAGCGAACAGCGGCACACACATGACCAGCCACTGGTTCAGCAGGCGGTCGCGTGGGATCTTGCAGATCGTTCGCGGCCGTTCGGCCTGCGCGAGCTTGTTGAGCAGAAAACGGCTGATTGCTTTTAGCCGCCATCTGTTTCGGCGTCATGCCCAGCGAGTTCTCGGCGTGCACGTCCGCGCCGGCCTTCAGCAGCAGCGAGAGCGCGTTGGAGTTTTTTCGCGTACACGGCCCCGTGGAGCGGTGTGTTCTGGTGGACGCGGTCGGTCATCGAGTGGCTCGCGCCGAGCGTCAACAGCAGCCGCGTCGGGTCGGACGACGTCTGCACCGGTACACCGACCACATGAGCGCTGTCATGCCGTTCGCGTCCTCGAGGTTGATGTTCTGCCCTTTCGCTACGAGGTAGGCGACGAGCGACGTGTGGCCGAACTGGCCGCCAGATGGATACACGAGCAACCTTCACCGTCTCTCAGAGACGGGTCCGCGCCATACTTTAGCAGTAGGACCACCTGCAAAGCCACCGTTCATTTGCAGAGACGCGACCGTAGTAGTTACCCCGACTCGTGGTCATTCATGTAGAAATTTATCGACGTGACGTCGATCCAGCGTTGGACTTACGGGATAAATAAAAATTAATGAAGGCGTACGCTTGCCTAATTTATGCGTCTTCACCTGCGTACGTTGCCTGGCAAGGCCCTCGACTCTCGTAAACTTCAAACCCTTCAACCTGCTACTAGTTCTCCCTGATCGGTCAAACAGTTTATAAGGGCTCAGGAATGAACCACAAAGCTATCTTGCGGGAACATGAACAGAAACATATGTACTGCTAAGGCATTATAGGATGGGCTTATTAAATCGCAGCAGCAGAACCGACGCGCAGAGAGCAACACCGTGCCTTCACTCTGTCGATTGATACGGTATCTTATGCCGGACCTTTTGCATGTACTAATAGTCTTATGTAAATCCCCGTGCATTAATATATAGCTTGCATGAAAAGGATATGTACTCATGTGGTGCTCGTAGATTACTCATAGCCACTACTCACATGCAAACTTGTAAGTCGTTATATGTACCCGAACAACATATCGAGATCAACAAGCTAGAAAAAGGTGAAAAGATACAAATGTTCCCCTAATGATAATAAGGCAAGTAACTCCTAAATAGGGTTGAAATACTAATTAATGTTCCTCGTGCAACTCTGTGTGATCGATATTCGTGAAGAAGTATGGTTTCAAGACAAGAGGAAATATGCAATCATTCCTACCATGGAAGATGACCGTATCGGGTCGCCCAGTGAAGTGGCGTCGATTCGAGCTCGCCACCGATCGCGTCCACAATTGCTCCTCGGTCAACGAGGTATTTGCTGATTTCCAATCGGTTGGTAATAGCGGCCCAGTGTAGAAGGGTAACATTTTCCTGGCAAACAAATGAATAATATATATATGCATATTGTATGATCATTATCCACCAACGTGAATAAACATATCGATTATATATATATATATATATATATATATATTACAGATGTACACATAACATTATAGGGCATACATACCCTATCTCGTTCGTTGACGCCATAGCCTCCCCTTTTCGACCAGTTCCTTGACCTTCGCGAAGACACCGTGCTGGGTGGCCCACACGATTTCGGCGCTCACATTTCCAGATTCTGTAACCATCTGCACAGAGACAACAATAGCAGAACGTATGGAATCAACTCAACAATCGTAACGTTTACCATCGGCAATACTCTAGAGCCAAATAAATGCATAAGAGTATAAAAATAATCACGTCCCTGGGTGTGACCATAACACCAAAGCTTTCCTTTTGAATCACATACAACAATTACGCAGGAAAGCGATAAATCGCGGTAATAGCAAATCTAGAAAAGAACTTCGCGATTCGAACCTACAAACGGGAATCAATATCTGTAAAATAAAGATGTTCCCAATTATAACATACTATCTGCCCGTAATCGCGCCGCCATTTGTCTTTAGACAACTTTAGAAGGTTCGACAGGAAAAGATGCACCTTCTTAAGCGAATGCTGGCACTGCCCAAAACGCATCGGCTATTCTGTGTGAAGACTCTCATTAACGAACTACCAGCTGGACCGTTTCCCATTCCGCGCAGTGTACTAACTTCCCACCGAGAACATAGCCGACCAAACAATGACGGCGCTCGTAGTCACATGGAGGTGTCGGCCGGAAAATAGAAATAGAGTTACTTACTTACTCTCAACACAGTGACTCTACATGACGACTTATCCACCAATTGGATAGACGAGAATAAAACGCGACTATGAATTATTATTACTAATCCAACAGCGTATCCGCACACAGGCAGCAGAACAATTCGGCCTCAAAGGTGCTGGCCCATAGACACAAAAGCATTTGATAGACATCAAGGTGAGTGCATTAGGCCAATGACAGTATGTGAATAGTTCGAATCCCTCGCACACTCTACGTACACGATACGTGTTTGCCCAACCGCTGGCGTTACGCCATTTATGTGTTCACCAACCTGTCTGCCGGACAAACTAAACTAAGATTTAACACGCAATACCGTCGCATGCCAAATGTACTCTGCTAACATCGCCTTATGTAACTGCACCACAGTCACACTACTATAAAAGTAATTTTTTGCAATTTTGCAAACGACATATTGTCAGACCGTTAGGAAGATCGAAGGAATTATGGGAATAGCAGTCGGCTTACATGAACATTGCTCGCGAATTATACTTTGAATTATCTGATAACGGTTGGCGCGCTCAATAACTGTTTATGAGACAAAGCGGCAGGAGCAGAATTGTAATTCACTGCAGACATTGATTGACCGAAATGAGCTTCCACCGCATGATAAAGTAGTTTCGCTTGTACGCAAAGCCGTGCGTCTATTCCCCACCTCATTTCTCCTGATCACATACAGAGCTCGTATCGGAGAGATGAAGCTCACAATAAGCTGTCGGTATATTCTTTATTTGCAGTCCAGTTACGCAAGAATCGACTTTGATTGTTATGAAGTGCACCTGTTGCAATGCGGCCTAAGCTCTTGAAGCAAAGCAGAATCGCTGAAGGCCATTACGCCTTTAGACAGACAGATAACAGGAAAGTCGGTAGGTCTTTCATTGCGCGAAATGGATATGATGCAATTGAGGTCGTTGCCTTGCAGACATAAAATACTCCATAAATAAATGGTGTAATTGGTGGACCCAGGTAACCAAACAAACTAAAGCAAAACTACAAGCGATGTCACGGCAAACTTATGTGCAGGGCTTGCTTCAGCGACAATAAGACACCGTGGAATCGGACACCTAACCAACATTTGTGTGCGGTAAACAAGTGGCAAGGCTAGGCCGTGTCAGCAAAGAACTTGGCGCGTGACCTTAAAGCAACAATCATAAAAGACACGTATTTGTTTGTCCGACTATCTTCAAGTCATTTAGCGTCCCACAATTCGAGTACACATTCGTAGTATAAGGCCAACGACTTCGAGGACCAGTCGCAGAGAACACTAACGCTACACGCAAATATAGATATTGGGAGAGAGTAGACTAGAGAGAGATTAGAGAGGAAATAAAGTAACTTAGTGGTAGCTACGATATTAGGTGACGGCAGGAACTAGGGAACTAGAGAACCGATGGTAAACCTTACACCGCTGAAAGTCAGCGGCCGCGCTGCCACTAGGACTGTTGGGAAAACCCTAGATATCTCAACACTTCCGGCCCTCGGTGCATGAAGGTATGTCTCACGATGAGCTGCAAGCTCGTAGGGGACGAAGGATAGTCTAGACTTAAAACATCTCCTTGAAAAGTGTGTTTAGCTCTAGCTGATATTTTAAACGTAGTGTCGATCAAACGTGCTCGGTATGCGCGCTCCACACAAACGTTTACTCAGGACTCGGGAACGCAAGCCAGATACATGGGCCAGATACATGGTAGTGTTCCTCGGTGAGGTAACTCGACGGTTAGCTCTCAGTGAAATAATTCTCGATCTGATGTTTAGTATTAACATGAACCATCTTGTATAAACTCTATTTGAATGAATTAAATATGATCGATTGAAATCAAATCATTCGCTGGGAGGAGGAACCACACCAACAAAGAACTAAGTTAGGAAGGAGGGAAGGAAGGAGAAGATTCGAACGGGCGAGTTTCGCTTTGCTGGTAAGGAAGAGGACGCTGTCCAGCGACGTAGCGTCAAATCGCCGCGCCCTACGTCGCCACGCAGCAGCGGCTTATCAGCCCACCCATGCTAAGTCTCCCCGTAGCGGGAAATCTCCCCTGGACCGTGGTATCTGACGATCAAGCATCAACACCGATAACGGACAGCGTAAGCGGCACATTAACATAGAAATTAAACGATTTGCTCCTCCCCGGCTCCACATTACGAAAACTACAGAGGCGGTGGTACTAAGTGCGCATAAATATGTATATATATATATACATATATATATATATATATATTATATATATATTATATATATATATATATATATATATATACATATATATGATGGCTACAGTAATTACCCTTACACATGCGCACATATATATATATATATTTTTTTTTTCAAGACAATTGTCTAAGAATTTCCTTTTAGTTGCCAAGTGCCGCCATTAGCCATCATACTTGGTCATCCGCAATACATCGAGGCAATTCTTAGCTGCCACCAAATTCGAACGAAGTTAACAGAGTCTAGGTAGATGTTAGACTGCCACATAAGGCTAGTTGGCGGACTACACCCATTTTTATTTTAGCTACTCTATTTGTTGATTCGAACAGTAAGCCGTTCTTCATTGGTTTGACCGGTGTCAACAGTGACAAAGACGCGCATGTCATCTGATTTCCGTTTTAAAACTTCAAACTAGCAATAACGATAATGATGATGATTGTTATTGTTGTTGTAATATACCAATGATACCACGTCACTTATACAACTGAGAGTATTTTGTTCCGACGGTAAGGTATATAGGTAGCACAACTATATTGACAACTCGTAAGCACGAAGAGCATAAACAAGCTCCCAAGCACCTGCAGAAGCAGTCGTCTTGGTAAAAACTGTGGTAGAAGAAAAATAAGAATACGTTCTGTTACTCTAGCGAGATGAGGCACTGCAAAAACAGTCTTGACACCAAATGAAGAACCCTTAAACCTCACCACCAAGCAACAATTTGCGCTTCTAAAGTCTTCTAAAGTCGACTCTTAAGATGGATAGACTCCTAGACAGATCGAACCTCACACACAGTACAGTAAGTGCTGATCTAACTAGCTGCTAGATCGGACTGCAAATCAACAACAAACTCATCCAAACAACAAATGAATCTACAAGCACAAACACACGTCATTCGTACTCTGTTCTTCCCCCCTCTTTTCTAGCGTTCTTTTTAGGCAGTACATACCTTGAATAAGCGTCAATCACATCGAATGTTCTTCCACAATCATAAATCGAAAGAAGACGCAGAAGATGATACTGATGATGACGATGATAATGTTGATGATGTTGGCGATCAACAGAAACACCAACAACAACTGGCATAAGGGGTAGAGCTTGGGTTGTTATATTAGTTGTTGTTGTCGTTGTTGTTGATGTTAGTATTTCTGCTCTTGTTGCTGAAGATTGACAAAAACGCACTCGCTAACCTCACGGACCACGGAATTCTCCACTTCCACCAGCAGCAGCATCGGCATCGCAACGAAAGCTTTTGCGATTTCGGCTGACAGTTACCATGTCACCACCACCATCATCATCACCGCCGCCGCCGGCTCGGCGAGATGGAACGGCCTCACGTTGGGCGTAGTGAGTCGGGGCGTCGACTTCATCACATCGATACTATTACTACTAACCTGCCTCAGATTTGGAAGATGTGCTCATTCGACAACGACGACAACAACAACAATACTATGATGAAGATGGTGCTGTTCCAGACACATGTTTCACTTTACACGATAAAGTCACAACATACGGTTTGACGGACGGACTGAGGAACGGACGAATTGGCCAATGGACTAAGCCAGATGCCAGGTAGGAAAAAGCACGCGACACCGGCCCGACCCTGGCGTGGCGACCCAACCTCACCCACCCGAGGCGCCGATACGGAATCCCGGCAAAGCACATTGACAGCCAGCTCCTCTCAGTTGATCTCAGTTGTTCAGCTGTCGTTCAAGTAGGTGGCTTCTGGCGACAGTTGGGGAGCTGGGGTCAACAGTTCCTCAATACTGCTCTGCAGAGGAGGGGCGTCTTGTCGTTGTGGTCGTCGTGGGGGCTTCTTGTCGTTGTGGTCGTCGTGGGGGTGGTCGAGGTGGTGGCAATGCTGTTGCTGCCAAGAGAAGAACGCGGTGTCGCATGAGATCTTCGCCGGCGTCGGATCCCCCGGCGCTCAGGGCAACGACACCATCGACTGACGAGACTGTGAGCACGAGAATGTGACAGCGGCGTTAGCAAATTGCAGCAGCAACAACAACAGTAACGACAGCAACAACAACTACCTCTACAAATTATGCAATAACAGTAACAAATACAACAACCACAATCTGGGCAACAACACCAACAACGACGACGACGACAACAACACCAACAACAACTAGATAAACGGCAGTCAGTAAACTGTCTATAGCCTTATTACCACCACGACTTCGTTATAGTGGTAGGCGGTTGTAGTTATTCATCATTCGAATGAGGCAATAGTAATAGTAGTAGTAGTAGTAGTGATTGCTAGTTACCTAGTTGTTCTAGCACTGGCACGAGTAACTTATATCAATCAGTAGTAGTATGTGATTGACTAGGTGTCTCGGCTCTCGTCACCTCGGTTGGGTGTGTTTGCAAGTGTTTGGTTGTATTTGCTATAGCAACTATTTTTGCCACTGCTGTTGGTGTTCTACTTTGTTGTTGTTGTAGTAGTTGTTGTTGTAATTACCGGCGTTGTAGTTGTAGTTGTTGTTATCACCGGCGGTGTTGTTGCTGTTGTGCTCGTTGTTATTGTTGTCACCGGCGTGACTCTTGTTGCTATTGTTGTCACCACTGTCGTTGTCGTTTTGCTAGTGAGATCTTTTTGCGCTGCATCCGCCACCCGCTCGCTCGCTTGCTTTTGTTTTGTTTTTTCGTCTTCTTTTTTACACCATAATACGAACAACAGCAACATTAACAACAGTAACTACAGCAAACTGTCTGTACCTCTGTTTGCTATCGTAAACTCAGCTCAACAACTACCAGACAGCCGGACAGCTAACCAGCCAGCCAATCAGGCAGACTCTGAGACTGATACACCCGGCAGCCCGCTGACCGCTGTCCTCTCGTCGCAGAGCAATTGATCCATCGATTGATTAATTGATTAAGTGATTGATTGAGTGATTAAGTGATTGATTGAGTGATTAAGTGATTGATTGAGTGAGTAAGTGACCACCGGCCGTCTGACAGTTAGACACTCGTAGAGGTTGGTATCAACTCTGGCTGTCACCGACACCGCAACATGTAGGACGGATGTTGACAGCGGCAAGTACCCGCGACACTTTCCGTCCGTCCGAAAACAGCAGCAGCTCTCCAATCAGCCGCCTCTCTGCTGCTGCCGCTACACCATGCATGTACGCACGCACGCCCGCTTGCTAACTTGGTTGCTTGTTCGCACCACCCACTCTTCTACTCTACTCTACTCTACTGTGCTCTGCTCCACAACACACAAAACACAACACAACTCCACAACACAGTCAGCCAGCCAACCAACCACCCACCCTGCAGTCATCAGCCATGAAATACACTACAACAATAGGAACAACAGAAATATCATCATCATCATCATCGACAACAACAACAACAAAGCCGCCGCCGCCGCTCTCCGACAGCGCTAAACGACGGATCGTCGTGGCAAGTGCGGAGTTGACCGAGCACCGGGGGCCGGCCACAACTGAGGTACTATTAAAAAAATCCTTTTGGGGCTGACTCTCAGCCAAGATTTAACGTCCATGGGACTGCTTTTCGCAGTTTTTAAGGAGACGACTTTTCGCAGTTTTTAAGGAGACGACTTTTCGCAGTTTTTAAGGAGACGACTTTTCGCAGTTTTTAAGGAGACGACTTTTCGCAGTTTTTAGGAGACGACTTTTTGAAGTTTTAAGGAGACGACTTTTCGCAGTTTTTAAGGAGACGACTTTTCGCAGTTTTTAAGGAGACGACTTTCGCAGTTTTTAAGGAGACGACTTTTCGCAGTTTTAAGGAGACGACTTTTCGCAGTTTTTAAGGAGACGACTTTTCGCAGTTTTTAAGGAGACGACTTTTCGCATTGTTTAAGGAGACGACTTTTCGCAGTTTTTAAGGAGACGACTTTTCGCACTTTTTAAGGAGACGACTTTTCGCAGTTTTTAAGGAGACGACTTTTCGCATTGTTTAAGGAGACGACTCTTCGCAGTTTTTAAGGAGACGACTTTACGCATTTTTTTTTAAGGAGACGACTGATGTGATCAATTTAAATAATACCTACGTTGCCGGCGGCAGGACTGCGGTGCGCGCAGCAATGGCTGATATCGAAAGAACGACAAGCAACGTTCGAACGAGATCGTTGAGATCAAGTGAAATCGTCCGGTACACTATTATCATCATCATCTACATATCCTATACTGTGACAGAAATAGTATAATCATTTGGTGTATCGTTTAGCAGTTTACAGATAGAGACTATCTGGTACGCACGGACATCGACCCATCGAATACAGCCGCATGTACACGCGACATCGAACGACGAATAATCTAAGTAATAAGAGTGGCCGATAATTGGCTTCTGTGTCAGTTATGATGATAGTCAAGCAGTATTTTTTTGTGTGATTGGTTATTAATGGCCAGCCTCTACTGACTGGTGACAATTGGAGATGCGATCACAAACGTTTCAGCTGGTCTAGTAAGCTTAATTTGTCCTCTTATTACGACATGCAAAGTTCGCTTTTATGCAATACGTATAACTTACCAGAACGCAAGTAAGAGCATTCTCTACAGTTGTGGTAAAATAGAAAACAAAGATAAAGGTGCAAAGCCTCAGAATTTAGATTATATATATATATATATATATAATATATATGTAAGCGTATGTACATAATGTATTATACCGAAAATAAATCATTTACTGCACTCCTCCCAAAAAGAGTATATATACTTCTCGGTGTGGCTTCGGTGTACATGTTTAAATTATGACTTGAACTCTCGTCGAAGTGTTGAAGTAAATCGTTCTCTCTCCGGCAAGCTACGCGCGTTGCATCCGTGACACAACTATTTCTTTAGGTAGACGAACTTCAAATGACGACCACAAACAGAAAGCAGGGTGAGAGTGCAGACTCTCGCCGCCGCGTTCCGAGCTTTAGTGAGGTCTGCGGAGTGGCGGGCGCAAGCGAATTTATGAGAGTGACAACCGCAGCGTGAATGTAAAAATGTAGAACCGTGTTTTCGTTCTCGAGCCTTTTTACCTTCAATTCTACTTACCGCGCGGGTTATACATCGAGCCCACTATACGGTGACAGGGCCGCTACGTGAGGGTAAGTTACGATATCGTTTAAACCTACGTATAGAGAAATGACGAAGCTTCGCACCGGGTGATTGCGTAGTCGGCAGCGCGCCAAGTAGATAAATCGTCACGACACCGCGCTTTGACGCGATTCTATGTGGGCCGTGTTTCGCTCGCTTAGATATAGGCGAGCACACAATATGTTCGTATGTTCGAGTAAATATATTTGGGAAGTGAATAATTTGTTATCTTTGGTTAGAAAAATCGCGCACAGTTTTTTCAATTGTTATTCTATTTAGGTGAATGCTGAGCGCAGCATTTATTCGCTTAGCGATCAAGTATAGGCATATGTGATTACGTTGGTAGGTGTCTCATCTATCGAACGTACATCAGTCCTATCTATTCAGTCCATTTGGGATGTGTTGTAAATTCAATCAAGGCTCTTTTGCAGTATACTATATTGGTGTGAATCCACGATGACACCCTGTAGATGCGGAATTCTAACGCGTAATTTATTAAGGACTTGCCTTTGTTAATGCGTTGATAATGAAGATTTGTTTCTCAAATGACTCATTATCCTCGGACCTATTACGGCTCCTTGCGTTAAACTAATGCGTATCTTGTAGTTGTTCATAAACGCATATATAATCGCTACATTTCATGTTTGGCTTTGCTGACATCCATACGTGTGGTCATCATCAATTGCCTTGTTGCCAATTTAAACCTGCGCGATCCCCGATTTGTTTCTCTAAACATAATGGCTGGAACTTCCTTTCAAAATAAAGTACAAATTGTTTGAGGAAGCTACCGCGGCTCTGGAAAATCGCTGAGTCGCCTACTAGACGTTAGATGCTTGAAGATGTGATTATATATGTTAATGCGCTAATTTAAAAAGCTTAGGACCCCACTGTTGACACTTGGGTATTTTTTTCTGGAATGAGAATGAAATAGGTAAAATGGGTAGATATTTTGTAACGTTAAACACAGTGTTAGTTTCTTTAATTAGATACCTATTGTTACTTTGCCATAACTTTGCATTTTAAGATGGTACATAATTGCAATAGAGTCGTCAATACATACAATTTGAACACTTCAGCGACCGTCCCGCCAGGCGAAAAATTGCAAATGGTGTCAATGCGTCTGGCACCTCGGTGCGTGGATTTTTTAAATTATATCTTATGTTATAGGAAATACCAACATGAGGAATAAATATTCCCTTTCGGGTCATTGGCGTTGGTGACATACCGCTTTGACTTAAGCACTTCGATAATCGCGACTACTCGACAATAGAGAAGGAAAACGCTGTCCTTCGTTTATCTTTTAAAGGTTGTCCACATGTCGTTTATGCATTCTTGTGGGAAAATGATTGAGTAGTCTTTAATTTAGGAAGCAGCGACGTAGCGAATGGCAGGCGAATGCTTTCGGTAGCATATGCGCTACTCGCAATGTGGTTAAATGTACTAAAATATATATATATATATATATATATATATATATATATATATATATATATATATATATATCTATATATATATGTAAGTGCCATCAAGTTGGTAAAATGTTCAAGATTAAGTACGTTCAACATAACCTATATAACATGAATACGCCTCTTTAGCACGTACACGTGTATATACAATCGATGCAGGGTGTGATGACTTATAACAACATATTAAGCGTCTGCGGGGTAGGTCTTCTAGGCGTCTAGGCGTCTGGGGGCATACTTGCGTTTGGGGAGTACAAGGAATTCATCATATGTATGGCTTTGGGTTATTGATTATAACACAACACTTATTTGTGGTGACAAATAGAGATACAGATCTGACTGAATGAGTGATCAAGGTTCACAGTGATGCAGACTGCTAGATCAGGTCCTGGAAACTGCTTGGAGGAGGGTCATAATTGAATACTACCTACTTCAAAACATTAAAACAATCAGCAGAGAGATGCATAGATTTTTTTTATACCAGCGTGACAAGGCCGGATCATCGGAACTCCAACGTGAGAGTCAAATAAAAGATCTAGGTGATTTTAGCTCAAGTCGCTGGTCAGCGTATGTAATCCGAACTGGGTCTTGGACCACGGCTGTTTGTACATAACTAAGACTAATCTGTCATATTGTAGAGGGAGACATCTACCTAGAAATAACACCAGACAGAACACGAAGATAGTTTGTTTATTCAGGTGCATTTTTTAGTTTGACTTCAAACCGTCTGTTATGCGATGCCAATATTACATAACAGCTACGGCCGGTTCATATAAGCGCGGACACAAGGTGAACTCACCACATCCTTTTGCGGTAAACACGGATGCCGGGACTAAGGGTGCGATGGATGCACAATTTCAACTCGTTTGCAGATAAAGTATCGTTGTATCGGAGGCTTCCGCCCAGCTTCGGAAGTGTGTGTGTGTGCGCGTTCGGTGTCGGAAAACGTCGCAAAGCTATATCCGACAGCATTCGCAGGAATGTCTTCGGGGTTCAGGCAAGCTCCATCCGAGTGCGCGTCATCGTCGGGTGCATCTTCTCCGCTACCCCCGTGCCGGTGACGCTACAGTCGCTCCTCGAGCTCAACATCGCATACCAGGACCTCGTTCAAGGTCTCATCAATGAGCTCGAAACAATCCTCATGGAGAATCATCTCCTGCAGGAGGAGGCCGGCCACATACTTGCCGTGCAGGTTTGCCATTTATTATTACTGATTCACTCGCTAGTTAGGGAAACCGTCGTTTGGTTTCCTGGCTGAATGCTATCTTGCAACACGACGAACAACTATAGAACAATGCGTCAAGTCGTGATGCCGATATGAACCACGATATGTAGAGTATCGTCGCTGATACAGCTTTCATAATTCGGTTATATGTATGTGTGTTTAGATCGTTAGACGATCACTGATAGCCCAATCGCTTGTTCATATGTATATTGTGTTTTAAGAAGAGTGGTATTTTTTAATGAGTGCATTATATGTATGATTGATTTATTCGCTTAAACACATAAATAAACATGTCACCCTTTTGATCAGGGCCTTAGAACGTCAGCGTATATAATATATATATTATATATATATATAATATATATATATATATATAATTGGCCAATATCCAACCATGTCCCGTTAGTGTTAAAGGAACCTGCTTAGAAGGCCAATACGCAATTTAAAGTTTCTTAAACGTCCCGAAAATGGCTGTATATCCATTGGAAAGTTCAGATTAATTTTGGGTTAAGTCATCAAATTATAGTTATGTTGTTGACCATGTTCATGTTTGTTTCTTTTATTTGATATAGAGTGTTTAAACCGAATTATATGCGTTTGAGTGCCTTAGAGGCGCAAACATTAACTTCTCATGGTACCACACTGACCCCGTTGAATTAGCGATGTTAGTAATTTCTATAATTTACCGCAGGGGACGAGTAGAAGGTAATGGTCGGTCACGTAAGAATTCCGGTTTGATCTTGTCGCGATACAGACCATTTTAAAGCGATCGTTTACAACAGTCTGCACATGTTAAAAATGTCGCTTTAAAAGGGCATCACCACTCATTGTACTAGACGTTTGTACTTCTTTTGCTACTAGTTTGCAGGATTAAGTTACAGTTTTGATCATTAAAATAAATCAAGTATCATCTGTCCTATATACCGGTCAAGAAGCAACATTGTAGCACTGATTCAAAGGCCGCGCTATTACCATAGTAACTGCAGTTTTTTTTAGTTGTTGTAAACGAATCTTGCTATGATAGTTATATCATACAAAATGCGTAATAAAAATCGGTTCCGCCTGTATGGTTCACACTCTATGTTTGGCAATGATACGTATATCAAAAATGCAGTCGCTTGGGAATGCTTTGGGTAGAATTAAAAACAACTGGCAGATTGTTCGGAGTCTTAGATCCTTAGGTGATCGTGTTCGGTAAAAGTATATGCACAATCTCAGGGATACGATTTGCGACATAAATGTAGGTAGGTGGTAAAGTGAGTGCTAGCCTGACGAACTATTGCAGCTAGATGTTGTCATAGCACTATGCAGTCCTTGTTCTACAAGTGTTGCTTTTCTGTGTTGGTCGACAGGCGAGAAACAGTAACAATTTCATATGCCGAGGCTGTCGCTTTCCATATTTCTTCAATGAGCGTGAAAAAGTCCCGCCTCCGTCGGAAGAGAAGCTCATCAAGGAACGGCTCGGTGTTCGATCACTGGTGAGAGAGATAAACCCCACTGAGTTGGGCAACATCGCAATGGTTAACTACCTGGATTCTATACGATGTATTCGGATTTGTACTGATCTATTTTTTTTATTAAGGGTCCCGATACGCACTGACAAGGACGAAATGTATGTTTTCTGTTTAATTGCTGCTTGTTTAAATATCTAGAAGTTAATATTTAGTTAAATATCCAGTTTTCGAAGATTGGCTAAAGCACTGCGACCGTAAAAGTTCTTACTCTTCGAGCATTTAACAGACTTCAAGTAATTTGTGAACTAGTGGTATCAGAATCTTTGATACTTGGAACGAAGAACTGTTCTAGGCCTGTGCAATTTTGTAAAACGTAGAACATTACAGGTAGACAGACTCCAGGTGCACGTGAGTCGAAAACGTAGAGTAGCACTTGGCGAGGTATGAGCGAGCAAACAACGGTACCATGGAAGAGTCATATTTTTGTCATTATGGTTGACGTTGTTTTGAATGCTGGTTGTTATTGATTCAATAGTATTAGCCACACTGCTCTAAGGAGAATCTAACCTAAGAACAAAGGTGTGCTGCTGCTGTATCTAATCTGTGTTGCGCTTCCAGCCGGTCGCCAAGAAGTGGATCGCCAAAGACCTGATTCGGCTGCAGGACGCCGTGTCGCGTCGGTCAAACGCAGCGTCGTGTTTCGCCTGCTTGCGAAAAGGGCCAAGCTCGAGAATCAGCTGGCCAAAGGTAGTTGTCCCGAAATCCAGGGTCAGATAGACGAGCTCACAGAGCAGCTCAACGAGGTGAGCAGATGCGAAAGATTGATCTGCTACGGAAGTATCGCGACAGCGAGCGTATCGACTGGCTATGCATAGCCGTTACGGAGTTTGGTGGGCGCCGCACGGACCGCGACCTGGAGCTCATTTGGGAGAACCACGTATGGCCTAGCATTCATTTTCCGCCTGGAATGCTGAAATAGCCCTGGTAGGTGATCGTGTTTGGCTGAAGTAGATACACGTGTACAGGGGTACACAAAGAATTTGTACGAAACCGACACGAACGTAGTAATTATGCTATGTTCAAATTTGACTCTAATCTGCAGTAAGGCGCCTAGGTCGATAACAAAAAAAGCGAAAAGATCTAATTTTAAAAACTGAGGACCTAATTTTCTAGATTTGTCCGGCTTTTGCGGTTAGTGTGGATCGTTTTGTAGAAATGTCTCGCATATCTCGCTTACAAGTTTTTTACAATGTTTTTATTTGAGAATTGGCTCGTACGCTATATTGCACTCACAGTAAACGTATGCATCTCTCATATTGAGACAGCTAAATAGAGTAGAAAAGTTTTGCATCTATGAAAACTGCTATTCCTAACAGAGCTAAACCAACGCTTGAGTGAACATTTCATTGTTTTACAAAATCAGTTTCTAGAAGTTGCGTAGAGGTTACCTCAAATAAGCTTAAGTTAAGGCTCGTTGGGCGCATTTTATTTGATTGAAGGCGATCTATATTCCTTGTCATAGTAACTGCACGTATCTCACCACGTGGTTATAGAAGACGCCATACCTAGTTGGTGCGACGAAATAAGGAGCATTTATTGTGGCTAAAATAATTGAGGCCACACTTTTATACTGACGCGTGAGCACGAACACAACAAGGACTCACCATTTTACATTCGAGGTTCGAGTTGAGCACATATCAACGAACAATTACGAATTATTGGAAGCCGAAAAGTGATACGTGCGCACTACTTCTGTATTGCAAATAGCAAGTATTTTGTTTTCCATTATCGTCCTGTTGCTACGGCGACATGCTGACTCGATGAAGCTAAGGACCTCGTAACTCGCTAATCGACGGAGCCGGCCATTTTGTCTTCGCAATTGCGATGTTCCGTATGTTGCAGAAAATGGAACAGCTCATCAGAGGCAGCTCGAACGCACCTGATGGGAGTCGATCGCGGCCGCATGCAAAAACATGTCATGCATGTGGGAGTTACACCTAGGCCAGAAAACGGCACTGCAAACAATCTCAGACGACGACCTCAAAGCGCTCTATTACGTGATGAGGTCGCGAGATTACGTACCTTGGCTGGCGATCGGCAAGCGACTCAACATATTTAGGTTCAGATTTTATCTTAGCTCTTATGCTATCTCTCTCTCTAGTGGCGGGATGGCCATAGGTGAACTTGTATTTAATCTACATTGTTGTATGTACTTTATTTTTTCAGAATACTATCGTGCATAGTATTTGATATATGTGCAAACCATAACTCATGCAATTCAAATTGAATCTACGCTATATATAATATATAATATATATATATATATATATATAATATATAGAAAATATGTGATGATGTTATTATCATTTACATACGTTTGCACACTCGGCAGTGCTCGCCTATTTTCGTATTTTTCTTGTGGTAGTTACAAAACTAACTTCTTCGTCTAGTGCTCTCAAATGGCGCTTCTCTGGCTCTGGATGTATATTTAAGCAGTTGTTTCTGCTACAGTGCTGCTATAACAGTTTCTCTTTTTGGTTGTTCGTGCTATATATCTATAATTACATTCGCTAAGCTTGGACTCTGCAGTTAAGTATAAACATATGTAATATACTTATACTGATATTTACGTGTAAAGGTAGAGTAGCGTGGGACTCATAGACCTACTAAAATCTCGTCGTTCGTTTTGCCTCTTATCGGGAGTGGCCGCAGTACTGTCTTTTTGAGGTTTTCTCACCTGCCCCGCTTTAACTTGCATTAAAAGCTGCTCGACTTGTGAAGCTCGGTGCTTTGTAGATCAAGGGCTCCTTGTTTTGAAGACCGCTTCGGAAGCTTGATATGTTAGGCGACTACGAAGTCGTAGGTTACAAGTGACCAGCTCTCGTTGCTACTGCTTGCTTGTTGTACTTGTGATACTGATATTGTTTGTTGTTGTTGTTGTTGTTGTTGTTGTTGTTGTTGTTGATGACGATGGTTTGATTGTTGAGTAACTCTTCGCATGCTATTCTTGTTTTCGACGCTGTTCTTAGCCAAGTTCGTGTAATTCGCCGTATCGAGTCGGCCCTATATAA
>QVRM01001264.1:0-39636 GCA_003439945.1 Dermanyssus gallinae | reverse complement strand
CTCGTACATCACTAACAAAAAGAAAATACGCTTGTTTGCATGTGAGGTCGCCGGATCATGTGGATTCAAATGACAGTAGACAAGGGGAAGTAATCTATAAATAACAATAAGGATATTCATGACACCATGCCGACTGTGGGTATTCCAAATAGCTCACCCGTGAAACTCGAACGTAGAGTGAGGTGTTCGGGATCTAGTTACTGTCCATGTTCAATTTTTCGGGCAATAATGCATACATTACTGTTATTTCCTTTTGGACGGCAGTTGGCTTCCGCAAAGCCATAATACAAAACCCCCTACCTTTTGCCATAAACAGGAAATGTTCCTTAGAAAATCTCTTTCTGTTTAGGTCGCTGCTTGTGTTTTTACCCAAGGGTCAAACGTTAGGCCACGTTATAAACCGCATCAATCTTTGTGAACGCCGCAAAATGCTATATGTACTATTTGGCCTCAAAAATGCTTTCAACACCGGCAAAGTATCTTCATTAACTTGTAGGGTCGTTACATTTATAAAGGTTTTTATCCCGCTAGTTATTGGCTAGCACGCTCTTACCTACGCGTTGCTTTATTTATGCCATTTAGCGCAGGCTCTTTATTGCTAAAACAATGTTGGTGATGTCAATCGACTCAACTGGACGGTATAACTGAACAGAATGGATAAAGTAGCATATAAACTGCTCGCAGGAAGAAAGTAAGCCCATATTACAGTCTTAATGTATTCAGCGAAACAATCACGGTAGCACGCTGGCATTATGTAAAATATGTTCATCAACTGTGGCTGGGAGCACAAAGCGGTCACCAAGACATAATCGACGTATTAAACATATACCTAACTTGCATATTGTTTTGTATTTTGTGCAACAAAAGCCGCAAATCTGTCGCTAGTAAAAGTTCTGCAATCGAATCGACAAATGTGACAACAAATGCAGCTTATTTATTAGTCAGCAGTTGGGAGCAGGTATTATCCAAGAGGTTGCAGTTAATGAAGTCATTATTTTTATCGCTTGATGGGATGATATTAAATAAACAAAGCTGTTTGTCACTGTTATTGTAGATGCACGTCAAGTTTTAGGCTCATTAAGTTACACAAACCTCAGGAAATAAATTAGACCTTGCATTTTCAGGTCACAATGATCTCCTTTATATCCCGAACGACGTGGACCTTCAGACCCGGATGTTGAATAAGTTTGTTTGCACTTATTATTGTGCCGATTTCTGAGTTTCCGAGTAAATCTAATCAATTTTGTCTTTACCATTATATAATGGGCAGCACGTTGAGTTGGGCATTTAGTACTACTAACGGGAGCGTATTCCATGCACTGCGTATAACCATTATCAGAACTCAGTGAAGGACCAGTGGCGCGCTCAATAGCGGCCCAGTGGCAGAACTTCTTCTTACCGTCATACATTATTGCCGACAGTAACTCCATACATTGGTGTACAGACTATTAAGTTGATTATTATTGACTGCCTTAAGTGCTGTCTCAATGAAACAAGGGAGTTGCGGATTTTTTTGCATTCTCGGAACGAAAATTACTTCTTTATACTATGTTGAACACATACCAAACTATGTCCGAGAGACATCTTGAAACAATTGAGCTATTCTACATAGTCTCATACAAGCGCGGGTCCTGTCCGTGGCTTGGTCACCTTAGCAGAGGCAGAGTTCCTGCTCGATTTAACCACTTTAGAGGAACAAAATGTCACGCTCGACTGACCACACACAACTACCTTAAGGCTCTTGCAGAAACGTGCGTAATGAGGCGAATAAACAGAGTAACGCCTCGATTAAGTGCCATGCCGCCCTCTTTGCTCTCTGCATATATATATATATATATATATATATATATGAGTGGATTACGCTGTGATGGCCATCGATAAGGCTGTGCGTTGTTCCCAGACTTCTATCCAAGGGAGGCCGTCATCCGAGAAAGCAGGCCTCACCTACGCTACCATGGTCAAGGAGGTTGCCACTCACCGGCAGCGGGAGTTGGCCCTCAGTTCGTTCTACCTAATATTAAACCGATACCAAATGTTCAGAAGAAGAGACGTAGCTACAGGTTTCCTCGGGACAGGACTCATTGCCCCCGCCGTCCGAAAAAGAGCCCCGAGGATCAGTGAGTTTTGACCGACCGAGTACACGGGTTCGTCCTCCTGCAGAGACTTGGACCCGAGTTATCCACGGTGTTGAGTCCTTTCGGGGAGTCGTTGCGACCGTGGTGAGGTTGCTGGTCGTAGTGGGCAACCTAAACGGGCTTATGAAGACAGATCACGAAATACAAGGCCCTTTCATCCGGGCTGTCGGATCTCAACAGGGTTCCCTGCCCAACTTACGGGCGTTCGTTTACAAGGAGAGGATTTGCGTCGACACCGACTGACTGAGCACAGAGTGTGGTCGTCTGTCACAACGAGACACAGCGGCATTTAGCCCGAATCGGTTAGCCAGTGTTATTCAAGACGTCACTTGCCGCTGGTGGTTAGTTCGCATCTTGCCGAAGTCAGAAAACCCGGCAAAGTATGATGTGCATTCTGTAGGAGGTGTTACTCAGTTTTAAGTGCTGAAGGCTCACCCAGGGGGCAAGACTGCAAGGACCGATCCGAAACTAAGCGTTCCCCTTTTTCCAGTTCTGGCTGCCATTAAGGGGTGGCTAGCCTAATTTTTGGCCCTACGTCTTAACCGTCTGCTTCGAGGTGCAGATGTTTGCTCGTCACTGGACTTCTTAAGTGACTCAACGAAAACTTGTTAGCTACAATTAAAGCGTCATTGAACTTAGCTTATCCGCAAACGTACGCCAACAAGCCTTACGTTTTGAGTGGTGGCCTAAGATTGCTCGATGCGATTGTCTAATTGGAGATAGCTCTGGCAGCCTCACTTAACAGGTCTATACAACAGGCTGTGCTCTATCATTAGCGCAGGCAGGCAAGCAAGGCACCAGAACTTGAATGACACCCTCCGCAGAGCTTTACGATTTGACATAGGCCGGTCTTCTCCGTTTTCGAGATTCGCGACAGATGATGAGTCATGGGCACGTCTTTGTGACGATTAACATAAGTTCCAGACCTCTTGTGGTGAGGCGTTAGAGCAACTCCACTCACAAGAGAGAAACAGCAAGGTAATGGTCTCCATCGTCTTCTACAGAAGTGATGCTGCCGATGGTTAAACTGACGGAAGGTGGTACAGTACTGTTGATTGCCTACTCCTACAACAACATTTAATGCATTTTATGAGATAATTTGGTACCAAATTGACGGTGGTTTGATAAAATGACCGTAAGCCGTAACCCCGCCCCGTAATGTCGGATTCCTGTGGAGCACCTTGCAACCAGAGGCGTACGGCTAGTGGCTTATATATATATATATATATATATATATATATATATAGACTTGAAATATTATTCGCTAAACATTTTGTTTTATCCGTGGAAACAGGAAAATGTCGCACGTAGACAGTTCCGGCGAATATGGGTTCTGAAAGTACGCCGGTGCATTGTCGTGGTGGAAAATCGATGAGTTGTCAGGTTCACGTCCAGAGTTCCGGCCTCTTACATCAAACGCTCTCGCGCAATCTTTTTGAATTTTTGCGATAGTATTTCTTATCCAGATGGTAGAACCAGATGGTAAAAAAGTTCTGGGAAGTGATTTTCTTGTTGTCGAAAAAAACAGTCAAAATAGGCTTGGTGTTGGATGTGCTCTGTCTGAAATTCTTCGATCAAAGATTTTTCCTTGGAAGCACAATGGAAGGATTGGGCTTTGGTTTCGAAATCATAACCATATACTCATGACTCGTTTTCTGGAACGGCTCTCTTAAGCACTCCAGGGTATTTTGCTACCGCCTCAAAGTTAAATTTTTACATAGGACGACAAGCGTTCATTTGGAAATTCAACATTTTTGGAACGAACTTTGCTGCCAGTTTTCTGACGTATAAAATATCGGTCAAGTCTATTACAACTAATCCATAAAATATATTTATACATCTTAACTATCTCTCTGATAGTAATTCGATGATTGTTGAGCAAGATATCATAAAGCTTTTCAACGCTTTCTTCTTTAATAGACATCGAAGGGTTTTCCCTTCGATGTCTATTAAAGAAGAAAGCGTTCACCTTTCGACAGTGCTTGTTCACCGTGAGCAGTTGGAAACATTGCCATCACTTAGCATACGATATGGTTTATAACAGAACTTGATGCAGATGTGTTTTCTCCCCCATTTCCAACTCCTGAGAAATAACCGAAATTTGTTTTCTTCACTGTTTTAACTAAACACAAACAATAAATGACGCCACCCGGCGCTATTTTTTATTTGTATACAGTAGGCGGAAATGCTTTTAGGTACAGTGTGGAGAACTACACTCCGGCAGCTAGCTCAACGACCTAAAACCCTTATACCTCCTTTCATCCTCCCCACAACCGGGTCCTATATGTACAACTAATATTGCACACAGTAACTGGGAGAGCGTCTCTAGTACTGACATAACCTTGCTATAATATTTCTTATAACAATTAGAATAAGTTCTGGTTCATAACTTTCTAAAATAAACTTGCTTGCAAACTTTAGGCGCTCACGCGAAACTTGGCTTGTGCGTAGCTGATGAATGGCGCTTCAAAGTAAAACAAACCGGAAAACCTTGGTGGTTTCGGTTCATTCTTAAAATTCAAAGTACTTGAACTTGCCGATCCGCACTCATATATATATATATATATATACAATATGTATGTGTGTGTCTGTCAGGAAGTGAGCCAGTAAGTAAGCGTGACTGTGGCTCGCTCGGTGGGCAAGGCTGTCCTTACTGGCATGGAGCCACGCAGCAGCAGCAGCCTCTGACAGCAGCAGCAGCAGCAAAGGTCTTGTGCGCTCGTTGGTGCCGCAGCAATCAGCTGAACTCATCCCAGCACGAGCGGGAGAAGTGACGCCGTAATGGCCGTTGTTGTAGTACCCGTAGCATTTTTCATACTTTGCTACGTCAACAATGCGATACGATGATAATCTTTCCCTTCGGGAAGAATGTTTAAATCTCCAAGGAGCAGAGGATAAGAAACAGAGGCGCGGATGACAGGCGAGACGACGAAGACGACATGAGGGGGGGGGGGGGGAGGAAGGCGGGCAGCGGGCGGGGGGCGTCATCCTCTGTTCGGCCAAACTAAACGTGCCGTCGCCGTGAGGGAGGCGCGCGCGCGCGCGCGCCCGCCCGCCCGCCCGCCGCCCGCGAGGGAAGGAAGAAGGTACGTCGCTGCCTGAACGGCTCGTTTGAAACCTCTGAAGTCATTAATGTCATCATGATCATCGTTGTCTTCCTTTCTCGACCTCCTCGCTTTCCGCATCGGACACCGCTTGCCTGTGGCGGCTGGAGCAGAGTCTGCTGCAGCTCCCGCACGAAGAACAGGAAACAGGGCGGCACAGTCCTAAGACAGCGCCGACGGCGGCGGCGGCGGCGGCGACACCAACATTAACAACGACAATAACGACAACGTACACCAGCGGCTATTTTGCCGGCCGACTCATTCACGTCGTCCTCAGCCGCCGTACGCTGAACGAAGTCGCGCTAGTCCGTTGTTTGCTGCTACTGTTGTTTTTTTTATGCTGCTACTGTTAACGGCATTACTGGCAGTTCTACTACTGAATCATTTCCAACCAGCCACGGTCGGACTCTTCCGTGTGCATGTTTGTAATGCATTTTTGCCCCCGGAAATGCATTTTTGGCAAGTACTTAAAGGGGTCACAGAAGAAAGACATTTTTTTCGAATTTAGTCTGTGCAAGCTGTTTGTTTCAGTGTCTGGTTCAAGATTCAAGATTCAAATCGTGGTTTATTAAAGGAACTGCATTATACAATGCTTTAGTTCTCATTTAAAAAAATATAAAATTGAATAATAATAATAATAATAATAATAATAATAATAATAATAATAATAATAATAATAATAAAAGGTTCCCATGGATCTTATCCTTATTGTGACCCCTTTGAGGAACTTCTCCGGCTTTGTTTGGAAATGTTGCATTTTATGGGAATTTTTTCAACAACAAATTCTTATATTAGCGTGGAATGTCCAAGCACACAACCCAACGACACTTCGAGCAAAATAAATAGATCCCCAAATACCCCTTTATTGAAATTTTGTTTGCTCTGTGCTTAATTGTGTTGATTTTGCTTTAGATGTACGGCAACTAAGACATCAGATGTGATAGTCTAGCTTTTTCGGCTATAATTTCTTACTAGATGCGTCTCTAAATTCCCGGCAGTATGTCCTAGCGTTGATAATCAACACATCGCGGCGCACTGTTGCGCGAAATACCTTGTTTTAAAAGCAATTGTTGAACGGTTTCGAGAATACATGATGCACATGCATCGTTTGTAGCCTGCGTGACTTGTGTGAAGCTCACTTCTCCACTAAACCCAGATTCCTCCTCCCAGCTTGGTATTACTTTGGCATTACTTTTCGTACAGCCGTGGGAGAGACATCTCTGCCATTCTCTTTCACTCATATGCATTCTCGCCTCTATGTTTATTTATGTTTAAATAAGGGGAATGCGCTAGTCCGTAAACCACCCTGTTAGGGTGCATCGAGACCATGAAGGGCCCGGTCGCTCTCCCTGCTACCACCTCCGAGAAGTCTCAAGCTCTCTCAAGCCTCCCTTGCCTGGCTGTTTCCCATTTTAAGTGTCAAAATGGCGTCGACCGAGCTCGTGGCCTCCCTCCTTGTCTCCGCCGACGTCAACATGTGGTCCTTCACAGCGGTTGAGCTTGCGTTCCTTGGTCTCCTAAAAGCATCACACCGCAGAACAGTATACTCGACGTTAGTCACCTCCAGAGTCACACGGCTTTTTAATTATTTTCATGTAGATCTGGAACTGACCATATACGCATCAGAACCTGAATCGTTTAGTATGAAAATTTTCCGTTTCGGCAGTCGTACCCGAAAGCCCGATATCTGACTCTTGATCTAGCTCCCTGTGGTCATACCGAATCCTACTTGCTCCCATTCCTCCTGACAGGTCGGCGCCCGGTCGGAGATCTTGGTGAGATCCAGATTTTTATCCAGATATATTTTGTCGTTTTTACCAGCTAGAAGATCGAACTGGCAGTATCTTGGCGAGGACCAGAAGGGCTTCGGTCAAGACCGTCCAGCATCTTCTTCTGAAGTTGGCTCAATTAGCAAGCCGCAATGTTTGGCTTAGATAGCCAACCCGTACCTCCTCTATGTGCTGACTAAGGCGCATATCATTCGCTATCTTACAGCGGTTGAGGTTTACCAGAAGCATATTTAGCATCGGCTGAATTAATAGCGTCCAACAAGTAAATTCTAGCCTCCCCTTCCATATTCTGCCGGCATAGCGGGCGTACCACCGCTGCTCGACTTGCTCTCTATAGGCTGGGCAAGCCATCCTATCAACACGGCGCCCCTCTCTTCTGCAGACAAAACACTATCCCATCGCAGCATTACAGTTGAAGACCGGTTGAATCGGGCTCCCCACACTTAGTCGAATACCTGACAGACGTGGCCCTCCGTATTGCAACATTAGGCTTTATGACTCGGTTTGTGGCACCTGTAGCAATTGAAGCGCCTAGAGAGGATCGTGGTCCCTATTTCTACGTTCAAGTTTACCACCCCCAGAACCAGATATCGTTGAAAAGCTGCATGGTTCCCTATTCCACTATAGACTCGGGCGACAATGGCTTGCATTTGGTGCAAGACACTATTTTATCTTGTTCATACCGCTAAGAATCCACGGCACATATTGCGTATTGAACAAGCTAATATTCCCCCTCTTTCTCTCTCTCTGTGCCTCTTTGCCGTCGAAGACGCTGGTGAGGCAATGCGGCGAATGATTTTTATGGGACGCCAAGTGCTAGGCACGAACCACGGAAACCATGCATCAGCTAGCACTACCATTTCAGCGCGTCGTGTACCGTCGACAAACGACTTGCGGCCGCAAACTCTACTCTGTGGCGGCCCCAGCGCTATCGTGGTCAGCTAAATCAAGTTCGGTGTCCCTGCTCTGCCCCGAGAGCTCCCGTCCACTCTACGATGTAGCAGCCTCTTAACAACCCGTCGGGTTAGCCAAGGTCAGGTCGGTAGCAGCTGCGGCAGTCGGCGAAACTGGCCGTCTACGTAAGCGTAGGAGACCCACGTTAGTGCTCTGTCCATTCGCTGGTTTGCTGCCTTTGCCGCTTGGTTGGTCGGTTCGTTGGCTGCGTGGCTCGGTGGTTAGCTTCATCCTGCAAAATACGAGTCAAATGTCGTAGCCAGCCTGGCTGGAAGCGCGGGCGCGCCGTCGTCATCGGCGAGTCACCGCTCTGACAGCCTCCTCGCCAACAGACCTAGGAGAAGGAACGCGAAGCAAAGAGAGAAAGAAATGGGGTGTAAAATAGAGAGAGAGAGAGAGAGATGGCCCCTGACCTTCGCGAGTCTGTATGACAACGCACCGACATTGCCCCTCCGTACGGCTAGGCTGGCCTAAGTACGTCCCTGCGCATCACGCCGTACTTAACCCAATACTCAATTCCGCGAGCGAGAGATGAGGCCGCAGAAACCGCTAGCCGAATAACAAGCAAATGAAGAAGAGAAGAAGAGAAGAAAGGCGAGGAAAAATGAGAAGAAGAGAAGCACAAAGAGAACGACGAGGAATAGGGCCCGCCTGCGGCTGGCCGTCGGGCCGCGCAACGAACCGGCTCGGTCTGCTTGAGGCAGCCGTAGAACAACAACGTTGACAAATGATGTACATCGTCGATGGCGGCGGTAGCTGTATGTATACGCACGCACCGCCGCCGCTGCCGGCTGTGATATTGTTCGTGGCCAGCATTGCGGCCAGCATCGCGGCAGAGGGCCGCGGGACGGTGGTACAGTTCCTCCGGCTGCGCCTTCGGCTGCACAAGAAGATCGCGTTGCAGGATAAGCAGCCGATCGTTGATGACAACGGCGACGTTGGACGCCCGCCCGCCGCGCCGGCGACCGCTTCAATGTTGACGGCCAGCGACTGGCCCCAGCGTGCCCGGCAAGGGCACAAGTGCGCCCTTGACTATCATCACTACTGCCAGTAACAGCGCGGTGCCTTCGCATCTAAGCCGCACATGAATAGTAGAATCGAGTACGACAGAGATACACAGCTCAGCCTGAAACTTAGCGTAGCAATGCACAGCAAGCTACCAGAGCGATGCCGGGTTGTCTACATACGAGTAGACCAGAAGCTAGCTACCGTGATTGGAGTGAATAGGAGGATACTTATGTATGAAGTAATTGTAGTGTAATGTAACCCGACCTTAGTGCGCGTCTTAAAAGGTCAAATGATTATGTACTGTACCGTTTAAAACGCGTTACAATCATGTTTCGTTTTCTCAACAAAAACATGCAATACGTGCCCGTGTTGTTATTTCTCTAATAGCGTTATCAGTACATAGCAACATAACTGCCTGTGTCAAATGGCTTTCCAGCATTTTGCCAGAGCTAACCTGAAGGCACATTAGCATGCGGACCTTGTTACAACGATCCTGCTTTTATTTTACGTGTAGGGCAAACACAAGCTTGTGTTTGCTTTTTGTTAAGATAGCAGTACCAGGGATATCTAGCGATACAGTGAAAATAAAGGCCAAGTCCCAGTACGAAAAGAAAAGATACAACAACAACAACAACAACAACAACAGAGAAAATGACTGTGAACAAGCTGAGGTGACGGGGGTCGTGTCCGTCCGCTCGATTTCCTCGGAGTCTCGTCCACTCAGCGGAACGGGAGCGACGATGTGCGTCGCGTATCTTGATAACAAAAGCTCGCACATTTCGCCTTTTCTTTTTTCTACCTCGTCTTCTTCTTTTCTTGTCGTGCACTGCGACCGCAACGGCTTCTAGCTTGCGGTGTTGGGACGTCTCGGGAAGCACACACACACACACACACACAGATACAGGCAAACGCTTGGCCAAAGAGAGGTTGGTGCTGACCCGTATGCCGTTTTCCCGCCTCGCTGAGGAATGCACGCGGTCTCTCTCAGGACAGCACAGCTGTTTCTTCGAGATAGGACGCCGCGGCGGCGGCGACACGAGCCCACCAGATAGAAGTAACCTGGTGAGGACAGGCGTTCGTGCGTCTGGCAGCGTCAGCCGTAGCAGGCGGATCTCCGTATGCGTGCGTCTACGTTGGTTGCGTGCGTTCGTGCTTGCTTGCTTGCGTGAGTGAGTGAGTGCGTCTAGGTAGGCAACGGGACAGCGCAGCACACCGCACCGCGCTGCTATGAGCACACATGAAGTCTCGGAGCCGGCAGTTGACGAGCTTCACCGCTGCGCGCTTTCACCCACCGACCGCTATTGCTGCCATCTCGAAATGAATTCTGGAAATTGCACGGCACCACACGAAGTACACACTTGGGGCCGACCATCGCAGTCGTTGGTGGTGATGGTGGTGGTCCTCGTCGTCGTGGTGGTGGTGGTGGAGGAAGAAGCAAAGGGGATTGACCACGACCGCGGCGATGGCCGCAAAAGGGCAAACGCTACTCGTGGATCAGACTCAGGCGCTCGTTGAATTTAAGACAAAACATTCTTTTCATCTGCGTTTGCATGCATATATATATATATATATATATATATATAAAGTGACTGTATGTGCGTGTATGCATGTGGTTGAATGCGCACATGCGAGCATGCGTGACCGTCGTTGAGATCTGCGCGGATGTGTTATGTGCTTTGCACATAGCCACACAGGTCGCACAGTTAGTTCACACTTGACAGCGGCGCAGGAATCTACGGCGCGGAAACAAATCGTCAGCTCTAGAGGATAGGTTTGTCTTATGGGCTAGAGTGCTAACCAAAAACAGGTAGACAGCGACTTCTCGCGTCTCCGCCGTGTCTCCTTCGTCCAGTTCTTTGGGGAAGCAAACACGCATGGGTGCACCAGCATAGCGCTATAAACACCCTACTATGTCATGACCATACAAGAGGCAAAACAAACGCCAGTTAGTTTTATTGCCAATTGGGCCGTCTATATTTATCTATTTTTGAGGAAATTGCTAACAGATGTTTTTATCTAATGTAACCTCAATTCACTCGGATCACTAGTTCGATTAGAGTTTTTAACCGCTCTCATGCTCGTTCTAACATATGCTTATGGGTGTTCCGTAAAACAGGCAGGTAGACTCCTTTCTTACTATTTCACTTGTTTAGAAGAAGTTTGAATATGCACAACTTAGAACGTAGACTGGAAAATTCGTTTCTCCCAAAACGGCGACATTTCGACGACATCAAATACGAGCTTCTTCGAGGAGTACACGAAGTGCATCTGTCGACTGTGCTCTCAGGTGTGTACGAAGTTTCATGCGTCTGCCTGCTTGGCCCTTGCGAAGAGATGACTGCACTGCCTCTCTCGACTAACATGCCGCGAGCAGCTGACAGCTGTATAATTGTCTGTTTTATGCACACTCAATATGAGTGAAATTAATTTGATGATGAATAGCTTTCAATATCCGTAGGTTTACGTCAAAACGGCGACATTTTCTGGACAGTAGACATTTACTTTTACGAGGCCTTTCGAAGAACGAGGTTTACCGGAAATGCACATTTGCGCTGCTGCATGTACTTGTTCGATTTGTAACCTTGTATTTTGTTTTCTTAATTTGCTGAGGCGACCTTAAAAGGTACGGTTTACGTTTAACGGTGTGATTGAAGTCTGAATAAATCGACGTGGGATTAGAAAGAAAAAAAACTTTATCAACAACACATGTTTAAGTTTGGCATCCTTCGGTCACAAGGTAAGCAAAGAGTCATAAGCCAGCCATTTCTGCCAAACGTGGCTCTGTCTGCTGTTATCGACTATATGTGCATTTAGGCGGCCTATTCTGTCGAAACTGCTAACTTTAAAACGGTTGATCATTTCTTATTCGGTCTGTACAAAACAAACTTAGATATTCACAGTGAGAACTGCGTCACTACCACTTGGCCTTATATACGTTAGAGGGTGTTCACAAACTAATAAATGCTTGCGTCCGAAGGCTTCTAAAGTCGTCTAGAAAAAGAAATATAGTCGTATTTAAAAAGGCAAGTTTACTTAAATCGAAATCCTGGGATGGCCTGGATTTCTGTTTGTTACGCTAATAAACACGGTAATTTAGCTTTCACGATTAAAAAAATCGTTGGAATTGAGATCACACTTACGGCCAAGATTTTGTCTTTTACCAACTGAATCACTTCGGAATACTTTTGAAATACCATAAATGTAATTACCAAATTATAGCAATTGTTCGAAAGAGCGACTGCTAGTTATCGATCCCTGATAAGATCCTTGAAAGCAACATTTAGGTTAGCTGAATGCGGTTACCCACAAGAGATGTTCGTGTGCATGTGCACGGATTACGTACGCACGAGACCTCGTTGGCTCGTGAAGGACCTCTCTTCATCTATGAAGAGCACAAGTGCACGAAAGAACTCCGCCTGGGTTCTTCCTTCTGCAAATGTTTGCAACACTAATCAACGCGTTGTTGGTAGATTGTAGGCCGCTAAGCTTGAACTCGCTGAAGCCAGTATAAATGTAGATCTTTGTTGAATAGTACATTATGCACGATATGACAATCTACACCAACTACTTGAATAATATACTAACTGTATAAAAAAATTGAACAGTTATGTCTTAAACAATGCAATTTTCCACATCCGTTGTACCGTCTGCGTACGGTACCTACCGTTGGCAATGGTCGGGAAACGATCAAATTTAACATATTCAATAAAAAGTACAGGCGTTCCCGTTATCTAGCTTCTCTTCGCTTTGAACACAGTTCTCTTCCGAACATCGACATAACAGGATCTCAGTTTTCGCCAACAATCTCTGATGCAACTCGACAAATGATCATTTACGTTTAAACAAGCCTCTTTATTCAGTTTATATATATATATATATGTATTCTATAATCACCGCTTAACGATTATTCGTGATTTTGCTATTGCGGAACAAGGCAATTTAATTTCTTCATACAATTGAAATATATTATTATGTTAAAGAAGTATATATATATATATTATATATATATATAGATAGATATATATATATCAATAAATATATATAAATATATATATATAGATATATATATATATATATATAGATATATAAGATATATATATATATATATAAATTTGTCGTACAGATTTAAATGTCCAGTTCTAAATATTTATTTATACACCCTCCACAGAAATAGTACTTCATCGATGATTAGTCGAAGCTTTTCACAATATTCTAATTCATTTAATACTCGCTTAAAGTTGCACGAAAATAGCTGTACCAAGACCAAATTTAGAGTACGGCTATTGTGACATCAACATGCTCGTGTTTGCCATCTTTTCACAGCGCCGTCTGTGAGATAATTAACTCAAATGTTCTACTTAAATATCGACAAAGATGGCGCTATTCTTCAGTAGGCTAAATTTTTGCTCACGCTCCAGTATGCGGAAGATGGCAATAATATTTTAGGTTCCCATGTATTCACGTATATATATATATATATATATATATATACGTGAATACATGGGAACCTAAAATATTATTGCCATCTTCCGCATACTGGAGCGTGAGCAAAAATTTAGCCTACTGAAGAATAGCGCCATCTTTGTCGATATTTAAGTAGAACATTTGAGTTAATTATCTCACAGACGGCGCTGTGAAAAGATGGCAAACACGAGCATGTTGATGTCACAATAGCCGTACTCTAAATTTGGTCTTGGTACAGCTATTTTCGTGCAACTTTAAGCGAGTATTAAATGAATTAGAATATTGTGAAAGCTTCGACTAATCATCGATGAAGTACTATTTCTGTGGAGGGTGTATAAATAAATATTTAGAACTGGACATTTAAATCTGTACGACAAATTTTGTCAAGGACGCCTAAAAATAGCAGCAGATTAGGAATTTGCGACCCATGTGAAGAATGCCATTGTCGAATGCTCAAACAGAACGCATGCATTGCTAGCAGAGACGCTGCGCTTGTATGCCGAGATTCTCCATGAGATCCATCACGACCACTTCAGATTCACGAAAAACTTAATGACTTGTGATGAAAGAGGTGCGGGTCTTCAAAGTGCCTCGAGAATGTTCAATCTCTATGGTATTCTTCTCGAGGCTCGTTGCCGGTGATTTTGTTTAGACTACAAGTCGGGTGGGGTAATACATACTACGCAATTTTTAGTAACTTTCAGAAGGTCGCCACAGATAGTTTGACAAATTGATTGATTTGCTTGATAAGTGTGTGCATATGTATCGCCCTTTTATATCAGGGGCGCATAACTCTGCAGTTATTAATTACTTACACTGCAGTCCCCCGTTTTTCTCGCTTATGGGTTGAGCACGATCCATCGGGACAGCCTCTATTCGTAATTTTGACCTGCCCCTTTTCTGCATCCTTGCCTAATCCTAACGCCTCTCTTATTTCTAAATCGCTAGTTCCTCCCAGTCATCTACACTCCTTAACCAGATGATCCACTGTTTTCGACAAACCGCTGTTTCTAATTCCTCGTAGCAGTTCGGCTGTACCCTCGTGCAGCTCTAACATACCTGCTCTCGCATTTGCCAACAGCCCGCTGCGTCTTGTATTATCGTTGAACCATTCTACTTCACCCCATTCCGATTTAATATTACCGTATACTTCCTTTAAACTAGTCTTTTGCTTTCGTAAGTGCTGCCCACTACTTCTGTGTGTATTCTGCCTTTGCCCTACTTGTAATTCGCTCACTGGACGGAGTAATGTCTGTCCAATGTTTACTACTGAGTCCTATTTGTCTTGCCACAGATTCCGCTCGATATGTAATTCTACCCGAATGTATGCGAGCGGAGCGGCGGGTTACGACGTCTTCACGACTGCACAGTACAGAATATTTGGACAAGGGTTGCTTTCAGCGGTCAGACTTGCAGTTTTTTGCAAATAATCTTCATTTAAAGCAAACGAGCTTCGTAGGTTTGTAGGCCATTGTTTTTTATTCATGAAAATATAACACTGTTGTAGGTCGCATCGAGATACGTTTAGTAGGAACTGTGTTGCTAAATCATAGACCACAACAATAAGAGCAAATGACCCTTGTTGGCAACACACGCTTGCCTCCACCAGGCTTCGCTGAGTACAGTGCAACTATCTAACCGACACAATATATATATATATATATATATATACTTATACATTTTATGTATTTACATGCAGAAACGATAACATCGTATTTGCCACCTAACGGAGAGAAATGCACAATCGCCTTATAGGGTGAGCAATCTGTTATGAGCCAGCATTTAATCCTATTCATTGGGATGAATTGGTTTGGCGTATGCCTACCTGGCCGTTCGAGTCTTAGATGTAGCCGATATGTTACTTATAGCCAATAACGTTTTTTCGTAGAGCATCCACAGGTCCCAAAGGCGTAAACATGTTACGAAGAGAGTTATTGCAGTCAACAAGGTTTCATTTTATCATATTCATCATGGCGGTCACTAAAGAATGTAAGCTAATCGTCGACATCAGAATGAGCAACAATATTATTTGCCTTTAATTTGTTTAGTTTTGTTGTTCAACGTGAAATTCAATTTAAGCTTGGAGTTAATCGAACATGCTTGGTCAGTCAGTATCATTGCTAAATTGAAATC
Source organism: Dermanyssus gallinae (assembly GCA_003439945.1). Taxonomy (NCBI): domain Eukaryota; kingdom Metazoa; phylum Arthropoda; class Arachnida; order Mesostigmata; family Dermanyssidae; genus Dermanyssus; species Dermanyssus gallinae. The sequence goes on along the minus strand of QVRM01001264.1, from coordinate 24,048 downwards.
CCTGACTATTTTGTTCCGATATTTTGTGTTGCGACCATAAGAAAAAACGATTGTTGTCAACAGGGTTGCTTGCAGCGTAGCACCCCAGGACTTTAGGATAAAACAACAGAAGAAACTGAAATATACCATACTTATATATATATATATATAATTGTCTTTTAGTGAACCCTATATATATATATATATATATATATATATATATGTAGGGTTCACTAAAAGACAATTGTTACACCTCATTATGAATTAAATATATATATATATATATATGTATATATAGTCAGGCATGTCTCCCGCTATATATATATACCCGATTGCCCCAACTCTGACCTAGTCTGGGTGGACCTAGCGATCCGACTGACTATCAGCTCAATGGTCTGCATTGGTTGCGTGCGATGGCTGGGTGACGATTCGACAGGTTGGCTGACGGTGGTTCATTGCTCAATTGGATCCACTTGAATTCAAAGTCGTCGACCGTTTCGAATCGGCGCCTGCCATAGACTCGTTAGCCGTCGAAAGTTTTCAAGTGAAAAAGTCGAACGCTGCCACCAAAGCGGAGTGGAGAAATAAAGCGTATTCCATCGCTAGGCTCACTCAACCATGTATTTGTTCTGTAGTTACCAGTGAACGGAGAACGCCACTCACACGCTACAGCGAGATTCTGGCAGGTGCTCCGAGATCGCCGTGCACGATCCGCAATCCACCTCTACCAAACTTGTACGGCCGTAGTGACCTTTAGTACACGTTTCCTGTTGGTATTTGCCTACCTATCTACAAATGTTATATATTGACATCTAGCCCATAAAATGGTATATATATAGATATAAATTTCTATAGGAGTATATGCGCACTTCGGTGCGCAAGTATTTAAGTACAAACGCCAAAAATCTCGCTTTCCAAGGACTGCATTTTAATCTAGTCTTTGCAACATCTGCAAATTGTCTTAGCACATAATAAATGCAGTAATGCACAACAATAATTATATAAATATTTAATATAGTCTCACAAGCTTATAGAGATAAGTAAGATTATTGGCTCCGGTCTCAAGACGTTCGTGCTTTAGGGTTGCCGATATAACTATTTTTATGAACTCTGATGAATCCTAATAGAGCCTATTATAAACATAGGAATTAAACTTTTCCTACTTCGTTATAATTTTGCATAGATAGCATTTAAATAATTTTGTTTGAAGACCTCTCTTCTCAAATATCTATCGTTACTCTAACGTGACATTTAAAAGTTCCGGCTTTCCTCTTGACTAAGGGATTCTGAAACGCTAACTTTAACCCATCACTATTATTTTCTTAAAATAAATATCTGCGATAATCCTGCAGAACAATTAAATTATTAGCGACATAAATGTTCAGTGCTGGTGCAATCCGCCAAACGACCAATCAGGTGGTAAAAACGTTAGAGGCCCAGAAGCTGTACAGCGGTCGAGAAACCACCCCCAAGGGACAGGAGTATGCAATCATTGGCCGACGAATCGCCATTTAATTAAACAGTGTACTGTACGTAGGGGAAGCGTAGACAGTGTCAGGCGGCTTTAGGGCGGCGGGCTCTCAACCTAGGGATAACGTCGTGGCGCCGATCGCGTGCTCGACGTCGAGTCTATAATTATCGAACGCCATCGGTAACGAGTACCATGGAACACTGTAATTGACAAAATGGAGTGCAATTGCTACCTCTAGCTGCATCTTATATAAATTGTATGACTGCTCTCCCCTCCCTCGTCAACTAGAGTCATCTAGAACATTGTTCTACGTCGTTGCTTCGGTATCAGAGCTCTCACGCTCTTTTATCGCTCGCTTTAGATTTGATCCAGATGTCGATAAGACAGACCAGGGACCTCAGTTGGCCGTTTATATAAACCTGCGAAACGCAAGTAGGTGTGAATTGAGGGCCTATTCTGTACGTATTTAGTGAAAAAAATACCCAAGAATCCCAATAGACAGCGGCCATTCCCGCGGCTTAAGGGATGTGTGGTGGATTCAAGGCTCGTTCACACTTACGAACAGATGCCAAAAGTTATGTAGATTACGCTTGAAAAACAACAAACACTAATGCGAAGTGTTCTTTCGTGTGCGTTTTTGATCGATTATCAGATATCGCAGCATCATCATGCACACAGCTCTTTCATTTTTAATTTTCGTGCAGTATCTTATGCACCCCGTTTGCTGGGTGCTTACGATCTCAATGATCCCTCCACCCCCCACAACCTTAATTTAGCATCTTCCAGGATGAATTTATGGATGTATACGATTTATAATGTCTGACGTAGAAAATGCAACTGGAATTGTAAGGCGCTTCATCCTCGCTTAATGTAATTTTTTTTAAAATTCAAATATAACATGTTGTCAACGCTGGTACAGAGTTGTCGAAAACATCGTCCCACTTAGTTTTGATTAGCGCAGTACTCTATTAATTGACATAGAAATGCTTAATATCGGTATGCAATTCGTGTTTTTCCATGTCTACGAAAAGTGCTGATATGCTCGGTGCAAATTATGACTCTTTTCTATGTGTGCAATAAAGGTTAATATATATATATATATATATATATATATATATATATATATATATATATATATATATATATATATATAAACTTAAACACGCCTGCACGTGTTTATTTATATTCAAGTCAACTACGTTGTTACGCAAGTTACCTAAAATACGCAAATTCAGGTGTATATAACTAGTGCTGTATTATATAGGGCGTCGTTCATTGAGTAACCAGAAAAAAATCCACAACAACCTGATTCCCAAATTTGTTTTTAATTTTATTTTTCGACGTAGTCTTCCTGGAGTTCGTTTAGTGTTTCAACTTTGTGATGATTTCAGATACGTCTGTAAGCTGAGGATCAATCCAAGGTGGTCATAGAGTAAATCACTACCAATTGGACATGCAAATCTCTATTGGGAAGTATCACGGAGACACAAATATGGATTTTGTTCGATCTTCTGGAGCAGTCGGGTCTCCAGCTGTTGCTCGTGTTGCCTCTTGGCATTCCGCAGAGTTCGTTGGCAGATGGATCTCGTCGCTGCGAAGAAAGGAATCATCTCCGTGAGCACCAGGACGTCGATCCCATTCAGCGCTGAGGTGGGCATACGCTCTAACGATTGCTCAGAATCTTCGCAGTTCCATTGAATGATTCTTATTGCATTCGTCGGCGACCTACTAAGTTCAACAGGTTTCCCACCATATCGTATAGTTTCGGCTAGTATAGTAGTAGTAGCTATAGTCCCATCTGCATTAGGTATACATGCCAAGCGAATAATAAATCAAATATATATATATATAGCAAAGCTAGCTGAGACGACAGAATATTCCTATCTCTGTTGGGTCTCTGTACGTTACATTACTTGCTCGTTTCGCTGAAAAATGCGGTTTGCACAAACTGGCTTCACTGTAGGAAACTCATCTGCAAGGATATATATATATAATTAGGCCAGAACACAAACGCCTGTACGTGTATATAGGCTAAAGGGGCATATATATACATTTAAGCTTACACAAATCAGAACACATATGTATGTACGTGTATATGAGCCAAAGAGGCAGACATATATACAAGGTCACCCAGAATTCGTTCAACAAACTTCGAAAATGTGTACAACTCGGCAAACAAATATTTTTTTTCTAACAGAACAAGGGGCAAAAAGACATTTATCTTTTTTTGCAGTTAGAGCGAAGTTACCAAAAGTGATTAATATCAAGCTCTTGAACGTGACATATCTTCACTAAATCTGCGATTGCGATAGCTCCAGACTTTTTACCGACAAATCAGTCATATTCGCGGCTTAGAGCTTAAGCAGAACAAATGCTTTATTGAAGATTATTCTTAAGGAATTAAATTCTTTGCCATTCTTATATTTTGGCGTTTGCGCTCAATTACTCGTTCTTGGAAGACATTAGACCCATTGGGAAAGAATATTTTTGTCCGAACATTACTAGATCCTAAAGTACTTGTATGTATATATATATATATATATATATATATATACACAAATGTAGAACTATTCTTCCGTTGGTCAAGCGATATATTTATATATATATATGTAATCGTATGTACTCGGAAAAAGTTGCTTGGGTACATAAACAACGACAACGGTTAAATACGCACTGTATCAAGAACATTTCTAGAAGAGGGCCTGAAACAAAGACGACAGAGATCGAGTCAATGGTGGCCCTGCGCAATTTCTGTTTCGCAATTCTGGCGCTCCTCTCGGGTCCCATTGGCTGCCTCAATAAGTCATGCTGGCTGAGTAGCTTTTACTGCTGAAGGGCGAACGAAGGTGGTGGCGATGGTGGCACAGGTCGCATCATCCAGTGATTGATTCCTCGCCGACGTCCCGCCTTACGAGCGAAGCAAACGCGAAGGCACTCAAGAAACAACAGAAGAGTGCGTGACCTTATCGCCATCTCTACCTGTTGTGCCAACGGCACGGCCGCAGCTCCAGGACGGCCGTAGTAGTCGTAGTAATCGTAGTAGCAGCGGTCGTACAGCGGTCAATTTCCTTCGTTCTCTTTCTCTCTCTCATCATTCGCTTTCTCATTTCCTTCATATATATATATATATATATATATATATATATAGATCTCGCTCTCTGTGTGCCTCATTTCTGGTTGTCACGTTTGGCCTGGCGCCACGCCAATCTAGCGTTCTCAGCTAGCCGGTTTCGTTGCTCCTTAGATGGACAAAGCTGCAGTTATTGGAAGAACGAACCCCACGGCCGTCTTGACGACGGCAATCTGTAGCCGCTATTTGATCCGGCTAGTCTCGGTGGTGCCCCGTCTCCGTCAAATGGGCAAGAGTTACTGGGCTGCCGACGCGTCTCTCGTCCCGCATATAAACTTTGGCCTTACATACCTCCCTTTCTTAGGAAATGCTTGGAAGCTGTTGATAGAGAGCTAAGCTAATAAACAGATCGCTGCCACAATTTTTGTCTTTTTTTTTGAAGAGATTAGCTTGTCAACTGCATGATGCACACCGGGTGTCGTTGTTAACTTCACGGTAGTGTGAGGGACCTACAGACCCACTAAAATGCGGCGAGTCATCCCCGTAGCCCCGATAAAGGGCACTAGTAGATACTGCTTTCTTGAAATTGCTTTATCTGTCGACGTCGACTACGCTCTACAAGGGATATGAACATATGAAGGGACTGACATATGAAGGGACTTCTCCACCTTAGGTTCCGAGAAAAGAGTTCTCGCTCTGCATTGAAAAGACACAGCTTTTGTAACGGTCAGTGCCTTGCATAGTCCCTCTCTCCAGACTTGCATATATGACATACGGGGGGGGGGGGGGGGTCCGCTTCGAAATGTAGGCCTTGCAGTAAGCAACCAACTTTAGCAAGCGTAGTTAAGCCAGCCTTGCCGATAGCGGTACCATTTCTTCGACCAGAGAGTCTAAATTTCGTCCAGCATCCAGGGTGCCCGGGAGGATTTTTCTCATTGCTTGTTTCATTTGCTTGAGACATCCCTAACCGGAAATTCCACGTCGCGTCATTGGTGGATTATAATTGTTTCGCACACAGCAGCACACGCCGCGTAACTCCTTGTAGTGGCAGTGAAAGATCAAGTGCATCAATGGCTTGACTGTTATCTACGATTGATTCAAAGTATTGTAGTATTTACTTGCTCTAGTACGTCTTAAAGCACTGAAAACAACTGTTAGTTGTGATACGTCAAGCAGGTGGCCTGCCACAAGAACTTGTCCACAGAAGCCCGTTGTGCTTCAGTGCAGCGGTTAAGCAGCGATTCTCTACGTCGGTTGCTGTTCGGAGACGCTTCGGTGAAAAAGCTGCGTGGCCTGCTATGCGCCTTGCTTCCGAATAGTCATCATCTATGGAAGATTATAGAGCAATAAGACAAAAGGAGGCCAAAGGGACGAAAAGAGCGCGACTGGGTATTGCATTCGCAATGTTCTTCCATTCGAAACCAGAAGACTGCCTGCAGTTTAAGAGAAACGAGCTCCTCAATAGCTTCCAATCCACATCATTTGTTTATACGTTTTCTTCGGTTCAGCTAAGTTTTCCAGCCCTGATGGGCTTCAATCATTGTGGCAACATATGCGTATTTTGGTGGTTTTGCATTCGTAATCAAACCATGCTTTGTGTCTCTGGTTTGTCGCAGTGTTCTTCTTATGTAACGCTGCAAGGCTAATTTTGTAAATTATTTGCTTAGAATGCTGCGTAACGCATCGACAACCTTGGCGCTGGAACTATGCCAAGAGCAAAGCTTTGTGGAAGACATTATCCTGGACAAATACGATTTCAGCGCGCTGGTCGTAAAGCAATATCGCGCCTACAGAGAAAAGCGTTATTTGAACTTTGCCAGACCGTTGGAAGCAGAGAATGCAAGCAAACAGACGCATACTTTATAGACTTACCTGGCATGTCTAAAAGGGTATTGCTGTGAAATTGAAGACTGTGTATGTAAATATTGTGGCACGTGTAATATTGACCGATACCACATACTGCAATGCAAGGATTTTCTTGCACTGCAGTATGTGGATAGAAGTTGATTCGATGCATGAAGTAGTGAAAGATATGCACGTGCATTTTATATGAGAATGCAATCATGCAACAAAAAGTTCTTTTTACGCGTATTTTGAGAGATACGAATACCCTTTCTAAAGTACTACATAAAACGTTTTTTACCTTGGTTACCAAAATAGAAACTATCGATTAATCTTCTTATTTAAGCGATTTTTCTTTTGGTAGGCACGGTCCTTTTGCACACTTCACAAGGATTCGTTATGACGTTATTCGTTCTCCGCGGGGTGTCTGCTCTAATTATCCCTATCCGCTATTCATCAGGTTTAATACGGGGTGGCTATGCTCCTGATGGTTACGTCCTGTACGTGCACCTGTTGCATAAATGTGGCGAAGTCGTGGCCTTGTATGTCTTCACTGAGGTTTGTATCGTGGTGCTTCCATTATCGTCAGGACAGGCGCCAGTATGTCCACCTGTTGCGTACCCTACCTAGCGCATAGTTGTAGCATATAGTATTTCAGTGTAGTCTAAAGCTCGCAGACTCGCTTAACACTCGTAAGAATAATGCGAGTAAATACGCTCGAAGCTACTCCTGTTTCTTCGGGAGAGTTCCTCGAAGTCTGCGAAGTCGACAGACCTGATGTATGTTCTAATTATATTCAGAGATTAAATATTTTGGTAAAAACAATGTATACTTAGGCATATATGACCCTTGAATAAAGGTGCTTTTGACTTGACTTCTTCGTCTGAGTATTTCTCTTATTTTGGTAGAAAGCTTGAGCCGTATTTATTAGGAAAACTCTGGGATACACGTACGGCAGCAGTTACGTTTCCTGGATAAATAGCAATTCGACTTTCGGGTTCGAATTGTCTTCTAAACGATTAACTGCTGTATCTGTGTTGAGGTTAAATAGAAGAACAATACAGTTATTTTCCTACATTTCATGGCGATTGCATGGTGAGTGTATCAGTGTCTCCCCTAATAAGTATGCTAAACAAATACGGTATCACTGCAGTGCGTGGGAACAGAATTCGCTCTCGTAATTCCGTTATTTTATTAATTTACTATTCTATTGCATGTTTTGTATGCTGTTTTTATAAGGAGGCCTAATCGGACCGATCGATGAAGCTAAACTGTGACAGCTATGATTGTCTCAGGGAAGATCCGTGTTGACTCGTTCAAGTCGAGGAGAATCAACTATATAAATAAGCAAGGCGCTGGTCCGGCCTATGTTTACTCCAAACGCGTTTATTTTGTTATGGTTTGTATTTAGCACAATATTTTATTTATCTATATTCACTTTTCCAACCAGCACCATATCAATCTTGTGGATAATCTATGTAGTATCGCTGAGCTCATAAGGAGTCGGTACACTGTCAGGCGCTTCATGCTCATTTTCTCGTTCTCTCTTCAGTTGCCAAATATTACTTATTATCTAGCAGGTCTACTTGAATTCGAATGTCTAGGCATTTATTAGGCATTCTTAAAGATTGTGCTGAATTAATCTGCTATGTTGTAATTTGCCAAAACGTTTTAGGGTTTATGCTGGCACCTTTCTAGGGACAATACTGCCAAAACGCCCTTAGGTATGCCATTTTGCTTAAGCAGGTCATTGACATCGTACCTTACAATCTTTAAAGTCCTTACTCTATCTCTGTTAGGGCTGGGATTTGCTTTGAACCCCACCAGTAAGATATTCACGTGACCAGCACAGAGTGCGATCCAGGCCGATGATTTATTTCAAATTGAATATGACTATGTGTATTTCATACGCAGAGATTGAAAAAATAAATATTGAAGTAAGTTACTGTAATATACTACAACTTTCAATTTATTACGCATATTTTTATAGATATAAAGAATATTCATATTATGTACAGAGCAGCTTGCAATAAGCGTTATAAATATATTCAAGGGTGGCCTGGTTATATATATATATATATATATATATATATATATATATGTACATACATACATATATATACCCGCTATTAATAGGTGTTTAATATTGGCACCAGTTATAAGTCTCGGCCGCATACGTGGCTGTAGTTAGTAGCTTTCACCTAGCGACAATTCATAATAGGTAGAGACTCGGTCGAAGCGACTCAGTCGGCGGCGATCATCACGATGAGGGCTTGAGCCCCAGGAGTTGTGCACAGCACCTCGTACAGGGAGGGCCGTTGAGTTCAGCCTTGGATCGCTTGGCCTTCGTCGGTGGTTCCACAGTCGACCAGACGACGTAAAATATTTACGCCAAGCGCCGAACACGACCGTCGATCTACGGGAGGGCGGGGGGTGGGGGAGGTAGCTGGCACTGACTTCTGAGCGGCAGTACCTCGAGTCGGTGGCTGAAGTTGCTGCCATCGACGGCCAAGCCGCCTGGCAGTCTGAGCTCCACGCTTCGGTTATTCGCCAGCCTTCGTGAGTAAGTACGTTTCCGTCGAAGCACACTCAATGCAATTCAGCAAATCAATGAATCCTTAGCTACAAAGTTGGTTAGCTATTGGAGTCTACCTATAACCATATATATATATATATATATATCTAAGTCTGTGTATACATCCGTGTATCTCTGCATGTATGTACATAAAACTTACAGCCAAAACTTACAGATTTCGTTTTGATCGAATTTCAACTCATGCTATATATATATATATATATATATATATATATATATATATATGTATATATATATATATATATATATATATATATATATATATATATATATATAAATAGGTATGTGTGTTGTTGTACCTTCAGACATATTAATTGTGTCCCGGCGAACATATTTGAGTTTAACCAAAATGAAGCTTGGGCGATTCTTTCATAGCCATACTAGTGTGAAAATTCACGAGATTACTTCACCTGACCACTTTAACTAGCCATTAAGGCTGCTCGAATTGAAGAGTTCGACGTGAGCGGCGGTGGCTATTTTCGCATTCGAAAAACATTCAGCGTATATTTTTTACTATATATCTGAGCTCATGGTCCTTGGGGAGACTTTCTACAAGGACTTAGCATGTCAGCGGACTTGGCATTTTCTAGTTCCGAGAGAGTAGCTTTTGCTCTGTATTATTTAAGACTATACATTTTTTGAGATTAGGGAGTATTGCATTTGTCCAGTATCTATAGCGGCTCGGCTGGATTGTTTCCCATTGCTGGTTACACGTGTTCTGTCGATTAGTTGTTCTACCGTTAAGAGGTATATTCAAACTAGTTCTTATACTCTCAGGCCGCAGGGAATCTATCTAGAGAATACTTGTGCTGGTGCGGATGCTGTGCGACTTGCCCGTGGGATGTTGATTGAGGTACTTAAGTGTCGTGTTAAAAAGATGCTTTGTTGTAGCCCTGGTGGTCGTAGGCTCCCAAAGCGCCGCGACATATAGCAATATTTAATTGACTACTGATGTTAAGAGACGACGTCAAGACTCGGTTACTTCTCTAGTACGTGGCAGAATTTTCGCAGCTCCGCTAAGATATTGATGGACGTTGTCGCGCAATCGTCTTAAAATTTCGTGGTAGTATCCTTTATTGACCGTACATCCATGTGGCGCAAATTTATGAACATTCAAAGATCATTCCTTTGTAGTCAAAACAAAAATTCAAAATAACCTTGGGCTTGATTCAGCTGTGTTTAAATTTCTTTGATCGAGTCTCTCCTCGGAAGCACCACAGGGATTGGGCTTCGGTTCTCGATGCCTATATAACTATATATACATCACTCGTCTCCTGTAATCACTCTGTGCAGCAGTCCAGGGCCTTCTACTCTTATCTGGTGGTTTAATTCAGACATTTAACGACGGCAGTTAATTTGCTAATAATGTAACTTTTTTAGAACGAAGATCGCTGCTAGTCTTTTGACGCATAAAGCATCAATCAACGCTGTTACAACTGATCCATAAGATATCTCTAATTGCTCACATGTCTCCCTGTTAGCAATTCAGTAACCGTTGAGTAAGATATCACAAACATTTTCAACGTTTTGTTTTATTACTAACGCCGACAGCCTTTCCGAACGGGGTCATCTCTGGTTTCTTTGCAAAATCGACGTTACCGATACTTACCACGTGTATACCGCGTTCATTTTCGGACTCTTAAAAATTGGCGAACCTCGTTTTCTTCACTTCTTTGAACCCAACTCAAACATTAAATGCCACCACCGCTTGGTGCGATTTGGCCTGTGTGTAGCTGACAAGCCGAAAGGTCTTGGTACTGTTAGTTCAATATTAAATATTCGAATGGGACTTGACGATCCGCCCTATATATATATATAATATATATATATATATATATATATATATATGAAGGCGCAAACGTACATTCTAGTGGAGGTGTTATCCACAAAGGTAAGCTACTATATGTATTATTCTATAAATGTTACCGTGGATTATATATATATATATATACAAGCCGATAAAACAAAATAAGTTACCTCATACCGTTTTTATAGCAAACTAAGCAAAAGAAGGTAAACACTATTTAGCGATATCGTTACAAGTTACTTTGAGACCCGAAGGTGTTCCTCAGATCGGCAAGAAAGGCTTCACTGCGATGAGCTTACAAGGGTGTCACCACTGCGTTAACACGGCTTCAAAACAAATTTTACATATATGTTTCGCTTTCAAAAGCATGACTGAGCTTAATTTGGCCGCATATATAACTGAGTAGCCTGAAGGGAAAGTGTGATCGAACCAGTTTTTTATATATATATATATATGTATGTTTTTCTCTGACGTGTTTATTAAGCTCTAATTATAAAAAAGCTCTACATATCAATTGACTTGTTTTAGCATATTTGCATCACAGTAGCATTTTCCTCATAAAAAGACAATTTAGAAATATGACACGGACCAATTTGTGGGTAGACATCTAGGAAAAACGTAACTTCAGCCACAATACGGGAGGTATCAAATATGCAAAGGGAATGATACGCTTTGTTAACGTAATCTTTCGTTGGATCTAGAAATAGCAATCCTATAATGATAAATGCAGATACATGCTTTCACGTACCGGGGTGTAAGGGTTTAAGTTAGCTCAATTAAGGAAGTATGCTGCCCAAAGTAGAATTTGTGATTTATTAGGTACCGTTTACGTTGCGTATAATGTTCTTAAGGGTTATAACTGTAAAACGGCTTGAGGGATAATTTGTGGATAGCTCTCATTCGTTGTTTGTTACAATTAAAGGGCGTGCTAAGTATATAAGCTGTTAAATCACAAGTTGTGTTAAGGGATAACTTAAGCATAGCTTTAATTCGCTGTTTGTTGGAATTAAATGACCTACTGCCGCGCACACATTTGAACCCAATGACTTTTAATGACACGGTTGTATCTATCGTAACAAACAGATATGCTTTGAACTCTGATCAAAGTAAACCAAATTTTCTGAAAAACAAGACCCTAATCAAATTTTGTTGACCCGTTTCTCCCATTTGGTCAGATACAGTAAAGGTAGTTTTAGTTATCATTTCCGGAAGCTTCCGCACATTTAAAAAAATCTGACTCGTCACGAAGAGTATTAGGTAAGTCAAAAAGTTCGTCGGCTTTCCGGGACCACATTTTTGAAATTCCAGCGCTCTGCGGCAGGGCCGCATGAGAGTGCGGCTGGGTGTTTACATTCAGGAGCAGATCCGTGGCGGCGCGACGGTATACCGGTTCCAACTTTACCGTTTCGTTTGCGGAATTGGCAGCTGTTTGCAATGGAGGACAAAAATACGCATTTTCGACACATTATGTTGTTCTCCTACCGTGAAGGCATAAGTGCAGCGCAAACAACCCGGAGGATATGTGCAGTCTACGGCGAAAACGCAGTACACAAATCCACAGTCGAAAAGCGATTCGCCCGTTTCAAAGCTGGAAACTTCAATCTCGAAGATGAACCGAGGTCAGGACGACCCAATGTTGTGGATACCGACGAAGTCATAAGCCTGGTTACTTCGAACCCAGGTTTGACTATAAAAGAAATTGAAGATGTAACGGGAGTCTCCCACGGAACCGTTTGGAATCGCCTCCATGATGCAGGTTTCTCGTGTGAGCGGAATATCTGGCTACCACACGACCTCAATGATAGGCAGCTTGAAGGGCGAGTCGATACCTGTCACGCACTCCTCCGAAAGAACTCGAATGAGCCATTTCTGAGGAGATTGATAACCGGCGATGAAAAATGGATACTCTACAGAAACGTAACACAGAAAAGAAGTTGGGTCCCCAGAGGTTCTCAGGCCGCAGCTATCCCTAAACCCGAAATTCATCAGAAGAAGGTTATGCTGTGCTGCTGGTGGGTGTAAGGGCGTCGTGTATTTTGAGCTGCTTCCAACATGATAAGGCGACACCACACAAAAGTTTGGCCACCCGGCAAAAATTGGCGGAGTTTGACTGAGATGTGCTGCCGCACCCAGCTTATAGTCCCGACCTCGCACCATGTGATTATCTCTTGTTCAGGTCTCTCCAGAACTCCCTTGATGGCACAACATTTGAATCTTTGGAGGCAATAAAAAATCACCTCACTCAGTATTTCGACGAGAAGGACAAGACGTTCTGGGAGAAAGGAATCATGGATCTACCGAGGCGATGGGCGAAGGTTATCGAACAAAACGGTCAATATATAATTGAATAGAAATACTGTTGTCTGCATAAATAAGGCTCTTTAAAATAGGGTAAAAGAAGCCGACGAATTTTTTGATTTACCTAATATCTAAACGAGAGTGCCGTAATGTTGCTGGACTTGGTGACAAGTCTATTAGTAGACTAATTAATAGTGGTTGTAAAATACTAATCAGCAACAATTATATTGTAATCATATTACGGCTTACTCTTAGAAGATAACTGGTCGATTCCGTAAAGCCAGGCTTACGATTCATTTTGAGCGATGTCGGCAAACGTGGCCTTAACGTCACAATGACTGCTCCTGCCCAAGTCTACCTGTAATGACTAAGTAAAGGTGCAACCCTGGTGTCCCAAAATAGGCCACATCAGTTTATTGCTGGGAACATTGTAGGCAATGAAGCGCATTGTCTTTAGATAAACGCAAGACTAACTCCGTTATAATTTTCTCAAAATAACTACGTGCTCGTCATTAGAAGTCACTAACGCGGTCCACAGTAAGTCACCCACCCGGCCTATGTAGCTGCTGACACATTGACAAATTAGGCGAGAAAAGGCGTGAAATAATGTTAGCTAATTTGCACTTGCAGGCAGATAAAATATTCCATGCAGGCAAGGCTTATGCGTCAATAAAGGTGTGTTGATTGAGTACGGGTACTTTGGGAACAGAACGTGATGTAACGGCTGTCTCAAGGATAGCCTAGGAGATGTCTACTAGGTACTAATTGAAGTGATGCGGTGTAATGATTAGAGCCGAACGGTAGACGGCAATCGAGGTGCTGCGCGTGTGCTAAATTGTGGCTGTAGGCACAGCGATAGTCACGGTTGTTTGTAAGAATAGAGCACTTAGCGGTAGGGTAAAAGGGCGGAACACGGCGTAAGACGTGACAAAACAAGCTCTGAGGAAGTTCGAAAGCGATCCCTAAGTCTCCCGAGTAGGCGGCAACAGGAACAGAACAAGATAAATAGAACACATGGGAAAATGCGACCTAGACGTACGGGTTAGACACACTAAGACGGACTTGGGAGTTGGGGTTCTATGATAGGGTGCTGTGTTACCTCACCAAGGGACTCCCAGTTGAGTATGGGGACATGACCGGTTTTTAGCAGGTTGGAGCCCCACACTACCGACGGCGACATTTGCAGCTGAGCTTTCCTGCCATGGTGTCCGTGTGTGCAAACCCCATTTTCCAGTTAGTCCCTTAAAAAAAGGGGACTGAGTATCTATGGGTGTTTTAATAAGAACTTTATTAGAATCGAAGGGTCACCGAGAGATAAGTGGGCATTGTGCACGCAAGGTGGGCGCAACAGTGTCAAGCATGCGAGACTACGCCTACAGCTATCTAAATAAGTAAAGACATGTCTATCAGCAATGCATTTTGGCAGAGAAAGAATGCCAATCTAAAATTAAGCGTAAGTGCATGAAATGCTGTAGTACTCCTTCTAATAATGGGTAACGTGGGCATTTTTTGAGCTCTCACCGAATATATCACAAATGAGAGTATAGCATGAACGCCTTGTACTTGTGCTGCCAAATGCGATATCGATTGATATGATGGTGGTACGTGCCACCACGAGCAGACACGTCGCGAAAACACTTTCGAGTGATAATAAAAATATTACTTTCTGATATCATAGAAGAGAGCTCTATCTAGTACGTGCTATCTAATTAGATTTAAAGACGTCGTACCTGGGCAAACAACAGCAAGGTTACATGCTTTGTTTGGCCGAAAGTTGCTCGCAAATATAGTCTATCAATGTAATTATTATATGTATGCATTATTATAGTAACACTATACTGCGTTTCAATACTTCCATTGGGAACCGCTCAGGGGAGCGGACTATAAAAACAATGTGTAGATACGGGAATAGTTGAAAGCAACACAGAAAACACCTCATACTAGTACTATGTTGCTTTGGGGCGCTATTAGCAGGATAATATTATGATCCCCTGGTAGAGAACGTTTATACTTAAGTTTAAAATACTCCAGTAGATGTTCGGTCAGGTTTGCTGTGCATGCTGCAGGACCGACACCTAATTAAATAAAACTTTGCTTTTAACTCATGACAATGTAATCATATTAGCAATGATAAACGCAATAAAAATAACTGAGATATTTCTATTTGGTACATAGAGTCAAACCTTGCCGCAGCCTTTAAGGTTCGGGTGATTTATTTTCTGTATAAGTAAGATGCTTGCTAATAAAACAGCGGGGAAACAATTGTTTGCAAGCAAACGTTTTCATGTTTTGAGTGCAGGACAAAACGCTATTTTCAAACGCAATGCCTCACTTGTCGTCTGGACCGAATTCAACAGAGTCCGCCGCACGAAAGCTGCGTCTCCATTCTGAACATCTAGCGACAGCCTCTGCCGCAAGAACTCAATAGATTTTGAGTTTCTTCCGAGACGAGGTTGAGAGCATGCTGCTCGAATTGCTGGACACGCTTGTAACGTCCTTGGATGCGGTTCACCCAGGCTAACGAGTGAAAGTCGTGCGGATAACTTATGCTGGCATATTGCCTGCACTTGTTGGTCCCAGCAGCACTGACCATGTAAAAGGAACGGGTGAATAACGGTTGCGTAGCGTAGTACAGCTAACAGGGTTAACGTTAATATAATAGTGTGCTATTTGAATGTCCTGGGCATCTCTAGCAAAAATGAAATATGCGACGATTCTACTACACGTTAGGACACACACACGTAATGTGGAGATAAGATAAGTATATGCGAGTCGATACTTTATGTAGAATCCAGTTTAAAATAGCTTTTTTGTGAACACGTTGAACCCCTTCGCGTCCAAAACTCAGCACCAATGTACTTTTCGGCGGGTTCTCAGAGAATCTCGGAGTCTCGAGTTCTCTCTCGAAAGATTCTCGTACGTCAGCTGAAGATCGATAGGATCATAGTGTCTAGGTAATGTACCTGATTTCTACTTATTCGTAATGAATTGTTGCGGTTAGGCATTTTGTTGTAGCTGCCTTTATTCTATACACTTCTCAAAATGGCGCCGTTCATGAGGTCACGTATTTTGTTGCCGAATGCAAAAAAAGTTTTTGTTGTTTGAACGCTCGTATGAAATAACCTGTGTTCTCATTAGTCTCTTTTGCGCTTCTGCCCTACTAAGAGGGGACTTAAGCCGAGCGTAGGAGCTAAGCACACCAATAGCCTCGTATGGACATAGAATTCACTAGATTGATAAGCGCCATTTATCTCCCTCCGTTCGCCGTATTGACGAGGTTTTAGTGGACGAGTGCGAAATCGAGACATCGAGCAAGGTCACCTGCTGACCTTTAGGCGTTGTAGCTCTGGGAAGTCGTTTAACCACAAGCATTTTACTTTCTCAACCCGTACCTTCTCGGAATGACCTCGAAAGTAGTTGTCACGTGTGGCTTTCCTCACGTAGCCCCACTCCCCATCCGCCCGCCCCACAATGCTGTAGGCAAAACTTTCTCGGTTATTCCTCCGGAGCCCGTTTGGCTAGTTCTTCCGTTACCAGTGTACTCAGGCGCGCCTATCTAGGCACGTATTGAAACGCCCCGCCGACTGTTCCGAGACTACTGGTAGGTACTGTGCTATATTGTTGGCATAGACACTGCTGAGACAGCTTCCGCTTTCGGCTTGCAGCTATCTTGCAGGGCAGCGCCGCAACAGTAATAGAGCCTTCCTTATCTTTCGGCTGGTTCCACGGGCTGCGCGGCGACCTTAGTGAGAATCGACAACAATCGTAGAAACGAGACGTGTAAGTGTAGTTGTTTTTGTAGTAGTAGTAGTGGTAGTAGTAGCTGTAGTAATAGTCGCTTGTCCGTCGTAGACAGCGGAGACTGTGGCGAACGTTAGAAACAGCGAGAGACTGAGGAAGAAAAAGCGAGCGGTAAAAAAGCCGGGGAAAACTGCAAAGCTCGTTGGTCCGTGTTGCTGTTGCTGGGTACTGACCGACTAGCGAAAAGTTAGCCGATTGCCTATCGGGTGCTCGAGGCAGTTCGGACACCGTTTTTGCGAGGGGTCTCCCTGTTTCGGCGGTTACCATTAAACTGACTTTGTATTGGAGATACGCGTAGCCGAGTATCCAGGAGGGAGCACAGTCTCCGACGTATTTACTGGAGCTACGATTTTGATTGAGTGTATGTAATATTTAATTGAATTTAAGAAAGCGGCTTTAAAAAAAAAAATATATATATATATATATATACTATGTGTCTGCACCCTGTTTGGCCGTAAATAACATTAAAATATGCACAGTTGCCAACGGAACATGGGTCTTGCCTCTTATATGGCACTTTTTAAGTGAATCAATTCTGTCGAAGTTAAAGTCTCGGTGACCCCGAACTACAACATTGAAGTGTACCTGCGATCCATTGTGATTTGTCGAGCATTAAACATCATCGAGCAAATATTTTTTGGAACTATCAGCAACTCTGGTCCTGCTTAGAAATGTGTGATATAATTCTCCATTTAAATTTTTAGGAGATTTATGAGGCGTTGGTTCACAATGCCAGCAAAAGCATCCTCGAAGAAGCGATCTTGGGGTGCATGCGGGCGGATCACATGCGGGTTCCCGTTGACACACCGATGATAATTGCGTGCGTTGAATGCTCCTTTTTGTAAAGGAGGCTTTTATGCTCCTCGAGGAGCATAAATGCAGGGACTTAATGCAGGGAATAAGGTTAGTTTTTACCAACGACAGTAGTCAACACGTGGCGAGTAATCAGAAAGCCGCAATGCTAAACTTTGCTGAGACGAGTACGCACGTAGTTCTATATTAATTATTTTATATATTAACATTATGCATAGTACGCGTATCTGTTTTCCGTATTTCTTGTCTGCGTTCTGAATTCGTGAATCGTTTCTTCAAGAGATAATCAAGGCACGATCGCTGCGTTTTGTCGAAAAAGCACTAATCGAATACATACGCAGGACCAATCTATTAGATGGCCTGCGCACTAATCTTATCTGTGTGTAGACACTTCCGACATATCCATCGGAAATTCTTAGTATTTTGGCAACCACGAATCATACACGATGAATTAATTATCAAAATGCGTGCTCTCGTAAAATGTGCATTTTCCCAAAGGCTTGTGTTTTGACCATCTACGTGCACCCACGGCTTAGATATAACAGAAAACTGGGCAGAGCTCATTGACTTTCAAAATCCTTAACTGTCCGACATTTTACTAAAAAAGATACGTTTGATCAAAAAAAATCGCTAGCCTACTTTTATATGTCGTTGCCCAGCTTGCTATCTATAACCTTAGGGTCAACCAATTCCGTTCTGACTGGCAAATATTTTCGCGCGTTGAGATTACTGGATCCTGCCTTAACGCATAGTTTATCACTTGTTTGACATCAGTCCTAACAATTTGAAGTCATTCTGGAACTCTGCCTCCTAAGACTCGTAATTAGCCGAAAAATTGTTTATTTGCTCTACTTGTTGCTACCTAACATGCACTACGCCTCTGTTTTTTTTTGTAAATAAAAGTGTGTTTTATTCATGTGGGACACATATTATGGAAGATTAGCTATGCCAATGGGCCTAGCGGGTCTGAGCCTCTGAGTTGAGAACTCTGAAACATATTTATGCAAAGTTTAGTCTCTCAAATGTCTCGGGTTTGATAGTAATAGCTCTTTGCACAGTCTCTAAACAGCAGGACTTGCCAGACTTGTTAGTGATGATCGAAAAACACGTCACACATATATATATATATATATAAACGTTACGAAACTTTCCAGTGACGTTATTAAACTTTTCTGTAGATAAGACACGTCGAAAGCATGCAAAAGTTGTACGGTGACGCAGACACCGCAGAGACGTCTCTCCTGTGGCTTCGAAGGTATGCTAAGGCAATACCGAGCCTGGGGTGAGGGGTCTCCCTCCGGGTTTAGTGGGTGAATGAGTATCACACTGGTCGCGGTAGCTGCTCGTGACGTGTGTTCACTAAGCAGTCCTGAAACCTCCGAAAAATACAGTTGTACATATCAGGTGGTCGTTGGAGCCGCCGCCGTAGCTGTCTGTTTCTATGTAAAATGTAATTAGATTCCGTTTATATTAGGCTTTATTTCCCTACGGAATAACGGGCTGTGTCCACTCCTTTGACTTTTCTATTCAAGATGTTAAAACGGCTGCCGGGATAGAGTGAGTCAGTGGACCAGATAGAAAACAACGTATTTAATCCAACTGAGCCGCTGCTATCTCGTTCCGCACTGTCCGCATGTCCATAGCAGTGACCTTCAGCGCAACAGAGTCGCCCTCTGCTACTGAACTTCTGCGACTGAAACGTCCGGTCTTGGGAGCCGACCAACAAGTGATCGTCAAAAGGCCATGCAAGCCTAGCACGCAGTCCAAGGTAGGTCAATTTCCCGTCTGGAAAAGACCCAGCGTTGATGCCCCGATTTTGCTATTTCAGGCACAGTGTCTTCTGCTTCACGGTTTACTATGCCAGCGATGCACAATAATTGGATGGTGGCAGTGTAGACCGTAAAAGCAGGCACGTGTAAACGGAATCCTTTACAACCGCGTGAGTTCGCACTCATAGCATGGTCGTCTCATGCCCGGTTATATGCGGCGGTCGACAGAGCAAAATAACCACTCTCTGTGGGTGTCTTGTTCTTTTTGACAGGGTACGCCGACGATGTTCTAAGACTTGCTGACCACTTGATGATAGTTCGGTTCTGTAAAAAGCATAGTTTTTCTAGTAAACAATTGTCTAATTTCATTAGGTATGGTTCTCGCATACATGGACAGATACGGGCAGCATTTGAACCTACGTTAAATTAGCTTATTGCCGGGCCGACCTAATCGTCTCAACAACGATTCATCTGTGGCAGGCATAAGCCATGTACCTTGGAACTAGCTAAGTATATGCGTAACGTAGTTCGTAACACAAGAGACTCCTGACGAAAAAAAACTGAATACGTAAACCACCTTTGCCACAAAGACCTTTCCTAACGAAAAGAGGACATTGTATTACCAAGGTGACTACGAAGCGGCAATGGCCCTAGTCATTCGACCCGGAGCAACCCGATGAAATAGATGGCGTCTTTTTAAGCCGCACGCCAAGTCGGTATTCACATTACAATGTACGCCAGGTGGTATAAATTGTATTGGGTATGCTAAATTAGTATGTATTAATTAGGCTTGAAGCAAAGTTTATTCGAGTGGCATAAAGACATTTCTACGAGGAATATGATGTACGATAGATACACTGACATTGTTTTGGCCAGAACGTGAGTCTGTGTCACTAGTGGTGCATGCTCTTCAAGATTCTAGCATTCATCAGGCAAATGAATGGGTTCAATCGTTTAGCGGCACGGCGCATACACTCACCATTTAGAGGACATCTAGCCATTGCTCATGTATGCATATAAACGCGCATAGAACCATATCGGTTTCGGACAAGCTCTCACGACTTTAGTACCATTTAAATGAATTTGGCTAAATGCCTAGTGAAGGTAAACAACCGAATATTATCTTGCAGTTTTGCTGTTATTTCTATAAAGTTAAACCGCTTTACGGCGACCATAGAAAAAAAACACCTTTATGCGTGCCGTTGGTGTTCTTGCTGTAGTGAACATTCGAATAGAACACATAGCAATAATCTCAGAAGCTCATTGTGGGGATGTTTCTGCTGTAGTTTTGCTGTAGTGGCGATAGGGTTAATGTTGTTGTTATTGTTGTCGCCGTCGCAATGAACTTAGCGTAGTAGTAGTAGTAGTAGTAGCGGTGGTAGTAGCATTCCTGGTGGCTATGGCTACTAAGCGCCCGAAGTGAGGCCCGTTAGGTAAGACAGTAGACACGCGCAGACGTTCTCGCCAGACGCTCTGCTGTGCCTGCCGCGGACGTACGTGACGCAGCGCCGCGCCGAGTGAAGTCGCTTAATTAACGCGTGAAGCCTGATAGTCGGGCAACCGGCCACGCAGGCATTCGTGCGCTGGTTCAGCATCGTCGTGGCTGTTGCCGTTGTTGTTGCTGTTGCTAATGCTGTTGTTGTTTTGTTGTTGTTGTTTTGTGTTGTTGTGGTTGTTCATGCTGCTATTGTTGTTGCCTTTGTTGTTACCTTAGCTGTTGTTGTTGTCCTTACCGTGGTCGTCTTCGTGCACCCAATTGATCGATCTTCGTTGCTCTTCTTCGGCGCCAACATGTTAGTTCCGTATGCGCTGGCGCATTTGGGTAGGCGGCTAGTGTAGGTCTCTGTGTGTGTTGGCGGCGGGCGTGGCTACTATGTGTCGTTGTCGTCGTAGTCGTAGTCTGCACCGGAGCCCCACACGCATGCGATCGTGCTGCAATATTAACGCAATGCAAAATAATCGGGTCTCTTTTGCGCGTCCGCCCACGCGCTCTAAATCAACGGGGATACGGCTCGTTCGCTTGCACATGGTACCATGACGTTGGACGGTTGGATAGACGCGTGGCGACCGCTCTATTAGCTACCAACAACATCATCAGCGGTAGTAGAAGTAGGACCAGAAGAGACTGCTGCAGAGCGCCGTCGTCATGTTGTCAGCGGGGGGGGGGGGGTAATGCTGGGGGGGGGGGGGGGGGGGGGCGTCAAGTACAGCGCCTACATAAACACCCCCAAACGCCGCCCACAAACCGACGACGGCGACGACGACAACGCCAGATAACACTGGTGCAACTGCTACTTCTAATGCCATCGTTACTGCGGCTACTGCTCGCTGTTACTACGAATTTTGCAGTTGTCATTAGGTGCGCGTTACGCCCATCTCCAAGAGAGTACGCCTCTAAGTACGAGGGGTGCTCTCTTGGAGGTGTCTGAGCGGTACTTCATTAGAGTGTCAACTAGACCCGGCAGCCACGATCACTAGCTGTTATCCAGATAAGTTGTAACAACACCAACATCAGGCAGCAGCAGCAGCAGTCGAAACAACAATCTGCCAAAGTTACTGCTGACGATTGAACATTGCCTACACAACAGAGTTTTCTGTCCGCTTGCATAGTGTCTACTGCAAGGACAGGTCGCATTGCGCACAACGTCGCTGTTTCGCATTCGATTCGTGAATACTGACTCGGCGTACGAGTCGACACAAGGTTACTCGTTAAGGTCGCTTAAGTAAGGGTAGCAGACGACAACAAAAGTAACGGAATTAAAATATAACAGCACAAGCTGAGTGAACCTAAGGCCTAATAGTACACTCGCCTTAAACTTACTTCAAATAAACTTACTTTGAGTAGACTCCCTAGCAAATACACTAACCTAAAATTGCAAACTTGCAAACAATCGCTAAAGATTTGTTGCCCACTAAAGAAGACAGAGAAAAGGGCAGGAAGTCTGCCGATGATGCTAAGTTATTTGTGTAACTTTCTATAAGTTTGTGTAGTTCCCTAAGGTCATGTACAAGTCAAAACTTGATTTAACAACGCTTTAGTTCTCTTCAAAAATTAATTAAAATTGAAAGCTGCAAAATAACAAGCACTCAAGGCGGCAGCCTCCTCCATCGAGCACAATGTAAGTGCTCTATTGAAAAAATTCAATTGCACAATAGCAAAATAATTACAAAACGTCTCTGAAAAACGAATTCAATGCATGCTACTTTTAATTAATCAAAACAGTTTACGCGTGTCAATTACTCATGTCCATACACTGTACACTATGAAAAAACGCTTAAATAATGACCTATATTGTACATTCCCTATAATGGATGACCTGTAGATATACATTCACTGGGTAAACAGTACATAATAAGTAGCGAGCACTTAGTCCATGTGCACACACCAAATATATGGTAGGCATCTATATACCCAGCTCAGTGAGCCAGCGCGAAAAACTCACTACTATGAGAAAATGCAGAAGATTTTTTTTATTTCGCATACAAGGTGATGTATAGTGACGAAGCAAGAATAAAAACAAATTATATATATATATATATATATATATATATATATAACCTGCTTCTAAATATGCCTTCATAAAAGTATTTTAGTAAAATACGATCAAAAATACCCGTTCGCGCAATTGATCACGGGTCTCGGTGGCTGCGTTTAGCAATACTTACACCCGCAGTACCATGGGTTTAACAATAATGCGTTGTTAGAGCCAAGGTAGTATGGTGTGCATCATGCATTTGATCAGTTATTTTATATATATATATATATATATATATACCATCATCACAAATGTATATTTTGCTACACTTAAATAAATCATAGCTGTTGTATATTATATATATATATATATATATATAAGAGAAGACATCACATCATATAATAACTCATATATATACTATACTCATAAATGACATGTTTCGAAGCACCTGCATTTTCTTTGATATTTTTAGTTGCACGGCGTCTGAAATGCGCTTCTCGATTGCGCCAGAAAATGCGCAACCTAGCTTCTAGGTACGAAAAATAACAGCAAACACGAAAGTGAACGAGGCGGAGAACGATAAAGAAAATCGATCGCAGGGGATATATATATGTATATATATATAAATATATATATATATATATATATATATAAATAAATATACACACACACATATATATATATATATATATATATATATATATATATATTTGAAGCAAATTTAAAGCAAAACAGTGCTGTAATGTGAAAGGACACCTCCTGTAACAGGAAAAAAGCAAACAGCTCGCGTGCATCAGTAGACATAGGTTAACTCCACATTTAGTGTAGAGCGTGTTTACGTATGAGGGATTTTGCTAAATAAAGGTGTGTTGAGAACTTATTAGTAGGGTACGAGAATAGACATCGATAAATGGCACACGAAAGCATCATCAGACGCAGCTAGAGACGAGAGAAAGTTTACGCAAAAAAAACAGATATATATATATATATATATATATATATATATATATATAGACGAAAAAGCAAAACGAATATGTAGAGGTGAGTTTATGCTTATATAGCTCAAGGGCAACAATACTGCCAGTCTGTTGTGAAGCAGAAATGTCAGCTGGCAATATTAAAAAAG
>QVRM01001263.1:0-48801 GCA_003439945.1 Dermanyssus gallinae | reverse complement strand
TGTTAGTTGAAAGACTTAGTATATTTGCTTGGATATTTGCTTAGGCTAGCTTGACAATCATTGTGTCTGTGGGTGCGAAGCGATCACAGTATTGCTTTTCTGGCCTGTCAAGCAAGGCCAGCGTGATAGATGTAATTCGGATCAATGCGGTCCTTTTCTACCAGCAGCTCGAACAGGCTCAACGAGAATTAACTCAAGCGCGTACTTTAAAGTTCGGTCTTGTACCAGGACAAGCAGCGCCAGCGTTTGACACCCGTTGTAGTCTTTCAAATGTGCCTGAGGTATGTGCAAAATGTATCTCGGGTAAATATTTCAGCAACGTAGATCCCATAAACGAGAAATGTTTTTTTCCCAGAAATAATCGAAAAACCAACGGACACTTTTCGATGACTATAAACTTTTGTATCGCGCTGCGAAAAAAGCTGGTAAGTAAACTGCGTTGCTTACCAGGCGCTGCTGCTGTTGCTGGAATCGCGCAGCCCCAAGCGGCGTGAGGTGGCTGAGTCGTTCAGGGAATCGTCATTCGCCACGGCGAGTCGCTCGCAAAGGCCACGTAGGCAGGACCTGCTGCCGTTGGTGTTGTTCCTGTGTCCGACGGCTTCGGGCGCCGTCGTCCTCAAAGCAGCCCCTTGACAGCTGCATCTCAAACGCCTGCTGATGATAGCCGAAGCGAATTTGATCGCCGTGCTCCAGCTTCACGTAGGACTGTTCGGGTATGCGGGTCCCGTTTACATACGTTCCTGAAATTAGCACGTAATTATGAAATTATTAGTACTATTATTACAATAATGAAAAAATCATATTATAAGAAATAATGCGAATTTCATTGTACCTTAGAATCGTTGGTAACATTAATCGTATCCGTGTCATTGCCAGCATTCACGAATGCTGCCTCAGTCTCAGTATTAGTTAAAGCCTTTTCTTGTTGACTTTTAGCCAACAAACAGGCAATTCGTGATTAAACATTCGCCCGCACAATGATATTAATACCAGTTGTCGTTTGTTGTTGACTCTGACTAATCATTGCAATTGCAACTCAAGGGTCCGTCCGAGTGGAAGAAGAAGCGGCAGATCGCTCAGTAGAGTTGAATGAATCAGATAATGAAAACCATATAGTATATGCGTAACGTTTTCAGCTTTTATCTTGACGGCGAATGACGGCGAAGTGACGGCTATAACTACTACGACGCAAACGAGATCTGAACCTAAACTAATGGCACACCGAGACGGCAAGACAACGTACCTGTAATTAAAGTCCATAATGATTCCTGAAGGTCCATGGAATGAGTCAAAAGAAAAAGCCATTTTTTCTACAATAGTTACTAGTGCGACCATTGCGAAACCCAGCGCGATATAGCTCCCGTTGCACTACAAAGCACACAAAAAGCGAATGATTCCCAGAGGCCCACGAAGAGTGGCTTGTTCGGAAAACGGTTGGACAGGAATGCAACCTGTAGAACGGTGTGGAACTGCCGAATTTTTTGAAACCTCAACGATGCTGGTTATCTAAGGCAGGAATTTCATACGTTTTAATGGTGCATGAAGAGGCCTTCCCTGCGGTCTGCTTTATAATCTACTAGACACTACTGCTACAGCGCAAACCTATTTATTTTACGCACTTGCATTGTGGCGACATGAATTTGCCTGACTCTTCAAGTCGCAATATAAAGTCGCCATACGCCAACTGTAATAAATAAATGAAACAGGAGCGCATCATGTCCCTATCTGGGTAAGATCGTGCCTAAGTAATAAGCTCCAAGCAGGATAGCGGTCACAACAGTAACACGATAATAATGCGCTTTATATAGAAACAGTAGAACCGCTAATTAAAACAGCAAAAGCTACTATAGGGTAATTGTAGGTCACCTACTAGCCGGGTGATCAGCCCTCTCTAGTGAGGAATCCCATTCAATTCTTCCAGTTTGAATGCGCTTGCAAGCGTCCAATTCGGCCAATCTTAACAACCTAGAACATACACCACGCCAATCATCTGCTTTCTTTCTCTCGAAATCTCAAGATAGAACCTATATCTGATTGTCGCGTCCTGCTTCGTTGTTGCCAGATTAAGTGTGGCGGTAGTCACGTCGTGGTCTAGGAACCCTAATACGCAGTTCATGGTTGTCATCTAGGCGGGGTGTCGCCGGTTCAATTCCCTTGTTGAATTCCTGTCCCGAATTTCGCTGAGTGGCAATGCTCATCGAGAATAGATTATAAACCATTACACTGTTATAAGTGTCAGCGGCAATGCTGCTGCTACGAGAACTGTTGAGGACCCCAAAGTGTCTCAACAAGCCCTTGGCCCTCGGTTCTCATTGAAGATATGCCGCACAGCGATTCCAAGCCCGTAGGAGTCGGATTATGGTCTAGAATTAAAAACAACCTCCCTAAAAATGCATTGAAACAAGTGTGGCGGAATCGGCTGCCTTGGTTGCAGGTGGAGACGAGTAGTGTGCAGATATGAGCCGGGCTCATCGAGAACTTAGTGTCAAGCCTGACATTCATCGCAGACTAGACTACTTAGGTTTTTGTTCGATGTCACCGCATTTTCAATGCAACGAGGGCAAAGGGGGCAAACACCAACCTCTCCTACATTGGCCACATCTGCAGTATAAATACACCTTAGCCGTGAATACCGTCCCTGCATTTATATGTCTGCTTATTGGATTCTGCTGCACGTTGATGCATCTGCTGCTGTATTGGGTACTGGATTCGCAACGCCTCACGAGGAATTGCTGCCGCCCTATAGATGAAGATGTTCGACTTGACCATTGATTCAGTTTGTAATCGTCTTTTGCATCGTTTCGGTCATCTCTCTGACATCTGTCTATCGTTAGATATTTTGTATGTTGGTTTGTGTGTTGATCGTTGGTCTTTCAGCATGAATACAAATACAACGATCTCTGTGAGTGTCTGTACGTGTCTTTTAGTGTGTGCCTGCTATCAGTATATCAACACGTAGTAGTAGTAGTGGTTCATAGTAGTTCGCGTTGGCCGTCGTGCAAAAGTCGTCGGCCAAAAGATCGACGAGGGTAGAGATGGAGATCACCAAAGATCACTGCGACAAGTCGAGGAAAAACAAAGAGGGAGACAAATCATAGCTGTCGATAGCAATAGCTGAGGCCAACAACAACAATAACAACAACGACAACGACAAGGACAACAACAGCAACAACAACAACAACAATAACACGATACGGGCAAAAGCCACAATCACGGCCAAAACCCAGGCAGTGAAGGTGAAAACAATCACATCGCGACCGCGGAACAATGCGGGCAGGGTGCCTTTTGCAGACAATTTTCATGTGCATCGAATAGTTGTTGCTAATTAAAACAAGCACGTTAAACATCTCATTTCTGCTCTGACATTGTAAAATGATCTCCTGTCAGTGTCAGTGACCTTGAGAATAAATATTTCGGATGCACGTACGTCAACGTCCTTTCTTGAAGAGTCGAATTTCGGACTTCGGCTGCCCTAACGACGTCTTCAACCGCATCAAGCGTGAGACTAATGTGCATGACCTCTCCTCACTGCTGTTTAGGGCAAGAGAAGGTGGCACACATCATAATTAGACGTCGAGTTCCCACTCATCGATAACTTTTTTTGAGCTAACTCTCAGCCAACATTTCACGTCCCACGCGACCGCTATCGCAGTGCTTCACAACATAGGCCCCAATAACTACAAATATGCAACGACAGAGATCGTGTGTGCACCTTTGCGTTTCCTCTGGTCGCAAGGCGCACGTGATATGCGCCCACCACGCCACCAGACTTGACGCGCCTCATCGAGAGCGCTTTTTCAATCTCGTTGCTCTTTGTCTCTCTGTCTTGCTCTTTTTTGCTCAATTTTTGACCCGCTGTCATTAAATTTGCCTTTAGATGCACGCGGGAATACCCATGGATGTAGAACGTCACACACCTGTACAACAATAGGCGCTGTGTGTCTCTTTACGCCTTTTAAGCTTTTTATGCTTTCTTCTTTACCTCATCCTTAAAAAAAAACAGATAATAGAATAGAATTGCCACGTCCATTCGTCTTCTGCAATCCGTCTTTATTTTCATCGATGGACAGATGTATCACACACACGTAAGCTTATGCTTTTGTACAGAATTCTTCTTTGAATCCCGTACACACATCTATGAAGTAGATCCGTTTCAACGATCGACAAGTGATATGCGGACACATAAATAAACACACACAAAGCAGATTTATAGATAAACATATAGAAAGCCTATAAAGTGCTTTTGATTAATTCAGTTCATACGCTATCGACAAGAATCGCACCGCATTACGCACAGAGCGTTCTACTGAAGCAAAACGCAATTCACGGTCACTTCTTCAATTCACGCAGCGCTACAGAAATGATGATGCACAATGTTGATAACACACGTATAGTAACGGTGAAAAAGACGATAACGGTCAAATTGTTGTTGATGATGATGATAAAGATAACAACAACGGCAACAGCAACATCAACAGCGATAACAGCAATATCAACATTAGCAGTAACACCAACGACAACATTGCCAATAACCACAACAACATACAGAACAACAAAACCATGACAGCGGCCGTGCCCCTGGCAATGGCATTCACGGCGATGACGTTAATGTTGGGTGGGGGTGTTAGTGGTGATAGTGGTGTTGTGCGGTCAGAATTTTGTCTTTCGCATTGATTTAATGTTCGTAGTTGATGAAATGATCACGGAAGGCCGAAGAACGGCGTCCGCAGAAGTTTCTCTCATGTCCGAGAAATGAGAGCAGCAACAATGCTAACGACAACAACACCACCAACAATAACAATGACGATAACAACAACAATAACAATGACGATAACGACAACAACGGCAACAACAACAACGACAACAACAGCAACAACAACAACAACCACCACAACAACAACAACCACAACAACAACCACGACAAAAACAACAACGGCAGTAAAAAAAACATTCACGACACTTCTGGCCGGCAGTATGTGGGTCGCGGTGTCGTGGCCCGACCGCGATAGGGCATGCTGCCGTGCTGATGCTGCAGCAGCTGGTACTTATCTTGCTTTGCGTCTGTGGCGGTAACACGCCATACACGTAATTTGTTTGCATCGGGACATACGGCGTAAAGTAGGCACATATCGACGGAGGAATGCACGTATACGCACGTATGCATATATACGCATACAGGGGAGCACAGGAAAGCATCGAACGCCGAAAGCTCTGGTCGTAGTGGTAGTGGCTCTGGTGGGGGGAAGGAGGGAGTCGCATTCCGCCGCTTGTTTTGGCCGATGGCCTATAGTTGCCGAGCCAACGACCAAGCGGAAAACGCTTATAGGCCACAGGATAACCACCGCCGCCAGCCGCAGCAGCAGGGTACAAGTGTAGCACCGCATAGACAAATGACGCAAGCAGTGGGCTACAAGGAGAATCCTCTACAGAGGGAATGAAAAAAAGGAGAAATTGAGCGCAACAGACTAACACCTACGGCCAGGTGAGAGCCATTCTCACAATGTGCATGCGTGCACTTGCATGTATCTATATACGTATGTATATATGTGCACAACAAGACTATGTTCTAGGACGGACTAGAACATAGTCTTTTTGTGGTTGCTCGTGCTGCACGTGGCTGACGCCGTAGTATGCGAGTAGTGGTAGTAGTAGTAGTAGTGCACGCAAACGACAAAAGTTCCCCGAGTTCTTGAAGGATCTGACGGAAGACATTGGAGGATGCGAAGTCGATTCGAAACGATTTTCGTGAAAGGAAACTTCAACCTCGCGGAGGAGGTCAACAGTTAGCGCAGCAGAGTATGACACATTTCAGCGCGGCGCGGCGTGGGCCCGGGCCGCGATGACGTTTACAACGCTTTGCAAGCTAATAATATAAATGCCAACAAATGAACAACTGCAAACAGACAACAAACGTCAAGAGGGACAGACAAAGCAACCAGGTATCACGAGGGAAAACGAAGAGGAGGATACCGTACTAAAACAAACGTCTATTGAGCAGCATCACAATGCGATGTAACAGCAAAATGTTTACAACAACAGCAGCAGCAACGGCAACAACAACAAAAACAACAACAACAAGAACAACGGCAACGACGACGACGACGACAACAACAACAACAACAACAACAACTACGACAACAACAACAACTACAACAACAACAGCAGCAGCAACAGCAACGACAACAACAAGAACAACGACAACGGCAACGACAACGGCAACACCAGCAGCAACAACAACAACGACGGCAACACCAGCAACAACAACAACGACGGCAACACCAGCAACAACAACAACAACAACAACAGCAGCAACAACACTACAACAACAACAGCGACAACATCTGAAACAGGCTGTGTGCTCTACTTGCAACGCTGTCAAAACGAAGCAGCAGCAGCAAAAGTACGTGCAACTTCAAAAGCGGAGGACAAAATGCAGAGCCAGGAGAGAGAAAGAGAGCGAAAGTAAGAGAGAAGATGGTGTTAGTCAGAATCCGTGGGTGAATGACGGGTGAGTGACGCACGCGAGAGAGGAACTAAGGCTGGAGGGCGGGGGGGGGGGGGGGGGGGAGGAGCATGGTGTTTGTCGTACCGGGCTGATCCGATCGCCGGTGAGTCATAAGTAGCCTTGACGTAGTCGTCGTCGCCGTCTTCGTCGTGGTGGTCGGACCATAGTAGACCGTAATAGGCTAGACAGACCAGACGACAGACTGCAGACGACCAGGAACGATCGCAGTTCACAACAGAAAACAGTGAGCGGTGCTGCTGCTTAATAACGACAGCAACAACAACAACAACTTTGCGAGGAGAGGTGAGATAGATGATGGGGGGGGTTATGTGGGGGTGATGATAGCGGCTATCGCAGCAGCAGCAGTAGTCTTATATAGCATATGTGTATATATATATATATATATATATATATATATATGTATATATATATATATATATATATATATATATTTATATATATATATATATATATATATATATATATATATATATATATATATATATATATATAAATATATTTATATATATTATAGTAGAAAGCAACAACAAACCGCTAGGGCGTGTTATCCCGTAACGTTGTGCGGTTGAGTATGACGCACTGAATGAACACTGTGGTGCCTAAGCTGCTGAGCTGTCGCAACTGTTATTGATGTTGTTGTTGTTGCTCTTCTGCTGTCGTTGTTGTTACTACTCTTCTGCTGCTGCTGTTGTCGTTGAAACCGCTCTATTGCTGCTGCTGTTGTTGTTGTTGTTGCTGTTGTTGTTGTTGTTGTTGTTGTTGTTGTTGTTGTTGCTGTTGTTATTGTTGTAGCTGCTGCTCTACTGTTGATGTTGTTGTTGTTGCTTATGCTGTGAATGTGATTTCATTGTTATTATTTTTGTTGATATGATTAGGTGGGTAGTATCATTCTTGTTGAGATTGTGTGTTATGCTGTCTATAACTTAATACTGTCTTTATTCTGGATAAATGTTGATGCGCGTCAATACAGTTATTGCAACTTATTTGTTGTTAACTTATTATATTTTACATTGTTGGTGTTGTTAACTGGTTATATGCTACGTTGTTTTATGTTTAACTTATTATGTGCTCCAATGGTGATGCTGTCATCATAGTTGCCATTATTATTATTATTACTTATTTGTTGTTGTTGTTGTGACCCATCATAGATACGGCATCTATATCGCATGGACATCAGCGCTGTCTGCCGATTCGCACAGACTCGACAGAGAAGCAGGTGCAGAGATGTTGTAGAAACGGCCAGTCTGCCAGGCAAATTGCAGTTGGTCGGTTTCCAGTCCGCTGACTCAACGCCGTAGGTACCACCATCAGACGCACAGGTAGTCGACGCAATTCAACTCGCGTCTCCTCGCCAATCGCTAATGGCCAGTGCGCGGCCGAAAATGTCTCCTCTTTGCCAGCACTGTGCCATCTTGCCAAAGCATCAGTCTAGGCTCACTGCACTAGAAACATTGTAGGTGTTTACGTGGTAGACGTGGTATGTTGTTACATACAACATGTCTGATGCATCGATAGAATTGCAGGCTATCTTCCCGTGGTGGCTTTCTGGCCAGATATTTAAGGCGTAGTTCATTATGAACACACGTGCACGTCCCCATATCTTCTTCCCCATATCTGGCGGTCTTTACAATTACCTAAAATATGCCCGTGTTGACGCTTACTTAATCATATATATATATATATATATATATATAATTGCTGTTTGGCAAATGCGCTTGTACAGTCAATATAGGTGAACTTTGGCACGGCAGAAATAGACCGCAATGCAGTACGGTAATTAAAGGTGGGTAACTTGCAAACGACTAGCTATGAGCAGAGAGTTCGCTGTCTCTACCACTATATTGCCAGTTAGCTGCGCTTACCAGTCAGTTGGCGTATTCTGCAATAGTATTTATAACCCTACCCCAGTAGTGACAATAAGAATCATCTCAATGGCAAACAGACCTCTACACTTTTGCAATGAGTCAAGCGCAAGGTAAGTACAGAGTAACTAAAGTTTTTTCAACTGCAAAATAAATTAAAAAATGATCGAGTTAACCGATTTTATGCCTTCAAAAAGTGCTCTCCGTTGTTACCCATAATATTTCTCGCCTCTCTGGACCGGGCTACTGATTCCTATGTCAAATATTCGTGGTTTCTGCCGATTCCTATGTCAAATAGTTACACAACGCGTTGTCCTAGTGGAAGAAAACGCCCTTTCAATTGACAAATCTGTGTGTCTTCCTTAAGAAGACGGCAAAAACTCGGCCGAGCTGATCACAATAGACACCCGTCGATGGCTGTGTTACACACCCCGAATTGCTTTTGCATTGCTTCATAGACGGACCCCCATAAATACAATTGTGCAACGGTGGGCCTCGAACCCGCGCACCTATGTGTCTTCTCCGGTTGCGACGCGCAGGCGGAATGCACCACGCTACCGAGCTCGACGAGTAGGGTTCATCTAAGAAAGCTTAAGTTGCCGCAATGGAACTTGGCGAACCAATTGTAGCACAAAGTCTATCTTTGCAATGCTGTCCTCGCTGAATGCGCTCCAAATACTTCAGACCACTTCCGCAGCAATGTTTGAACGCATACAATATTACCGCATGTGACTGAGAATTCTCGCTGTCTATTTCGACAGAATTTATACGCTCACATAGATATCTGTTTTGCAAACATAGCAGACTTCTCAGCGGACATTTAAAAAACGCACCCAAAACTTCCAGTTACATCCTCTCCAACATATATATATATATATATATATATATATATATGTGTGTGTTCGACGAGCGTCTAACGGCGAAACTAGCTCGAAAACACTCTTAATTTAATCGCTCGCAGCGACAGCAAAAACAACATCGATATCGACGTTTACGGGGCAGAGTCAGCTGAATCCGGGTGGGTCTTTTGCCGAAACGGAAGTCGAGCTGCCATGAACGTACGCAGTTGTAGTCGATAAGAATGGCTGCTCTCGTCCTCGACGTAATAGAAGCTAAAGAAGTAATAGCTATCGTTGTAGTAGTAGTGGAAGTGGTAGCTGTTGTTAATGTAGTAGTGGTAATAGGAAAAAAAAACGGGAAAGCGCCTTATGAAACGTCAAAAGAACATGTTCATTTTTATTAACAGTATGAAGTGGGCTGTACAGCGAACGGTACTATTCACTGCACGGCAATCTGAAATGTTTTCGACATAATTTATAAGAGCAAACATATCTTCCGTATTTTTTGGGAATAAGTTCGACACAATTTATGAGAGCAAACATATCCGTTGCACTTTCCAAAAATATTTCCCAACGAAAAGGGGACAGGCATCGCCTGTTGCGGTTCATATTGTTGTTGTGGTTTATTTTACTGTTGTTGCTAGTTTGGGTGTTGTTCACTGTTGTGGCTGCACTGTTCTTGTGTCAATCAGTATTTTGACAACAATTGCATACGCCGTGGCTTTTCATGCTGTCAATTTACTTTATACATAATATCGTAATTGCCCGATAATGGTAATGTCGACAGACGCATGCAACGGATCTTGTCAAAAAGTTCCACATACGATCCCGACACGCGACAGAAACACTTTTTGCGTCTCACTAAACAGATGACGTGTCCGTTGAACCTTTGGTTGGTCCATTGGCGGCCGGTTATACTGTCTCAACTTGAAACGTTGTCTAGAGCCGAGTCATTGATCTGAAACAGGCCCAAAGAGCTGCTCCCAATGACGCCGATATAGTTAAGCGCGCAGAGCTCACCAAAGTACGCGGTGATATTGCGGTACCGCAAGTAGATATGGAGTAAGAACGCTATCAAACTGTTTTACATCGTTGCTCGATAGCAAAGAACGACGACGAAGCGGCTACAAAAATCCCCAAAAACGTTTGCTCTGTTTAGGATAGAATATAGGCGCTGTCTACGAGCGTCAGTACTGCTCTGTATAAGACAATCATTTATTACTAATGAGACACAAAGAAAGACGGACGGACACAGATTAACCAGTGACCTCGTAGATATGGTACAACAGCACAGCAAATAGGCCAATTGCAAAAAAAAGAAGCTAACTAGTTTTTGGGATGAGGAGTGTGGCATATTCATGTTCAGAAGAGAGGTTTATGTTAAAGAAGCCATTTTCGACCTCCGCCCTTGTCGACAAAAAGCAAATAGGACATTCAAAAGTATCAGCACGTGTGCAAACTAGCTAACGTATGTTGTTGTATACAAAAGTTTACAGAGTCTACGCGCTGAGGTACATCACATCTTGCCAGAGAGAGAGAGAGAGAGTTACCAGCATACTTAGCTTTCGTCCGGAACATCCCCAACTGTGCGTTTACGTAACATCGACCAACATTTCACCGAGCACACATTCTACACAGACAATTTAGCACACTATTGATTACATATGCTTATGTAAAAGAAATGTCAATTCTAGTATAGCCACATATATACAGTAGTTCATTCTAGTATAGCCACATATATACAGTAGTTCATTCTAGTATAGCCACATATATACAGTAGTTCATTCTAGTATAGCCACATATGTACAGCAATTCATTCTAGTTTAGCCACATATGTACGGCAGAGATCATGACGCCAACTTGCACACATTCAATTTGCTATACAGTTCAACCCGTCGTTGTGCGTACTTTCGTCAGCTTCACCACCAGCACCACCACGTTGTATTTATACTTTTTTATAACGCTCTGACAACCACATTTTAAACGCTCGTACTTCTAAAAGTAATAATAAAAATTATGCTCGGTTTCCAATTTAAATAAGGTAAATGCCGGAGTGGATTAAAAATCAGCCATGACATGAAAGAAATCGTACACAGGCTCTACGAAAAAATAAATAAATAAATAAATAATGGGCTATGTTGGCTGTGGCACGAAGTCGTCGTCGAATGCATTTATCGTCATCACATTCTCGTTACTGAATTATACCTGTATAGGCTTTCTCCAGCAGAGGTATGTAGCAGCAGGGCAATGACAACCACGTACAACAAATTTACACAACCAGCAAGACCAAGGCTCGAACTTGCGATTGTTTTGCCCACCATGGTTGTCATGGCAACGCCCCGTTTCCCCGAATGGTATTGCGTTAGCCGCCTAACCCACCGCCGCTACAAACATTGTACTTGTGCACCTTCGGACAGTGTTCGGCGTGCTCGCATGTGCAAGTTGGCCTACCACCATAAGTTTGCTTGTTTTTCTTTCTTGCTTGTTTGCTTGCTTTAACAACAGTCGATGTGCACAACAGTCGCTGTGTGTGTGGGTGTCGATCCGTTCTGTTTATTCAGTCATCGTATTCAGCCATTGAGCAGCCTGCAGTAGCATCATGGGTGGCTACAACTTTTTTTTACAAAAATAATATTATAATATGGTGCAGTTGCCACCGTTGCAACTGTGTCGTCGTGCGGCTAGAGTTGCGGGCAGTTGCGAGGGCCCAGCAGTGAGAGCGTCAAAATGGGCGAGACGGAAAAACGGAACGGCCTGCATTGCCATTGTAGCAATCATTGCACTCGTAATCGAATAATCGTAATCGTCGCCGTCGTCGTCGGAGTAACAGTAGTAATCGTATTGTGCCAGTCGGTAATGTAGTGGGCGACCAAACTGCGACGAGAGATATATAGAGAGAGGAAAGATGGATTACAGTGCACGGCCGCGCACTCAATCGGGACAATGACAGGACAACAATACAGCAGTGACGACGACGACGACGACAATATTGACTTGAGTGCCGGAGCTTGAATCGGTGGTATCGCTAGAAGCAACGAAAGATGCGTCGGACCTTGAAAAGGTATCGCGAAAAGCAACGGTCCCGGCAACAAAGTACCTGCACGGCACGATACGATATGACGTGACACGACACGATATGACGTGACACGACGAGGCGTGACGCGACGCTTGTGCCAGTCAGACAGACAGTCAGCAGCGAGTCCGTCCGTCCGTCCGTCGTGGGGTCATCCCGCCATTGATAACTGACATTGATGATAGCTTCAAGCCTTTGCGTCTATGTCCTCCCGCACTCAGCCCCCCTATTTTCCTCTCCTCTCACCCCGACGCGCGCGGCCGGGAGAAACGCGGCCAAAAATGAAGAACATCTTCACTCTTCAAGATCACAGGCCGGAACGACAACACAGATAGTTCGTGGTTAATTTCAGTCAAGTATATATATATATATATATATATATTTGTTTTAACAGTATGAAACCGTAGGATCAGGCTCGACAATTTTTTTGTATACAAATTATAACAATTTATACCTGTATTGCTACTTCCGCAAACAGGTTAACAATTATTTTCTTCACTTTTTTCTACATATGATAAATATGGTTCTACGAAAAAAAAACTAAATTCTAACAGACGATAAAATTATTTTAATATTAGCTGAGGTAGCAGCAATCAAACCAACCAATTGTGAATAATAAATACTATTGTGGCATTTATTTGGCTTACAAGCTTAAATATTGTATTGTATGCGCGCATGCACGTACGAAGACTTCTACAATATCCTAAATTCGATCACGATTGTTACAAGTCTATTCGTGTCTACTGTAATTCTAGTTTAAATTACAATTACTTCCATTTCCTACTGCTTCTATAGTTCTAGGATTATAACCACAGGCGACAGGCTCTATATAATCGCGTTACAAACACAGCGTGTCAAACGCAGAGCATCTGTAGTCGCCATCGTCATCGTCGTCGTCGTCGTCGCCAGTAGGAAAACGCGCGTTTATTTGAATACACGTTCATTGCAATTGGTGAACGCCCCAACCAGGCGCTCGCTACTCGCAACCGAGACAAATTGGTCAAGAAGACACCTACCTCCCGGCGAGCGCGTCCTGACAGGCTAACAATGGCTAAGCTGCTCGGAGAATTAACCGCCAACATTGGTACCATTGTATCCTACCCGATCAGCGTTCAGCTTTCACGCTCTGAACACGCGTCGACATTCACACTAAGCATGACAAATATGCGTGTACGTATATATATATATATATATATATATATATATATATATATATATATATAGGTATAACAAACCAAACTGGTTTTAAACATACACTCGGCATAGATCCATGTCCACGATGGAGGACTGGGCGCGCTCGTGGTAGCTCCGTCTACGACACTAAGCAGATCAAGCAGTCAAAGAGCACGTCTCATCATCTCCTAGCGCTGTTACGGGTTTGACGGTCTTATACACCGCATTTGACCTTAGTTAACGACAATTATACGTGCAGTAGTTTGTATGTCATTCGACGGGATTATATGCGCCTTGCATCTTAAAAATTAAATGACCATCGCACTTCGTTGACATTGCTAGATATACTACACATGTGACTACTGGCGCTCTAGGTACCATATCCGTACCTCACGGTGAGTTTCAAGCCTTGTAGGGGACGCACGATGGTCTCGAATTAAACACAACCTCATCTAATTGTTTTTTAATTCTGAGAGCAATTCACTTAAGCACAAGCTGATTACTGTGCGGGGCCCGTCGAAGACCGTTCCTGTATATATATATATATATATATATATATATATAATGGAAGTCATGCAAAGCTAATCTTAATACATGTAGTTGGTGGCACGTTCTTCCGCGGGATAGCCATCACATGTAAATTTGTGGAGGCTTTTATAGTAGCTCATGTGTAAATCGAATCGCAGGCTCCTAACAAACACAGCAATCGAGCCAACAGCCAAGAACAATTCACTATGGTATAGCGATATCTGGCAGATGTCAAAAGCACACTTTTCCGGTGCAATTTCAGCTAGCTATCTAAAGGCCAGTGCTTTCAGTGAAGAATCTTACATATATATTTTTTTTAAGATTTCCCGTAAGGCAATTGCCCGTGTACGGATTTTTTATGTCATGGCTAAGTTTATTCCACTCCGGCATTTACCTTGTCTAAATTGGAAATCATGCAAACCAATTTAAGAGTGGCCGGTCTGGGTCTCGAACCCAGTCCTCCCGAATGCAAGGCAAAAACTTTGCCACTAAGCCACCTTGCTCGGTGTAAATATATATATATATATATATATATATATATATACAACGTTGATTACCGGCTAATTACGATTCGACGACATCGGCCACAGAGCGGTGACGACAGCGCTAGACATGACGTGTCAGAGAACCAGCTGACTACATGTTGATGTATTCTAACTGTGAGCGTGTCTGAGGTTGTCTATGATGTGTACGAGCGCGTACGCATGGAAGTGTCTACGCGTAATACGCCCTTACTGGTTTACCTGTTTTTTTTCGTAACATCAATTAGCAAATCGCATGTTTTTACTCGTGTTGTTATTGTCTTTGTTGTTGCTGTTGTCGCTGCTGTTGCCGTCGCTGTTGTTGTTGGTACTGTCATGACTGCTGACATGGCAGTTATTGATGTCGCTGGTACTGCTAACGTTGTATAGTCGTCATCATTGCAACACTGTTACTTTTATGATATTTCTGATGGTATATCATAAGGGTATGTTTTTGCCTGTTGCTACTTCTATGGTTACTGGCGTATTGATGACGATCGTTACCGCAAAATGTATTGAGCCAATCTCGTTCTAAATACGTAGACATGTGTATATATATATGTGTGTATATATATGTATATGCATATGTATATGTATATATATATATATATATATATATATATATATATATATATATATATATATATATATAATGACACACATTTATGTGCCACGGTTCATATTATCAAGCAGGCGGCCGAGTTCCGGCCCCGGACATTGTCGGCGTTGACGACGGCGCCCACCCACCGAAGTGACCGACATAGAGTAAGAGCGACACGGATCGACTTTGTTTGATAGCCTGACACCGACACCACTAGTAATACTACCACTACTACTACTATTACTACGTCTAATAATAATAATAATGTTAATAATAATAATAATAATCATATTAATAGTAATACATATTGTTTATTTCGCAATAATTTTGCATTTCAAGATGGTACATAAATACAATACAATCATCATTATATACAATTTTAACACTTTAGCGACCGTCCCACCGGGCAAGAAAGTGCAAAGACCGCCGATGCGACTGGCAGCTCGCTGCGTGGTATTTAGCGCATACCTGCGAGCAGAACCGGCAACGACATTGATCGCCAACTTGGTGAAATCCTTGAGTTGAACACACCAAGTGATGATAGCCATGTACAATGTACCTTGTGTACACGTGCCGGCTAGTGCATGCCATTCCCTCCCAAAGCTCCCTGGTGAGGTACACATCTAACTGCGCTACCTCAGCCGAGGCCTCGGTCACTTTTCCCTGCCACTCCAACAAAAATTGTTGAAGTGGCATTGTAATAGGTGACTTAAGCCTGACTCTGATTATTTCCACTGCCGGACCGCAACCCGCTAGCAGGTACACAAAGCGATTCCCTGCCGTGCGCGGCAAGCAAAGAACGCGCTTCATATATATTGTGAAGCATCTTTCTAGCTGCGCAAAATTTGCGGCGGAAAGATGGCCCCACACCCTGCCAAGGCTGTAGCTCAACATTGGCACAATCTTAAGCTCAAAAAGACGCAATGCAGCACTCAGAGACAGTCGTCGAAGATCTCTCACCTCTGTGTGAATAGAGGCAATAGCCGCCCGACACCTGTCGCCGATGTGCTTGGTAAAGGTCGTTCCCGTATAGTGCAGTCTCAGACCCAAATACGGGAAGGAGTTGACAAACTCCAGCGGTTGGCCACAGCAGGGTATTACGTCTGCTGCAGCCAATCGACCCCCACGGCGAAACTTAATGGCTTTCGTCTTCCGCGAATTTATTTGTAGGCCCCTACGGTGAAGGTAACCTTCTACGTCGCCGACAATACGACGAATGGCACCGCGGTCCCGGTGGGCCACTACTATGTCATCCGCGTACATAACAACGACGGCGTTTCTAAACTCCTTCCGCACGTGGCGGGCTAGGTCTGCAATGAGCAAAGAGAAGGCTATATTAATAGTAATAACATGAGCTAAAAGCGGTGTGTCCCGTGCAGAATGCAGAAAGCAGTGCTTCGCTGCCTGCTAATCAGTCGTAGACGTAGTCCGGATAGTAGATTTAACTAACATTCGTTGTAATGTGAGTGGTGGCCGTAACATGTCATCGCCGGCCCTCCTCGAGCCGGTCCGCCAGTTGCAAGCACGATCATCACAACCAAACGCGAGCGCAAGCCGAATGGCAGCGTTGGAACGAAACGAATCGTATTTACCGAGTTATTATTGCGCGGACGCCCGGCCGCACTTGTA
Organism: Dermanyssus gallinae; assembly: GCA_003439945.1. Lineage (NCBI taxonomy): Eukaryota > Metazoa > Arthropoda > Arachnida > Mesostigmata > Dermanyssidae > Dermanyssus > Dermanyssus gallinae. Next base: position 32,049 of record QVRM01001263.1, on the reverse strand, counting down.
CTTATAATACGCTGCCATACAGCCGGCAGACGTCCACACCGAGAGGAATAGACCGCCGGTCGTTGTTGTTGTTTTTGTGGTTGTTTTGCTGTTGTTGTTGTTGCTGTTGTTGTTGCTGCTGTTGTTGTTGTTGTTGTTGTTGTTGTTGTTAGCAAATCGGTAAATGTTGTTGCTCTTAGTAATTCGACAAATCAGACGAGGCGTAACACACTAGTAAATTACTCAAACGATGATTTCTAAACAATCGAAAATCGCAGCCGTCGCCAATGTTACGATGTCTAGTGGGACGTGATCAAAAAATGTTTAATGCATTTTGGTAATTTTTATAATCAGTAGTCATCTTGCTTTTCATGTCGCAACAACAACAACAACAACAACAACAACAACAACAGCAGCAGCAGCAGCAGCAACAGCAACAACAACAAGCGTTGTTGCCTGTCATTATTGCTTAGAGTTCCTAGTATAGCTGTTTCTAGTATAACTTGCTCTGTTGCTCTGGGCACCAACATCGTCCAAATGTACCCACAGCAGTAGAAGCAGGTGGGGCAGCTGCACAAAGAGTACAGTCAACGCCGTTGGCCGAAAACTCTCGATCATGAGTAACGTCGGGCCTTGTTCGATACCATCTAGGGAAACATTCTGATTCAGCGACGACGACGACACTCGATTCGATTCGTATAACTTGAAAAGGGACAGGCACGGGGCGCCGTTCACTAGTTCTACGACCAAGTATTACCATTAAAAGACAACTCCTATGGTTAAGTTTCAAAGCGTACATCGTACGCTACATCGCGAGTGAATATGGAAAGTGAATACTGCGTTCTCAGGACTGCTGGTGCGGTTGCTGCTGGAATTATGCTGCAGAAAAATAGTTAGATAATAGCAGTTTACATGTTTTTCGTGGCCTGTTTCACGTTATGGCGACGTATGCTGTTGACTTTTTAGTATATAAGCACGTCAAAATGCTGGCGAGAGCATCTGAACTGCTGTTACTTTCTAAACAAGTACGCGACGACTTAACGATGGCATCGTCTAACAAAAGACGATTTGTCAATGCTTCGAGATCGATCATTGACAAATCGTCGCAAACTCGAAACGGGTCTAGCCAGGCGCACCCGATGACACGGGGTCTAGTTATTTGTGCTGTGTGTTATATGCGCCCGTAGAGTACTTAGATCCTGCCGGGAAAGCAAGACAACTTTGTGAAAGTTCACGCTAGCACGAATTGAGTTGAGATTGTGAAATCGTCGAAATCGTGCAAAATTCTTTGACTTTCAACCGTCAAGAACCCCAATCAATCAAATATACAGCCATTCATCTATATATAAATATATATATATACATATATATATATATATATATATATATATATATATATATAAATATATTCTGAGATTAATGGCTGTCAAGACCTACAAAAACGTTGTACTTCTCATAGGTCTCTGCAGAGGGTATTCTGACTGTGTGTTCTTGCCGCGATGAAAGATTTTTCTAGCTTCCTGGTTACATATCTGCAGCGTAAGTAACGCAAAACTCTGTAACGACGAGATTCGTCCAGTGCCGGTCATTCAGAACGAATGACGGGTATCCAAGTAAAGCCTGGTCTCAATTGACCTGGCCTATGTTTCACTGCCGGCTCGTAAAACTGTACTAAATAAACGTTTTCAATTTATTCGTTTTAGCTGTCTATATATATATATATAAATATATATATATATATATATATATATATATATATATATATAATATACTCTTCTTACGGAGACCTACCTATCTTTCTAGAATTAATTTGCTATTACAGCGACTTCGACATTGTGGTCAAGCTCTGCAGGTGTGTGCGATTATAATGATGACCCTGCAATTTCTGTGGCCGCAATCAACTTAAACATTCTCCTCTCATAAAATGCATATGGTATAAATAAAAAATACCAAGTGAGTATCTTTTGTGAGTGCGAGCATACGTAGAACTCCCAGTATGAAGATAAAAGGCTGCTGTAAAAAAAATTATATATACGTATAAGTAGAAATGTAAGTATGCATAGATTTGTATTTTTTTAATCATATCATTCGGCTGGTAGAAAACCTATTCATTCACCCCCTACATATTTTTTTGTTTACTAAGATGGGTTCCTTCTGACTTAAACAACATTTGTGTGCTTGGGCTATTTATGAGCTGATTGATCAAGTGAACACGTTTGCGTGATTGCCATTTTTCCTCAGAGTTATATGAAATAACAATACGTCTCTCTCTCACTCTATATATATGTATATATATATATATATATATGATATAAACGTTAGTAATAATAATAATAACAACAACAACAACAACACTAGTATTGGTTGCCCGGCGCTGAATGCTTGGCGCGGAACCATCTGAACAGCGGAGAAGACAACGTTATCTCAATGCCAGTCCGCCAGAAGCGATTTGTCTCCACCACCAACACGACCACCACCATCACCACCACCACTGCCAGCGACAACAGCAGATCATCGTCACCATCACCATCGCAGCCGCCGCCATAAGCACCATAACCACCATTAAGATCGTTACTTAACGGTCGTGACTCACCAGCAGACAGCCGTTGCCACCGCTCGCCACTTAGCGGCGCTCTACAGGCATATAGTCAGTCATTGTGCTCCTCGTGTCTCAGTCTGCTCCTTGTGGTCCAGAAGCAGACTGAGTGCCTCGACCGGCCGATCGACAGGGCCAACCAAGCGACCGCCAAACCCACGACTTTTGCCCCCCCTTCGTACGGCCGCGAAAAATGCGCTAAATCCAAAGACAACAGATGCCCGAGCGTCGCCCGACAACGGCCTCGTCGTCTGTTTGTTAGGCGCCAGCCAAATCTCGTAATCATGGAAAGCAAAAGCAGCCAAATCTCATAACCATGGCACCCACGACACGCCGAGAGCCGCAGTGCCATTTGAAGTGGCGCACAAAAAATCTTACTTTTATTTTACTATTTTTTTACTTATATTTATTTGTGAATTTATTGAAAATAATATATCTGTATGGATGTATATATATATATATATATATATATGCCACAGTTAATACGCTTCATTAACTGGTCTATGTCCGAGTGCTCATAACAAGCAGCAACAAGGCGCCATTTAAGTAAAAACGCTTAATGCGTCAATCTTCAAGCGTGGGTGGCCGTTTGATGCCGCTTGTAATAATAGTAGAATTGTTCGTCAAATACTTATAACTTCAGTCTCTACGTTCTGCTTAGAGCTGCGAGGAGTGCGAAGAGCGTTGATTAAGTGGAACGTTCCTACGTGAATTGGAAGAGGCGTCAGTCTATGTCAGAAAATTAGTTGTGTGAGTGATTTCGTAAGACGTAGACCACGGATGGTCGAGTAAACATAAACTAAATAAATAGAAATAAAGGTTTTCCATATACGGTCTTTCTGACACTGAAAAATAGGACAAGCGGCCAAGTCGACCATTATGACAGTAATCGTTCGATAATCAAACAAAAAGACCTGTTTCTTCTCTTATAACTGTCGCCACCAGTTGTGGATAGCTCTACAGGTTATTAAATGCACAAACAAGAACATTCATACGAAACCACGGTCCAAAATGCGTCTTAATTAGCTTTTGTCGATCAGTTATTAAAGACAGCCAACGTCTGCCCGTCTGATTGACGCCTTTCCTTCTTTGAACGGCGGTGGCTATCGCAAGGTGATACCGTAGATACCCTTTGGTCTCGAATGTGTTTACGCACGAACCATATCTGCAAAGGAGGAATTCCTCGGAACTCGGAAATTATCTTCATTCAAGGGTGACGAGGCGATCATGGCTTTTCTTCCAACTATGGTGCTTATATTTATTATGCTATTCATCAACGATTCCCGAAGGTGTTTTGTATGCCGTGTCTCTGTGGGCAGGTCTTCGCGTTTGTCTGCACGAGACAGCGGCAAACCGCGCTGCTGTTGGAAAAGGTCCGTCGGACCTCTACATAGTCTGAGCGCAGCACCCGGAGTTCCCCGTACGACGAGTGACCTTTGCTTCTTCCTCGTAGGGCGTGAGGCCAGCTTTCCCCCGACGATACCTCGACTAGGAGTGGCGCTTAAACCCTGACGGAGAAAAGGAGGCGCAACCGCCTATTTCGAAAGGTTCATTGCCACCAGGGTTTACTGGTTTTCTCTACATACCGTCGCCATGGCGAGTGGCAACCCGGTTCTTTCTCACCTTCGTGGCGGCTATGCTCTTCATTAGTTTTTCGATTTCACTGCTCCCCATCTGCCCACGTTACCGTCCTTTACTGCAACCGCTCGAGACACTGCACCTCTGTCTGAAGAAAATCCGCAATCTGTTTTACCACTACTTTATCACGGTCCATGATGCAGTCTCCTCAGTGTCAAATGAAAGCAGTGTCGTACGTATTATTGCGCCGCTAACCGAATTTTTGCAGTAGGCAGAGAAAAACCGCTGGCCTCACTCACATTGTTGTTATTCATGGATATCATGGAATCGGACAAAGTCCTAAGCAGAGCTCAACAGCTTTGCTGAAAAAAATTGAGATAGGGCACTGCAAAGAATCAAATTGCTTGGACCTGACTCGCAACAATTCGACCCGCGTCACTTTTAAAGCGTTTTGACTAATTCGTGGTCGATTTTCTAGCAATATAGGTTCATGCGTTTAGTTCTGTGAAGCATCGCAGCATAATCCGACAGATATATACGTACGTACTACTCAATGTCATTCGCGGTGCGAACCGCTTTTGATAGACCATAAAAAAGCTGGTGGCAATAACTAAGACGCTAAGCGTTGTGCCGGTCTGTAAGCCAGAACAACCGCCGCACAAAGTCGAGCTGTGCAAGTCAAATAGTCTTAATGGCAAGTTATAGTCGTTAAGTAACGTAATTACAAGGAGACAGTACTGTGGCCACCCCGCTATATATATATATATATATATATATATATATATATATATATATATATGCTGACATTCTTCAAACAATTCCGCGTTCAGCTCTGTCCTCTCAGGGATCTGTTGCCTTCACAAATAAAACAAAGTACGAATAAGCCACACAATCGGCGAGACAATTGAGCTTTTTAAGATGAATTGTCCCGGAGGACAATTCACTGGCTTTCAAGATCTTGCGATTTGCCTTGCGCCGTTATACTTTTTTTCTGTGGGATTTTCTGAAGAATAAAATGTAAGCTAATAATCCCATGACTATCTACAGTAAACTAACAGCCAACATTAAAGCGTGCATTAATATAACTAAGCCTGAATTATGTGAAAAGCCTGAATAATAATAATAATAATAATACTTTACGGTTAGCCAACGCAAAAAGACTACCGCGTGTCAAACGCCAGGAACGCTGAAACTTGAAGCATGATGGACTCGAAGAGTGCTGCATGCAGTGGCGGCAATTCCGTTGATCAGTTGTCGTTGTAGCAGCCGCAGCAGCAGTATTCGAGAAATAGTCAAATAGTCGCAGTCATCGAAGTCCACACCGAAGAAGCACACCAGCAAATGGGCGTGGTTGTTTCGTTCTGATGCAAGCGGCAAGGGGCCGCAGGGTAGCGGCCCCACGCGGCAGCGTGATTCTCATTCCTGTCGCCAAGCAAGTACTCTGATTGTCTGCCTTTCAACCGCCCCCCCGTGCTTCTGAAGCTGCCCTGGTGGAGAACTAGCGCAATGCCCGAACGAAGCCCGGAACGACGTCGAAGCCGAAGTCGAACCCCGTTGCGATAGCCTCGCAGCGCGCGTCAACCTTATGCGCCCAATTGGCGACTTGCGATGATTCGACTTGTTCAATATTCCAGCAGTCCTAGTGTGGCAAATGGCGTCGCTTACTTGCTCGAGATGCAGACAGCAAAGAGGCATTTCTTTGGCATCTGCCACATGGTTACATCGTGCAACAACAGCATCGGGCATACCAACTGTGCAACTCATCAATAAACGGCGTTTGACTGACGAGGCAGACTAGCTTTGCACGGATCCCCACAGAGCCTTCGCCGCCGACGTCGCATACCATTCGATCGATAGCATAGAATTCTAACATGTATATGCAAATATGCATGCATGCATGTATATATATATATATATATATATATATATATATATATATATATATATATATATATATATATATATATATATATATATAGTGTTCAATATCGTTGGGCAATTGCTTTAATGATTTGAGGAAAACGATTTCATTTGAAAAGTGTTCCGTGGTCCCCATGTCGGGGATGCACTAGAATATATATATATATATATAGTGCATCCATGCTAGTATTTACTTATACGAGCATACTTTCGTCAGTGATTAGCTATACTTAAGAGAAAAAAAACGTTTGCTACCTGCCAGCCCGGTTCAATCCCTGTTGTTGATCGAATTTTCTTTGGACGACGCTCTTTCAAAATAGACCTAGATTTCGTTTCTTTCAAAATAGACCTAGAACACGTTCGCTTATGCCGTCGCTCTGTTGTCCCTCATATAACTTGGTACCCATTTGTAAAAAAAAAGAGAAAACAAAAACTACGTGAGTCACGTATATATATATACATATATATATATATATATATATATATATATATATATATATATATATATATATATATATATATATATATATATATATATATATGTAAACATGGTGCGATAGCATTCGCCGTACATAGTACTTGGGAGATCATGGGTGAGTCCCAATGCATAATCGGACACTTTTCAACGCTTTTCGTCAACTCAACGTTTTAGATAACGTCAGATGTATCCGTACAGTAGTGCACAGACCAGTGGACCGTTATTTCTCTATTATTTACAGGTGAACAAAAGAACACCAAACAAATATACGAAAGAACAGAAGTGTTTCGCTAAATATAGGAACTTCAATATTAGATAGAATCAGCAAACACAAATAAAATAACAAAACCTGGTGTAAGTTTATTTTGTCAAACAGGATATATATATATATATATATATATATATATATATATGAGTGCACAAATACATAAGTACGTATATTTATATGTAGAATATACATTTTGGATCCAGCACATACGTACGTAGAATATTTCGTAAATCAAGTAAAAAACAACACATAAAAAAACAATGTATTATTTTGTTTTACGTGATTTACGTATCATTCATGAGTTATCGGTCTAGTATCCTAAGAGCTCTGCACACTTACTTTAACAAAAAAGAACAGATGTTTCTGTTTCTCTTTTGTATCATAGCTAACCGTTGCGCGTTGACGTGAACTATTAGCATCGCAAAATAGAACTAAATAAATGATGTTGTTTCAGTAAGCTCTTGGAGCCTTCGGCGGAAGCAGCCGCATAAGGCATCGCTACAAACGCTATATCTAAGTCTCGTTATCAAGGAAACACTAACTGTAAACTGCCACAAATACTAACAAAATCCCGCCAAGCCTAACCAAACAAATCCTACATGTCGTAACCAACACGATCAACAAGAACAGCTTAGACACAGCAGGGTGTGTAAAGACGGAAACACAAACGCCATGACGGCATCGCTAACGAAGCAAGACAGACCACGAGCGGCCGGCTGAACAATGGCAAAACACCAACTTAGGAAGTGCAATTTTGCTGTTGCTTCCTCTCGGACTCACAGGCAATCTGCGCTGCGGACAAAACCGTGGCCCGCGGTCGGTCCAGCAGATGCGCCGGTGACATTAAATGGACCGAACCGAACTGGAAAACGCCACGAGCCTCCGCCTGAGGAAACAGCTACCCCACTGGGGATAGTGGTACGGGAGCAGTGTAGCAAAGCCGAAAAAGTATCCCCTCGAGCCAGCTATGACGACACGCATGTCACGCGCAGCCGTGAACGTGCCTCATCATCGCCGTCAGTCTTCAGTGGCAGCGGGCTGCCAGGCAGAGTCATAAAAATATAGCCACACATATTTTATGGCTTCGCCTCTAGAGGAAGGGCGATGCAAACAGGAAGAGGGTCGTCCTGCGTCGCGGCTTTCATAACCTTGGGAGATTTTTCTATAAAGTTCGTTTGACACGGCATATATATATATATATATATATATATATATACATCAAGCTGCATTTAACAACGCTTTAGTTCTTGTTAAAAGCACTCAAAACGGTAGCCTCACGACGCAAGTGCCGTATTATAAAAACTCCATTTGCACAATAGTAGAATCGTGATAGAATGCGGGTCTGAACAATTCATTCATTGCATGTCACCTTCATTTCGTCACAGCAGTACACTTATGCTTATTTGCACTATACTTTGCATACGTAAATGTTACTCACGCATACGCATAACTAGTTACCATAGAAACACATCCACTGAGTAAACAGCTATATACCTAGCTCAGTGAACCAGATGCTTAGTGACGAGGTTACTACTGGTAAGCGGCACGCAGATGTATGGGTACTGGACAGCGTCAACGGCACGGAAAGCACTTTAAAGCTTATGACACGCCTTAACGATAGTGAACCTCGTTAAAACGTAATCCGTAAAAAGTGAAACCGTAATCTCTCTAGGTACCGTCTCCCTATGGGAAGTCCCGAAAGCTAACGTAGAGACGCAAGGTATATACTCTGTCGAGAGGCAATATGCCATGACAAATGTTTTTCATGACAAACGGCGTTTTTGTAGAAATAGATCAAAATATTTTATATATATATATAGCACAAGTTTGGTTTGAAAGGACATGTGCTGCACCGGGATCGAACCCAAGACTTCTAGTTAGAGCCTCAAGTCCCACACTCGGTCCAGTCAACGATATATATATATATATATATATATATATATATATATATATATATATATAATGGTACTCTTGATTCGCGGAACGGGAGCGAAATGCGGGGTGCATAGCTGACGACAGCTGCTGAATCGAAGCGATTGGCCCAAACTACGAGTCCCCAGTAGTGATGTGGTCAGCGAGTCCGACGAGAGTGGGTGGCTGGGTGGGGGCCTGGGTGGGTGTATGTTGTGTCCGTTGCAGTACGGATGAAATCGAACGGTCGGACGACTCGCGTCATACAAACTCCCGCTGGTGGACGAGCGAACGAATAGACTTAGTTCAAAGGACAACGACGACAACATTAACAACAACTTCAACAGCAACAAAAATTACGACACCAACAGCAACAACAACAACAACAACAACAATAACAACATCAGCTCGACGATATTGGACAAAGATCGGCACAGAGACGATACAGATATGTGAGCCTGGCAGCAGAAACCCTGCCAAATGGGGTCGAATACAAACGAGCACGTGGGCACAGTGTAGTTTCTGCTGCTAGCTGGTCTAGTTACTTCGCTGGCCGGGTTAGTCGTGCACGCACCGACGGTATGCACGGACGGCCTGTCATCTCGCTCCTGTAGGGCAGTCGTCATTTCATCGTGCAAGTACTGTTCACCACAGCAACAGCAGTATTGCTGCTGCTGCTGCAGTAATACGTCGACTCTCCGCCAGGTCCTGTGTCCTTCGACGTGTTTGACATGATGGAGGAGTGACGACCGGCCTGCCTAACCGATCGTGACACTGGCCTCCCAAAATCCGCAATCGACCTCATCAACCTCATGATTATGATGATGGTGATTGTAAACGCGTTCAGCTATTCAAGGACAGTTGAGGACGATGAACATGGGCTCCTCCACCACAAGCACCACCGCCATCACCACTACAACCTTTGAAACCTGCTCTGCAGCAAGCGAGGCGAGATAGTGGCGTCTCGGACTACGTAGCCACGCTAATACTGCGGCACTGAGACCGACAGTGCCTTCTTCTGACGTTCTTTTTTGACAATCGACGTCGATATATACACTCGACTTGACGGTGGTTACAATAAGATCATGGCCGCTGGGTGGCTTGAATTAGGCGGAGAGGTAGAGAGCAAACTGGTGTGAGCGAGCGTATGTTGCAAATACGGCTGCTCCCGCTAACGCATCGTTAAGCACATGGTCCTAAAGAAAAATCGACTTTGGGTTAGATCGTTGTCGTTGTCGTCGTCAGTAGTACAGAATGTTCGTTTTTGCCAAATATGAATGATATTCGTCAATCAAACGAACGGCATCGCTTGTGCCCCTGGACACTATGCAGTTGGAGATGAATATATCGTCCGGTCGGTACTTGTGCTTAAGTGCAGTACGAGCCGACGAAGGCAACAGAATAATCAACAACCATGACAACCACAACACTGTCATTACCACTGACAGCAACAGCAGTATCAACAACGTGGCACCGTAGTCAACTCAAGTTGCGAGTCAGTAGCAACAATAGCAAAACACAAGCAACAACAACGCTGCAGCACCAGCATCAGCAACAGCAAGAGCAACACCACAAGGCCAACCACTGCTCTTACAAACGTCCATAAGAACAACAACAACTACAACAATGCGTTGACGAAGCCGTAACGCGCAACTTTAGCTGGCGGAGTCACCAGCTCGGCCCAACAACGAGCACTGTTGTTATCGCTAGTCGCTGACCGAACGGGAGCAGAGCAGAGAGAGCTGTCCGTCAGTCATTCAGTCATTCAGTCATAGTCACAATCACTTGGCCGATGGTGGATGAGTCAGAGACTAACCGACTCAAGGGGGCATTTCGGGCTGCCACTGCCACTGGCTCTCCTATTTCATTATATATATATATATATATATATGGCGGAAAAGGGGAATTTACTTAGGGCGATGATCTAATTTTTTAGTTTTCACTTGTCATTTCGAGTTATATTGTCTATCAAGTTATAGCTCAGTGTGCTCCTTTGCCTTGTGTGTCAGTATAGCCAATAATATGGTATAGGTATTAACTTCTGTTTTTACTTTCTTCTTTTTCTCCTTTTATTCCCAGAGCCTTGTACCACTTTTCATAACGAGAACTTAAGCATGTGAATGTATGCAGTTCCGTAAATAAACCAAGTCTGAATTGAAAATTGAATATATATATATATATATATATCTTTGTATTCTATGGGCCGCAACCTGCTTTGCCTTCTGCGGCTTGAGTGTTGTTGCACCGTTGGTGGTTGCGGTCTGCTAACCTTTCCTGCTATCCTCAGTAATCTGTCTCAAAGTGTATCATTCCTGTAGCCAATTCCTCCGTCTCCTTTGGGCGAGAGTCGGGGGGGGGGGGAGCGGGGGTAGCTAAGAAGTGCAGAAGAGGATCGCCCGCTAAGGGCCATAGTCAACGTAAGGCAAAACAACTCGGGCTACAACATCGTCGCCGCTGCCGCGGTCGGCCACGATGAATATAGGGGATCAACATCAAGATGATGTCAAAGGAACTTGCATCTGTCATCTCCACTCGTTCTCTCGCTCGCACTGTCTCCATTTCCCTCTGCGTATATATCTATCTTTAAAAAATAATACTTGTCGGACTGAACCTCAGCCAAGATGTAGCGTCCACGGGACTGCTTTTCGCAATGCTTGATAGACGGACGGACAACCCCCATAAATACAAGTGTGGGGCAACGGTGGGGCTCTAACCCGCGCACCTATCCCGTGTCTTCTCCGGTCACCGCGAGGCGCAGGCGGAATGCACCCTTCACACCACCAGGCTCGACCGAAGTATCTATCTATGTATCTAACGCTCTATATCACTCTATATAGCTCTCTCTCTCTCTCTCTCTGCCTGTCTACCTCTTCAACAATGAGGTTCAGTAACCGTTCAACAAGAACAACAACAACACCAGCAAAATCATTCACGTAAAACAACGCATCAAATAGCGACAAATGGCCGACCTATACACACACGTTCATATACAAACGTAATCACACTCTCACACAGACACACGGGGGGGGGACACTTTTACATGGCGGGAAGAAATGGCACAGGAAGGGAACGGATGTTACACGGCAGGTAGACAGGCAGCCAGCCAGCCAACTACAAACGTGAAACCTCGGGGGACACGCGAGGCGGTGTTCCGATGCGCTGGCGAACTGCAAGCGAGCCGCCGAACGTCCACTGACTTATGCTGCTGTTTGTCGAAAGCGATATATATATATGTATATATATATATATGGCCAAGATGTTCGTGTGTGGTTTATCTATCAGACAGGGACAGTCTGTCTTACCGACTGCCTGTCTGTCTGTCTGTCTGTCTGCATGTTCATTCGTAACGAGCTGTGACCGTAACGAAACGCCGCGTGCTGAGCCACTGACTTGGTGCTGCTGCTGTTGTTGCTGTTGCTAATGCTGATGATGCTGAAAGTTATTGCCGGAGCTACAGCTGGCAGAACTGGCTTTGCAGTTATCCAGGCAAATCCGGAATTGTAGCCACGTTAAGCTGCGTTAAGTCTGTAAGCTAAGTTACATTTGCGGCACAGCCAGCTTAGCTACGACGGCTGTTGCCAGCTTCCAGCAATCAATGCAGGAAGGACGACAAACAGCCAAGGCAAAGGCGCTTGAAGCTCTCCCTGCTTGCAGCAGTAGCTGCTGTTGCTGCTGCAACACTAGTTGCTGTGAAAAAACGCCAGTCACACTACCAACAGCAGCGGCAGCAACAACAGCAACAATAACAACATTAAAAAACAACTATGAGAGCAACAACAACATCAAAAACAACAATTACTGCGGCAGGAACGACAACAACAACAACAGCAGAGCAGAAACAACAACAACAACAATAGCAACAACAGCAGCAACAACAACAGTAACAACAACAACAACAACAACAGCAACAACAATAGCAACAACAGCAGCAACAAAAACAACACCAGCAATAATCACGGGTACGCTATGACCGATGAGAATGATGATAATGATAATAATATTGATATGCAATCATATTTTAGTCTGTTCAGCGTTCGGACGTCGTGTCTCCGTAGTCTGACCAATCAACCGGCCGTCAGAAACCGGGCCTGAACCATATTTACACTCATAGGCATCGGGTACGTTGGCTTAAGACTACCTCTTGACCCTTCGGCGGGTGATCACTTTATTTATAATTTCGTTCACCGATGCTTTGCCTGATATGTTTTGTTGCTGCTACTGCTGCTTTTGGTATAATTGTAGTTGTTGCCCGTCGTGTTTTTGTTATTGGTATTGTTGTTGTTGTGCATTGGTGTTGTTGTTGCTTAGACGTTGTCGCTGTTGTCTGCAACTACTGTTGGGTCTGTTGTCGTTTCAGCTGTTGTTGACCGGGGTTATTGTTGTTGTTACTGTTGCTGCTGATCTTGCCCAACAATTCGACGGAGAACGACCATTCCAGTGTTACTTGAAATCTGTGTGACTACTAACATCTATCTTGTCTATAATAATGCTTAATGCAATGTATGTGGGGCTGACCAAATAAAGTGAGCACGCGTAATAGCATCACAATTGAATTGACATTTTTTTCGATTCGTGTGAACCAGCTTTAATGAATACCCTGCCACCGAACTGCTTTATCAATTCTGCACAATAAGTGCAGTACTCTCATAAAGCTTTGCAAATCAATCAAAAACAAATGCTCCTGGCCTCCTCTAACAGCAAGTTAAGGAAAGTTTGCAAGGCAAACATTTTCAGTCGGGCAATGAATAAAGCAAGCAGTGCAAGACTTCTTCAAACAACAGCCTCAAGCATTCTACGTTCTTATAGTATGCCCCAGCAATGGACCTGCTTCCGAAACGATTGGACCAGCATTAAAAAAATCATGGCGATTTCGGCTAAACTTGTAACAAATATATTGCTTCTCACCTTGTTCAGGTTTTATTTAGGCAACTCTTATTCAAATAAATATTATATTTCCGCTCGGTAATAATGTTGAGTTGTGAAGGATTATTCTCAACCCCTGCTAAGAACAACGTCCGCGTAATGCTATTAAGCATATTCTATTTATCATTGTTATTGTTGTTGTTGCTGTTTTCGGCGTTGTTGTTGTTGTCGGCGGCATTATTGTTGTTGTCGGCATTGTTGTTGCTGTTGTTGTCGGCATTGTTGTTGCCGTTTTTTGTCGTATTCTGCTGTTGCAGTGATGAAGTCTGCTTGTAGTCGTTCGCCAACGGTTTTTCAGCCGACACGTCATTTTCCTTTCTCTTCTGTTCCTTCTCATCACCATCACCTTTCTCGCGGTGGTCATCAGCTTTGATTAGCTCACTCGCTCGTCCGAGAAACGGTCGGCCACGCCGGATCAGCGGCCTTATTCCCACGCTTGTCTGTTTGTAAGCCTGTGCTGGCCTGAACGGCCCGGTCCAGACTATTGTCGTTGTTATTGTTTTTGTTACTAGTATTGTTGTTGTTGTTGTTGTTGTTGTCGTTGTTTTTGTTGCTGTTGTTGTCGTTGCTTTGGTTGCTGTTGTTGTCGTTGTTTTTGTTGCTGTTGTTGTCGTTGGTTTTGTTGCTGTTGTTGCCGATGTCTTTGTTGCTGATGGTGTTGTTGTTGATGGTGTTATTGTTGGTCGTTTAATGTTATTTTGTCGCCACAGTTGCTCCTGCTGTTGTTGTAGTTGTTTAGCAACAACTTGTCAGCAACAACGTCCACTCATCCAGCTGTCCGCTGAGTTTGTCGCGCTGGGTATTCTGTGTCCGTCCGCTCATTTCTGTATTCAATTCAACTCAACATCGTCGTCATCATGTGAAGCGACTCGTCGTAGTCGGAACGGTAACGCAACTACGCGAGTCTAGCACATGCCAAGGGGAAGATGAACAAAATACGAAAAAAAAGAAAACACAAGTAGAAAACAGCTGAAAAGTATGAAGACAAACCAGCGCCAAGCCAATTCAGAGGATAGCTAATCGGACAGTCGTTTCAGCCAGTAGTCACTAATTTTCTTCTCAAGACATGCTTACGTCAAAATTTGTGGCCTCCGGGGAAAAAGCTAGCCATGAGCAAGCACCCCCCGATTGTTTAAAGTATTTGCATAGGTAGTTCCTGGTCGGTGGGAAGATGGGGAGACTACTGGCTTTTGGTGGGTTCGAATCCCACACTACCGGACACCATACTTGCAGACCAGTTTTCTGCAGTGGTGTCACGCGTGTGCAAACCGCATTTTCCAGCTACTTCTCTACAAAAAAAAGAGCCAGGAATCACTCAGGCAATTAAGCAGTGGCACGCAACGATAACACAAAGTAAAACAACTCGCCAAACGGCATAGACTACATGGGCGGTTTTAGGGTCGGATTGGGTCATCAGGTCATGCGCTACACGCATCTATATATATATATATATATATACGAGTATATTTATATATTGACTTATTGTTCATTAAACATCATAGATCCTCCTCTCAAAAGGACAAGTCCTTTAGATGTATCGCACCCTGCCATTGCTAAGTTTCATCTGGTTTTTATTGTTGTTGTTATTGCGAAACGTTCTGTTCGAAATTCGAACGTCGCTCAACCTAGCTGTCAATAATTCTAGCCGATCGGTGGTTTGGCTTGGCTCGGCATCCTCGATGCGTATATATAGTCAACTGTGCATATAACTAACTGTGCATTTAGACGTAAATAGGCGCTTGCACGCGCAGACACACACAGCGTTACATTGAAAAGACTATACATAGCAACCGCCGAGGGCTACAACAACCACTAGCATGGTGCTTGGCAAGGAAGTGGATAGTTCCAGTCTAAGCAAAACAGTACCAGTCTAAGCAAAACCGGCTAAAGTTCAAAAGGGGGACAGCAAGTGGCAACAAATTTCCTTCGAAAAAAAGAAGGAGGAAGCAAGACCTACGCAGAAATGATCAGGGATCTGGGCTCCAGAGTGGACCCCAACGCCCATCGCGTCAGAATAAATCGCGTTAGCCGACGGGACCAGCTCTGTCCTCCAGGCCCTGAAATCCGCCGGGGAGACAGACGTCAGCGTGGACCGTTCATCCCCAAGGCGGTTCCTGATTAGGAGGATACAACCTAACAGAACATTGAGGAGGCCCTCCGTAGAGTGTCGCCTATCAATGCTTGCCGCTGGCAGTTGATTCCCCGTAAAAAAACGCCAACTTTCGAAGTACTCAGAGCGGTATATATATACTGCTCATTTATTGTTGTTTATATTCCACTACTGGCAATACGCATAATAATTGCGCGTTGAGCCGTTTTAATAGCATGTCAGTGACATCACCTGTTACTGAGTTGGTGTTCCACACACTTCGTTTATATATACATATATATATTACACTTTGACTTACACTTATTACACCCTAGCCCAGCAAAACCGACAAACGATGCCTAGAACTCTTCTCTCTTAGCGAAGCTAGACGTAATCCCCCCCTGTACTGCCTATATATATATATATATATATATACATTACAATATTTATATATAAGGCAGTTTTGTATTTAAAACGAATGCTATTTCGCTGAGTACATTGGTAGGAAACGGCCGAGCGCATTGGCAGCGCGCCGTGTTTGTATCAAGTGCTCATAACATAAAACCTAGCAGCAAAAAGCAATATAAGAAGCGTGCGGCCTCGTCGCCATACACCCCTTGCTCACCATCAGTGCAGTGCAAATACACACGTACTGCCCTTATTGATTTCCAAGAATTATTATTATTTATTTAGAAGAATATATATATAATGCTTCACGACATTGCTTCACGACGTCCAGGAATCAGCATACCGAAATCAGCCATACCGCCAGCTCAAATTGACCTATTATAATAAACATGCTTATCATACTGCCTAATGCATCAAAAAGACAACAACAAAGGCCTAGTTTTTAGCACCTACCTCGCTTTACAAGAAAACTCTTGTCAACAGTTGTAAAGTGTTATATATATATATATATATATATATATATATATATATATATATATATATACATATATATATATATATATATATATATATATATATATATATATATATATGTGTTGTTGCCCGCACCGTACTGTTGGCTGGTTATTCCTACGCCCTTCACACACACACACATATAACTCATACAGCGATGCACATATTTCACTCACTGTCAACAGTGACCTGACTCGACACAGGTTGCTTAGGTTAATCTAGGTGGTTAAGTTAGAAGTTAAGTTGAATCGCTAAGCTATTCAGCCGAACCACCTGCAAATGCGTAGGGTGATCAACAGCCCATCAGCCTAACAGAACCATCAGACGAAACAAATCATGACGCCAAGTCAAGGTTCGTAATGCTACGCTTGTAGACGTGTGCTCAAATCGTATTCAAGCGTTTGTGAGTCCGCATTTGATATACCGATTAATTTAGTTTAGTAGAGACGTTTCTGTCTTGCCTTGATTTCTAAACTGCAAAGCTTTTTTGTTTTACTTCAAGCGCAATCAACCCGTGAAGGTCACACAAGTGTCACCCAGCTCCATTGATAAGTACTTGCTGACTGGCCGATGCTTCTGTCTCTACTACTACTGCAAACAGTAGTACTAAGCCGTAAACTACCCATACGCGCTAAACTACCACCCGCCGAGCTAGCATAGCTTCGTGAAGGTTACAATCTGCAGCACTAACTGAGCTGAAGTAGTTATTGTTCCTCGAGGCAGAACATTGGTCCAAGGATGCTGGCGTGCCCGTTGGCGGCAATAGATGAAGTCAATGATTTCGACACAGCGGTAGCCCTAGCGGGACCAGAAGCAGCAGCAGCAACAGCAACAGAAAACATGTACCAATGCGCGTATCCTGTACACACGCCCTGCTCACTCATGCACCGTTATAGTTTTATCCAGAGGTACTTCTTCAGGCACTTCTATGTGGACACTGTCAGCATAGCTGGCTGCTCTCCAAAGCCGCTGAGCCAACAATTAAGATATTTAGTTAGGTAAATAGATTCATAAATACATGCTCAAGAAACGGTAACGAAGCCGCGAAAAACGTGCGCGTTTCTTGATCAATTCAAGTCGAAGTTACTTTTTCTTTTTGTTTAGTAACACCCGGGATGGATAAAAATATGTTTAAAAATGTGTGAAGGCACTTGATGTAAAAAAGTGTTTATGTTATATCAAGGCGCTTCGACCAACCATCAATGTAGCTCTGCTAGTTCTGCTATGTACAAAATAGAATTAGCAATTTTTTGCACTTTGTTCGCTATTACCCCTTAGGCTGAGACACTGTTACCCGGGCGACCATGGGTACTGGCCGCGTTGGGCTTCACCGTACGAGCCGATCTCGAGAGTATCGACCGACCGATCGTGGAAGGAGGTTGCCCATAGAGTCGCAGCAAAGGCGACGGCATTAGGAACCACCGTATCGTCAGGCCTGATCATCGAATTTTTGAAGCCCAACGTCATAACAGAGAAGGGCACACACAGGAAGCCACGCACACATTAAATTATTATTGCACGCACACATATACATTAAATCAATTCTTATCGTATTCGTCGGCATCGTATGATGACTCAATGATGCCAAGAAAAAACCGGAAGCAACCGAAAAACTAAAAATTTGTTTGTTGGTATGAACGTTTCAGCAATATATAGTTGTAATATATCAGCTTCAAAGCGGCTTCAGTCA
This sequence comes from Dermanyssus gallinae, assembly GCA_003439945.1. Classification (NCBI taxonomy): domain Eukaryota; kingdom Metazoa; phylum Arthropoda; class Arachnida; order Mesostigmata; family Dermanyssidae; genus Dermanyssus; species Dermanyssus gallinae. The sequence goes on along the minus strand of QVRM01001263.1, from coordinate 13,696 downwards.
ATCGGCAAAAGGCAGGCTATAGAGATTGATTTCATCAAGCAGTAAAATCGCTATCAAAGTTCACACAATGAACTCCTAACGCAGCCACAGAAGGTTGCTGTTAAAAAATGCGATGAATCATCAGTTCCCATAGAAAGCTATGTTACATGCCTATGACGTCTAAAAGTTAGGATACACCTTGTAAATTTTTAAAACAACTAATCATAATTGTAATAATACGTTTCTTGGAACAAGGGTTTATTATTATTAATATGTACATGTATGACAACCACTGCTATGTTTATTTACCCTATATAATATTTACAATATTGTTTGTATTAATTTTGCGTGTGTGTTGGTGACCACTACATAATAATAATTCCTTGGGGCTGGTAAACATAATAACTTTACTAACCGATAGTTGGTTTACAATATTGCGCGTACTGAGAAAGCACACATTCATATATACATATATTCATCACGGTTCTAATAATAATAATAATATTAATATTAATAACAATTATAGTAATAACAATAATAATAATAATAATAATAATAATAATAATAATAATAATAATAATAATAATAATAATAATAATAATAATAATAATAATAACAATAGTAATAATATTAATAAAATATTATTACTACCATCAAAATAGTCTAACTCCGGTTACCCTAACGAAATACTGCGAACACAAACACAACCTGGACGAAACGTAAACTCCGCTCTGACCCCAACAGGAGTCTACAGACGCTTTGTTTATCTATTCGAAAGCGAAACCCTGCCATTCCGGGAGAATCCGACATCGACGCGATGGGCAGCCGCTCAATGTTGGTGATCCAGTGGCCACACACAGCTGGCTACGAAAATTCGACGGATTCATAACCGCGGAATGACGATGGCTGTTGCCAGCCAGACCTTTGAAGGGGGATCATATATATATATATATATATATATATATATAGTCTAAAAATACATACACACAAGCCTGGCACGGCATGAATGGCAATAATCTATAGGTTAGTTGCGGCACGACCACCCTAGCTTTACCGTTAGAAAGGCAAATTGAGCAGCAAAGTGCCACTACTACACAATTACTAGGTATTCATGGCTGTGTTAGCGATATACTCTTTAAACATACATATGTATGTATAATCTTTCTCCCTATATGTATGTATATCTATATATGGATTTTCATTTGTTTGCTATATTTATGTTTACCCTCGCACCCTGATACAGGGGCGCTTGCTCGAGTACTTGAGCTACCTTTATTCGAACTATTTTCGGACGGCCAAAAAGTTACGTCTGTTTCTGGTTAAATGACACCGCAATACCCTGCCCGAAGCCACCGCACGGCGGTGTTTGTAGTGCACGTAACTCCACAACCTATGGTGGACATAGCGGAGCCTACCTTCAGGCGGTCGAAATGTAACTAACTATATTCTTCTTAACAGTACTCACGAGTCACTCAAACGTGAAGATACAGTTCGTGATTTAGGAGGCGGAGTGATGATGGTGGCGGTGTTATTTATCCAAGCACGACTTTAGTATGTTTATATACAGAATAACAGCATAATAATGCTTCTATATTCTGATTTATGCTACGGGAATTTCAGGTACTGCGTTAGGGTTTTAGATCTAGATTCCAGGAAGGCTTCTGTAGTACCAAGGCTGCTCGACTATAGTGGTCCGTAACGACCGTACATGAATAACGATTCAAAGCAGCAATGCTCCCTCGGTTCCGAATTATTTCAAAGCTACTGTATACACGATACAAGGTGTCTTTTTGTGAAGTCGTCAAACTAGCGCGTGGCAGCGAACTTCTCCACAAAAAATCTCCACCTTTTCAACACACCCACTTACATATACCTATGTATGACGTTGAAAAACTTCCTCGGCAAGTGTGCAAAAATGGCATTACTTGCCATAGCTTTGACAAACCGGAACGTTGCCACCCACCGTATCTCACGTCAGCTCAGATTAAAATTCGTAGCTTAATCTGCCGATCGTGCTATACGATATAAACATGCAGTTCAGCAAAATCAAAGAGCATATAATGCCTATTAGCACCAATCAATCGAAAACCGTCGTTTAATGCCAATGGACGATATTGGGCGGGAATTCCCTGTTATCTCAGTTCGGTTTCCAATTCGCACCAATTCGAATGGAGGGTCAGAAAGCACCTACAGTACCTTATGGGGTAATTGGCGCCCATTAGCCGTCCCAGCGTCGGCGCTTATGCCTGACCCGACCCCTTCATGGCCAAAACCAAGACCAGGACATAGTTATTGGGGGGTCTTGACGAGCGAGACAACAAGGCCGACAACGAAAACGACGATAGAGACAACGCACAACAACCAGGACCGCAACTGCAGGTTCTCTTAAAGTTCTCTAGCACCAGCAAAGGGCGGCAGCATACAGCGACGACAAAAACGTTTCTGCCGTCGTTGAGTCGTGAAGATCGCAGACGACGAATTCGTAATGAGTGTCTGTCGTAACGTTGCCTATTCCAGAAAAAACGGCTGTTGGCGTAAGGACGGCCGTCAAAAAGAAACTAACGTCGGACCGCGTCGCTTTGACAAGCTCACGCGTTTCATCATTTTGATATGCATCCATGCCTTTGATAAGTTGGATATGCATGCATCCATGCCCATACACCGCACCCCCAACAACCTCCCACCCCTCCCACTCCCTAATACGTGACTAGTCTTCACACTGTGTCGTGCCAATTCATCGTGTCAGTTGTTGATCCGCAACCTGTCTGTTACTACTACTACTACGTAAGTGAGTGTAAGTTTCGTTCGTCATAGGAATATCGAATTATACTATCACTACTAATACTACTACTACTAGAAGGGCTACTGATAATAGTACCAATAATAGAAATGTTACCGGCAGCTCAACATTGTAGGGAAAGTAGGTTAACCAGGTCGCCAACCGACCGAGATATTCGCTGCCTAAAAGCTGCATCGAGGAGCATTTCGAACAGCACCATTCACTCGTTCCAAGTCACACAATGCTGTGATCAAATCCAGCTTGCAATAGCCAAGAGCTAAAGGTAGGCATTCTCCGCTTGTATAGTGGGGCCGGTGTGTAGATGTGAATATAAATGTGTACGTTTTAAATGGTGTGTGTACCAATATATACGATATAAAATTGCGCTATGTTGAATTCCAGTCTTATAACAGAAACTAGAATTTGCGAACTGAAGAAACTTGTAAAGTTTTACTTTAAAACAATTATATATATATTAAGCAATATTATTTTAAACAACGACATTACGCTTATGCGTATGCCGAAATTCTTCTGAACAGTAGTAGTATGTGTTAATAGTAGTAGATTGAATTTAAAATGAATCCAGTTTTGAGTGTGATTGAGCATCTCAGACTCGATGTTAGCACACGATTTGTTTTGCTGCACATAGTTCGAACGAAGGCAGCCTACTAGCGTCGCTAATAGCATCGTAGTAGTTCAGCACTCACCGCTGAGCGTGTTGAGGTCCTTGATGTGAAACTGCTGATCGTGTTGATTGAAGTAGATGACGGCGTGTCGTTTGTCGACCGTCGTCGAGTTGACCACGATATCGCACTCGCTACGACCGACGAAGATCATTGACGGCTGAAGCCGAATCGGCTTCGCATCGTACGGAAGCTTCAAGCTCCACTCGCCCATGCGGCCCGACATTCTGGCCTGGCCGGAGCAGCAGGGCGTTTTCTGTCTGCCAGCCTCTCAGTGGGCCAGCCAGCCAGATCACCAACGATAGATCAGCGATAGATGATAGGTAAATTATAACCTATCCCCTAGAGGGGAGATAGAGAGAGAACACGCACAGACCGACCCTTCACAAACAAACTAGCTTCTTCACAAACCGACCCGTCACTGACAGCACCGTTATTCCTGTTGCAACGACTAACTATTCGCGTTACGCAGTCAACCAATTCCAAGATCAACAACGTCAGTGCTTGGTTGCTACGTTGTGGCCAATCTTGTTGTCATCGTGGTTCATACGCTTATTCCTTGACATTGTTGTAACTGGTGAAATTGTTGTTGCTGTTGTTGTTGTTACAGTTGTTGCTTCTGTTCCGGATGTTTTTGCACTTGTTGCTGGTGTTGTTGTTGCTGCTGCTGCTGCTGTAGTGGTTTTTGATGTTACCTTAGCCAGAGTCGTGCGTCGTGTCCTCGCTGATAAGACGATTGGAGCGTCCCTTTTTTTGTTGTTGGCGTGTTTGTCTGTTCTCCTCTGCATGCGTTTTTGGTTCGACTTCTTTCACTACTTATTCTTCTTCTACTACTGCTTCTGCTTAATCCTGACCCACTCGAGGATAATAACCCAGGGAGGCACCAAACGCGACGATGCAATAAAAACAAACACAGTGGCAACATTCACAATAACACTGACGGTAACCGCGGCGACAACGACGACGACAACAACAACAACAACGATGAGAACAGCAACGACAATAGCAACAACGACGACGACGACAACAACGCCTTCACGGTGGAACCGAAGTCGCTCCCCCGACAGAAGTCTCCGACGCCTGATTTCGCTGGGTCATCGGTCACAGCTGACCGCTATTTCTGCTTCTGCTGCTGCTGCTGCTGCCGCCGTTCAAACTGTTTGTTACTTCAGTTGTCGTTGACGTTAACGCTGTGGTGCCAAGCGTCGTTGCGGGGTTGTTGTTCCTCAGTTCCTGCTCCCGCTGTTGCTGCATTTGCCTCTGTCATCGGTACCTATCGGTGTTGTGTGTGTTTGCGGGGAGACTCAACCCCCATTGACGTGCCCGCCTTTACAGCCGCGATCAACAATCGACTCTATTCCACTTCTCCCTTCACTGTTGCTGCTGCTGCTGATGCTGCTGCTGTTGCGAACGCGGCTGCTGCAGCTGTTGTTCCAGTCGTTGATGCTAGTCGTTGCAGCTGCTTCCACGGCCGCGGGCACAGAGACCCTTTGTTGAGCCGCGCACTTCACTGAGGAACTACTCGTCGAAGGAGCTCTCTGATACCACTGGGAGTGACAAAAATCGTAGTAGCACCATCAGTTGTTGTTTTTGTTGCTGTTGTGGTTGTTGTTGGTTGTAAATTGAGTGTCTGTCGTAGAAGTAGATTTATTACAATGAGCTTCCAGTAAACTGATTTTTTTCCGTCTTCAAGGCTCTTGGAAGAACCCATATATACATATACATACATACATATGATGCATCTACACACCGACACGAGCAGACTTGCTTGACTTTTCAGTAAACACAAGGCACTCACTTTTCCCTTCTGTCACACGCCAACGCAGGTGGCAGACGATGATTGAGCGATCGACAAAGGCTGAGTGACTAGGCACATACGATGCTAAAACACGACTGATGAGGTGTGCTTACTTCATTCGAATGGCCGCCGTGCTTATGCTTGCCTGGCTGTCTATCGGATCGCGGCTGAGGTGGTGGTGGTGGTGGTACTATCTCGTTTGTTGGCTTGCCCACTCACGGAAAACTGTTTCACATCCGTCTCCGGTGATGGTGACTCGAACAATAGTAAATCCAATTGTCGATAGAATCTTGTGATAGATCGATACTCGCATAGGCTAGCACTGGTCGGAATCATCAATATCATGCCCATCATAAGCATCATTACCCTGTGTTGTCGTTGTTGTATTTGTTGTTGCTACTATATTACATTAATCGGTCAGCGACAAATAATTGCTCTAGCTGGATGTGTAGCAAGTTAACCGTTTAGTTAGCAGGCCATTCGACCAACGGTGGTTACCCATATAATCACACACACAACCACCCGACATCCAGCCTTGGCCATCGACGATGATTCAGTCTGTTATTTTGCGCAATTCACGGGTTGTCCTGCAATATCAGCAACAGCAACAACCAGCTCCAGGCGGGTTCGTTTGCACAAGGCGGCCTCTGAAGAACCTCTCGAACCGTGCTGTAGTCTGGGTCGCAACCTTATAGTCAGCACGCAGCAAGTATGGGGGTAGGTTGTTGTTGTTGTTGTTGTTGCTGTTATGGTTACAGTTGCTGCTGCTGTTGTTGTTGCTGTTATGGTTACAGTTGCTGCTGTTGTTGTTGCTGCTGTTGTGGTTGCAGTTGCTGTCGTTACTGTTGATGCTGTGCAGTTGCTGTTGTTGTTGTTGTTGATACTGTGCAGTTGCTGTTGTTGATGATACTGATGTTGTTCCTGTTGTTGAGGTTGTCCCGCATCTCACGGCAGACGACGCTCGTATTCGTTTGGCGCTTTTTACGCCACTCGGCCCACGTAATGAGGACAACAACTATCACCCCGTAGAGCGCTCACTCACCCGGCTATGGCCGTGTCGGCCGCCTCCGGTCAGCAGCGGGGTTGACACAGTGGCGCTCGCCTATGGTGGCAGGTGCGGTCGGTGCGGTCGTGGTGCTGGTGACAGCCACTCTCACCGGCGCCCGCCGTTGTCACAACAGCGATACTGAGAGAGACTGTGAGCCAGATGTTCGTTCGATTACGGCTACTGCTGCTTCTGTTACCACCACACGAATAGTAATAATACTGCGCCTAGCCAGTTTACCGCCGATTTAATTTTCGACCGTCCGATGAGAATCGACTTGTTTGATAATCGGCTACTGGCTCCACTACCGATCACTCTCCAGACAGATCGATCTCCTGCTCGACCTGACAGGACTCTCAGGCTCACCGCCGATACACCTGGATCGAGCACACTGGAGCACATTTATCAAGCAGAAACTATCAAAGATAAGCGCAAGGAACTCTCCGACCGAGCTGTATGTAGTACTTTCGGGTTCTGGTACTGACTGAGTGCTCGAAGCGGGAAACTGCAAATCCTGCGATTTGACTGCGGTCAACACGACTGATAACGTAGCGTCGAACGTATGTCTGTGTTTATGCGAATCAATTCGCACTCCACTAGCATATTCCAGGAGTCATACACGGGATACACACACTCACATCAGACACAGAGACAGACAGAGGCATACTGTCCTACTCGTTCCGTTGTGCTGCTATGATGAATTGCTTGACAACGACGAGCAACGTGACCCTTATCACTGCAGAAAACTTGAACTACACGTAAATCCGTAGTTGAATTGTATCTATGACTGCGACTGACTGGATCACTATGATGGGTAGTGGTGGTGGTGGTGGTGGTGGTCGGGGTTGGCGGTAAATATCACATGGAACAAATCATACAGGTATTTTCTAGGTGATCATCACTCAAGCGTCAAAGGATCAAGACGCCTCATACCCATCACTGTCACACCGTCGTAGTTGTTGTCGTCATCAACACCATCATCTCGTTCGGTTGACCACTACAAACTTGGCTGTTTATTCCGTTTCCAGCGCATATTCATCTCCTATCCTATGATCCTATACTCGTTTGTTAGAATTGAGCCTGCTGCTGCTGCTGCTGCTGTTGCTGCTGATTCTTTTGTGGATACTGGTTCTTCTGCTGGCGAAGTGCTGCTTAAGAACAACAACGTCTGTCTTTCCCTGTTTGCGACACTGTTTGTGATTCGAACGTCGAAAATCATCCCGACCAGCTGCCGAAGTTGTAGATGTACCTGTTATAAACTAGGTGTGTGATCACACCACCAGTCAGTCACCAGTGACAACAACACTAACAAGCAACTGGACAGGCGACGCTCACCCAGCGAACCCGAGCGAATCCGTCAACAGCGCCAGCAGTGTGTCCCCTCCGAAACCTATAGTGACTTTGGACAGAAGTGCACCACTTCGTCACTCACTTGGTCACTGACAAAGCATGCTGACTACAGGCTGCTGGTCGGTCAACCACTTGCTGTTTGTTGTTTGTTTCCTCTTGACTTGACTGTCTGTTTGTTCCAGGGTGGGGTGGTCATCGTTTCGTAGGCCTGGACGTGTGGTCATGATGCCCGCGAACGATGAACAAGTCCATCATTATCAAGACCATCATTCATATTCATTCAGAGGTCTAGTTGCTGTTGTTGTCCAATACGTTCGGTCGTTCGTTCGTTCGGCCGTTCGTCCGTCCGTCCGTTTGTCTGACGTCAACGTCAACATCGATCCTGGTCCTGTTGCTGGTGTGTGTCCTGCGTCTACCGCAACTCAGGTGATCATCATGCCAGCAGCAGCTGGCCCTGTGCCAATAGCACAGACAGACACAACCACACAGAGGAGAAGGAAGAGGAGCAGAGGCGGCAGTGGCGGTGGCGATGGTAGCGCTGACAGCAGCAGCAACAGCAACAGCAGCAGTCTATCGGAGCAAGAAGGAGCTCGAAGCAGCAGTGGTCGCCAAGAGTGGAGCGGCTGGGTGGGTGAGGGTGGCTGGTGTTGTAAGAGATGCGGTCTTGGTCGTCGTAGTGATTGCTGTTATCGTAGTTGTCGAAGTTGTAGCAGTAATGGTAGATGAGAGACATTGATGGTTGTCCGTCGTCGTCGTCGTCTGCTTACCACCATTACCACTACCATAAGGCAAGCCGCCAACATTAACCACCAACGAGCCAGCAGGGCGGCCGCCCGTGTATCTGCTGCTGCTGTTGCTGTTGCTGCTGCTGCGTGATGACGACCACACCTCGCGCACTCCGAAGGAGTGAGCACCGTCTATGGATGAACGAAGGAGAAAGACCGATAGCGTCTATGGCGACAGACGACCACAGTACCATTGCAGACAGACGTATAGATGTAGAGAAAAAGATACAGAGAGAGCAAAGGGGGGAGATATAGAAAAACTAAAGACAGATTGACTGATAGAGCCTAGTTTACAGTTAGAGTACACAGACTGCATACAGATAGACAGACCGGCGCCGGTCACAATAGCAACAGCAGCAATAATAACAACAACAACAACGGCAGCTACGCAACTATACTGGAAACAACACAATTGTCATCGACGGCGACAGCAACAGCCTTATTATCCTCGTTATCATCATCATCAGCAGCAGCAGCAGCAACTACAACAATAATATTATTATTATCAACAACAACTGCCTTATTATTATTATCATCATCAGTAGCAACAAGAATAACAACAACAACACCAACAAAAGCAGAAAGGGCGGCTTCCTTTGTTGTTGGCCGTTGCTCCCCTCGCAGCACTCCGTCGTCATCATCATCATCATCATCACCACCACCTTTCCCACTTCGTTTTGTTGTGCCCTTTCGCTAGGAGAAACCAACCCACGCGCTAAGCTGAGCGAGGGAACGAGGGATGAGCCAGGGACCCTTTCCCCCCACTTTGGCGCGAGTGCCGAGTGCTCGCTCAGGTTGTCGGTTCTGTTCCCACTCGCCGACCCAATGTAGGCAAACGTACCCGGTCGTACGGATGGAACACAGAAGCGAACAAAATCTGTCCAAACCCGGCGAGAGGATGAAAAGAGAGTCTACGGTGTTCCTCAACGCCTCGGCAACCTCAGCGCAGCCTAGCCCACACACAGCAGTGCTCATGTTATCTATCACCCATAACTTGGTATCACTCATATACCCATTCAGTCATACATATAAGTAAATCATAGTTCAATTACGTGTCGAACGAACCTCTACTCTGTCGACGAGACCGAATGACGAAGGAAACGGCCCGGCGGCGACGCTAACATTAGAAGCCGCGGTTTTGATGCCAGCACGACGTGTTGTAACCCTCTCGAAGCCCTCCTTAGCAAGATTTGCAGATTAGGCTAACTTAGAAATAGAAATAAAATCAAACATTTTGTTGATTTTTGTATAGTTAGGTGTTTACGAAGCTACCGTGGCTACTATTTGACTAAGTTCGAATCGTAGAACGTATATATATATATATATGAGCGCCACGCGTTCACAAACAAACAAAAAGTGTAAACGCAGCGCAGAGTGCATTTATTTTGATATTTTCCGGAATTTTTTCTCGCTAAGAAGATTCTCGGGAAGAAAAATGTGTGTAGTTTAACAAGCTGAAAAGGGAGATAATATAAAAGCTAGGGGAAAAAACACAGTATCTAAAAATGAGACCTTCAGACTGATGGCGATTCATTCCGATAATACGTTTAAACACTCAAGCGTGTTCTGTAAGCATTTGTCTACTATGAAGCATTTGTCTACTCTGTCTACTATGAAGCTCCTGAGTAAGAAGACGTTGGCGTCTTTGTGCCGTGCAATGTGGCTACGCTCTATGTCAAGCGAAGCCCACAGAAGATTGGTTGGATAGCCAAACAAGCCGATACCGAAAAGACGACATATTTCAAGGAATGATTGGCCAAATATTGGTGGATAGAGGATGGTTATCATGTATATAATAATTTAAAAGTTTAAATATGATAGGTTAGTTAATTAATTAAATAATATGCATTTCGTAAAAAAACAATATGGGTTAATGATGAGTAATGGTTTTAAAAATGTTGTGGGTTATGCTAAAACATACAAATAACATATCTTTCTCTTTACGCTTCTCACCATCAGGTTAGTGACACTATTCCACTTCAAGCTTTATACTTCTATATATACACTTTGCATAAGATAATATGCAAGCATAATCGTATAATAAAAAAACTTCTGGTACTTTGGAATGTTCGTCTGACAATGCCGAAGATGCTAAGAAAATTTGAATTTGGCTTGGTGTCAATATTGATAAAAGGTCTAAAGCCTTATGATAAAGTCAGACAGTTTTGGGCAGTTTGGCCCGTTTAGTCCATTGTAGTTAGTAATAATAGTTACGACACTGAACATTAAATTAAAGGATCACACATATATAAGTAAAGGTATGTATTTCAAAACTTGGCAGCGAGCGCGACCAATTAATAAGAAAAGTTGTATAGAAGGAAAGATGTCGTCGTTAGTTGTGCCGCCTAACTATAAAATGTATGCGTATATAGATTTATCTGTGTAATATAACCAGTAGTTGGTTGATTATACCTAAATGGATGCACAGTTATCGAAACGACGAGCTAAATTTGAATCTCATTGAGGACTTGGCCTTTCATGAAAATGGCCAAAGCAGATGCCACTTTTGCATGCCCCCTCCTATGATGAACAGTCCGTAGAACTAAATGAAGAGGTCAGAGAGACCTCGTGTCTGTAGATGACACCCAAGAAAGATCGTTAAACGCTCTTGCAAATAGTAGCATCGTACTCATATATACATGTTTTGGTGTTTGGTAGAACTCGGTAACGTCTTGGAAAAATGTTACAGTTCTGGCGTAAATGCTTCCACGTAAAACATATAATTGTCGAAAAAGCTTAGTTTTTCGGCAACTACATAACGCAGCATTATCACTTTGGTCATTATCACGAAAATGATAGGCATTCAATTTGTTGTCCATCTATTGTCGGAGAAAAGCCTTGTGTCCGGTCATAGTAGAACAATTTTACGGTTCAGCGCGTAGGACATAATACCATATCAACTTTTTATGACTTTCCTTAATTCTTAACTTTTCGTAACCTTATTTGCTTTTTGCTAGCCTGCGTCGCGTATCCTTCAGATTATAGAGATTTTTTCGGCGAACGCACTGGTATGATGGCTCTTTCATCAAACGTCAATTTTACACAACCATGTAAGAGAAAAAGGCAAACTAACTAGTTTAATAAATTTCATTTTCACTCCTAAGCAAGTTGTTTCCTCCTCCTCCTTCCTAAAATCATACTACACTACCCAGACCAACGGGTATGCATGCGTTTTTGCTCCTGGCTTCCTGTAAAAAAGCCTAGCTGAATTCTGTAACTAGCTTATTCCACAATTGGTAGACTCTCACTAAAGGGGTATAAGCACAATATACGTGTCTCAGTCAAATGTTGTTAATCCAAAGCCTTGAATTATTCGTATGACTTTTCACAAACCTAAATAAAGATTGACTGTTAACGAGGTTCTAGGCTGAACTGGTCCCCTTACATTCCCTCCCCCCGCGCTCCAGGCAATGACATTCAGCAATAATCTGGCATATTTAGAGAATCAAACGGAATATATATACACTTTTATTAAGGAATAACAATTGAGCTACAATTGTCTCCCGAGACCGTGTGCACTATATATATATATATACATATATAAACCAAGAAGATGAGCGCCAACTAAATTATACGTCCCGACTGTATGGACTGCAAAGAATACTCATTTGGTACTCTAGTTGCTGCTTCTGTTTTATTAATAACCGCATTATATTTGGGGTTAACTAATTTTGTATACAAGTGTACTGCGTACATCAGCACAATTGTCTCAGGACTTGGAGGGTAGTAACCGCAATATAATATATATATATAATATATATAAAGCGTTTTCTTCTCTATTCTATTCTACTGGAGAATTCCTAATAGTAATTTTATTCTGATATTGAGATGACCATCACTGTGGTGAGCGCCTGACAATTGCTTGGTATTGTGAGAATTCCACCGATCAACGGGTTTCCTAATATATGCCAAACCTTACGTTTTAAATACGACTCCTCTAGCACGGAGTTAGGGAAAACCAAACTTGTACTACCTACATTAAAACCGATCCAATGAGCGTTCATCAAGATCCAACAACTACGCTCTGTTCTAACAACTTTTAAATTGTTAAAGCAATCATGACACGACTTGTAGGCTTTATCTTTATTTAACCTATAGTAACAATTCGCAGTCTAATATTCACCATTGTCACCATTATAACCGCCAAATATTTATTGGTGTTCTTTCTCTTTCTTTCCATTCGTGTTCCCTTTTTCATTGTCGTGTGTGTGTGTGTGGGTCATGTACAGTGTCTACATTTAACAGTTTGGTTACGAGGCCCGCTCTGTAGGCACCAGCCGGTCGAATCCTTCTGGCAGATGCTTACCACAAGTCTTCGTTCTCTTGTGCTCGCGTTTGTCCAATTTGTTGGACTCGTCAGTAGTATACGTTGTATTATCAACTGTGGTGTTTGGTTTATCTCGTCCTTTGCCACTCCTGTTGCGCTCTAACAAAATGCTATTTAGGTCACATGTTGCCTTCCTGATTGCCTGATCTATTTATTGTTCGACATGTGCACCTCAATACACACATCACGTCACCCTTTTATATCAGGGGCTGTCATGAACGGCTGATGCCACTCATCAACAACGGGTTGAATGGTTGATGTCCCTCAGCACGCATTGTTCATTTGAAGCAGTTCCAGCCCTCCCCTATCTGTATCGGTTCTAGTCCACGTGTTGTCGACACGAACTCCCCCGCCAGCGACACGTTGTTGTTGTCGTCATCATCATCGCCGTTGACGATGCTACGTTACCACTTTTATACGACCACTACTTCCCTAGTATCCCCCGTGTGCTGTCCGTGCCGTACTGCAACCACACTGAAACCTGCGCTGCAGACTAGATAGAGTCTGTAAATGGCGACGACGTCCCGATCAGCAGTCGAGTAGACACCATAGACAAACCAACCACCGGACCACGCTCGGTGTGTGGCGCTCGTCTCGGCCCGGCGCAAGCACTTCGTAGACGGGAAGTAGCCATCAGTAGACGTCAGAGGGCATCATCAATCACAGTACCATGCATTACGGACGTACAGCGCATGGGTGTCTTTTGGGCGAGAAATAGCGGGCTATGGTAGCCGAAGAGTCGTTCGTAGTAGCTAGTAGCAATAGCAGTCAAGACATTTATATCAGCATACATGCTCCATCCCCCCCCCCCCCGCCGCCAGATCTAGTCTGTGAGAGATGTAAGAGCGTAGACTCAATCAAGCAACCACCACCAACTTCCGCACGGTCATACCTCAACTTCAGTAGGCTTCACCAGGAGATGGCAGCCGGAAAAACAATACGCAATAACC